>CALZFC010000043.1:2252500-2675000 GCA_945643635.1 Allodiplogaster sudhausi | reverse complement strand
TTGACGTACAATTCGCGGATCACACCTGCGCGGTACCTGATACTTAGCAGTTAATTAGTATCTTCACAATAGTGTTCAATCTTCACACTCGCCAAAACACTAAAATACTTCATAGAACACACGCGCAGAGACGACCGCGCCATAGGGAAAGAGCTATTTTTTTAAACTTTTAAATGAGAAATAGGTCCTCCGAACAGCTTTAATGACTACTAAACAGCTTGAAAACAATCATTCTTGGCCTGTTTGTCCTACGGTTTCCTACTGTTGGAAGAGTTTTCATTTATGGTGTAATTACCTACATTCAACGGAAAATCAGTTAGCTGCACTAGTCGTTTTTCCCATGTAAATTTTTCGCTTTTTTCCCTCCTGTGGTTTATCTTCATCCGTTACTAATCTCGTTGATGATTTCTTTTCTGGCATCTTGATGTTCAGCCCAGGCACACTGCTCTTGATGATGCAATGAAAAGCATTGCTCTTACTCATCATCATCACCCTCTTTTTATTCGATGCGTGCTTCATGTTTCGTTCGGTTTTTTATACATCAAATATAGCTTCAGGTCATTTAAATCAACGTTTCTCACCCTAGTATTTGTATCATGCGTTGGTATTTTCAATCATTCTTGCTGTCTTCACCCACAGTTTTCCTTTTTTCACACATTGCTCTTTCTCTACTCCATCTCTTCAGTAGCACCTATGTTTCTGATTCTTTCTTTACCTATCACTCTATCTCCCTCTCTCTCTCTCTCTCTCTCTCTCTCTCTCTCGTCAGTCTGTCTCTCTGTTTCTCTTACACAGTCGTGGTGAGCAATTCAGCTGCTGCAGAGAGCGTGCACATATGTAGACACATCGATTCGTCCTCTCTCTCTCTCTCTGTTGCTCTTTATCCATCTCCGTCTCTTCTCTCTTTCTCTTCACTCTCCGCTCTAGCCACATTCTCTCCCCCTGCTGCTCCTCTTTCTCTTGCTGGCTCTCACAGAGGGCTGCGAACAGTGCCACTTGGCCTGGGCAGCGACATCAGCTCGCCCTCCCACATCTCTCTCTCTCTCTCTCTCTCTCTCTCTCTCTCTCTCTGTTTCACTTTCACTCACTCCTTCTCTCCATTTCTGAGTGCCTCTCTTTCGCTGCTTATCTCTCTCCTCTCTTTCTTTCACTGGCCTCTCTCCTCTGCACCTGACCCATTATCTCTCATCTCTCTGCATTCTCTCGTCCTCTCTGCTCTTACAATTCACTCTCGCTCGACTTCTCTCTCCTCATCTTCGCACAGCCCTTTGCGCTGACTGCTGCGTGGACTATGTATTTCTTCCAGGCGCTGTGCCACTCACTTATCTCCATGATTCTACATGCCCTGTTTCTCACTCTCTATCTTTCCTTCCCTCTCTCTCTCTCTCTCTCTCTCTCTCTCTCTCTCGCTCTCGATCTCTCGCTCTTTCATTCTCTCTGTATCTCTCTTTCACTCTCTCTCTCTCTTTCTTCCTTGCCACCCAACTGATCCTCTCTTCATCTTGGTCAGGCTTGTCCAATATCGCCGATATTCCGTGGTTGTGCCGGTCACCTGCTTCTAAATGGAGAAAGGGACGAAGACCGATCTGGAAGGAGACTCCTCGCAAAGGTCAGATCAGTTGCATTGGCTGTTCAAACTGTAAAGAGAGGGAACTTCAATCTCATTTTTTCGTTCTTTGCTGAGTGCTTTAAATTTTTTACAATTAGTATATAAATATTAGACTTATAATATTTTATTAATAACTTTTCTTTCATTTTCGTTCTCTTGTGTTCTTTACAATCTTGGTTTTCTCGCCTGCTCGCTCTCTCCCTTCCTCCATCAATCTATCTCTCCTCACTGTACCTCTCGCCCTCCTTTTTTTTTTTAGCTTTCATTCTCACTTGTTTGCCTCCTTACCGATTTCCTGCTCTCCCCTTCTCCCTCGCTCTCTCCCTCTTTCTCTTTCTCTTCCTCTCTATCTCTTTCCTTGCTCCGCTTTCCTCTTGTTCCCCTCTCTCCCTCCTTGCTTCTCTCTCCCTCCTCTCCCCTCCCTCTCTTTACTCCTCTCTCTCTCTCTTCTCCTTGCTCTCCCCTCCCTCCGTGCTCCCCGCTCTCTCTCTCTCTCTCTCTCTCTCTCTCTCTCTCTCTCCTTGCTTCCCCCTCTGTTTCTGTTTCTCTCCCTCTCATTCTCCATTTCTCTCTCTCTCTCTTTACTCCCCCTCTCACTCTCTAGGGTTTCCTCGGCTACGGAACGAGCGAGCAGCGTTGGCAGCGGCAGCAGCAGTGAAGGGGCGGAGGGCCAGAGTATTCTCAACCGACGGCCGTCCACGCGGTCAGTCTTAGTTCCTCAACAGTTTTATCACTTTTCTGTTAAGAAGATCTTGTAGCAACTTTACCTCATTCATCTTCATCTCCGTCTCTTTGCCAACACTTCCCTCTCTCTCTCTCTCTCTCTCTCTCTCTCTCTCTCTTTCTTAAGGTTGTCTGCATCGCTCACCCCACTGGAAGAGCGACGTCTCAAACGAGCTCGTGGTCAGAAGATTGTGGAACTAGTCAACAACCATCCCGTTCTACAGGTAAGGAAGTTAGAGGGAGATCAAGTTGAAGAGAGATGAAGTGTGGATGGAAAAGAGAGTTGACAAATTTAGCTTTACTACGGGAATGCTAATTGTTCTGCGCAACCAACATATGGTGTGAATGAGGTGTGAATTTACTGCTGCCTTGCAGGACACGGCCAGCGAGAATCCGTCGACGTTGAAGGAAAGAACGCGCATCTGGGGGAGAATCGTCGACCAGGCTAGATACATTCTCATTTATAGTTCGTTCCCACATTCTTTTACTTTGTTTTTACAATATTTTTTACTGCAAAGAATACGGTGTATTAAGATTAATCGTACATACGGAAAACAACTCGGACGGTGTTCTGTGGAGCGAGTGAAGAAGCTCTTTCTCTACTACAAGAAGAGAGAGGGGTGAGTTATGAGAAGTGAGAGCGAAGAGAAGATAGGAGAGTGAAAGGAAGAAGAGAAGAGAATCATCTTTCATAGAATCATTCATTTTCTGTTAGATCCAGTAAGATGACGACAGAGGAGATGATAGAAGATATTGAAGAAGAGAGCGAGACTGTAGAAGACAACCATCCTCCAATCAAGATGGAGGTTTGACGCTTCGTTTTTTCATAGTTAATGAATGAATAAACTTTCGCCTTTTCTGATTGAAGCCCTCCTTGCGATCATTTTGTTTTATGCAGAGGAACTTGCTATTCGATTGGTCATTTTTCAATCCTCCCTGATATTGTATGCTCTCATCTTAGATGGATGTGGACGACTCCCTCAAGAGTGCATTGGATGCTCAGCCCCTTCCCGGTGGGATGCCTTCTGGCACCATGCCAAGTCTCTCTTCTCCATCTCCTTCCGCAGATGCCATGAACACCAACCAGTCTGGCGGTGAAGCTCTCAGGTTATCACAAGCATTCCAGTTGATTATGACGTCATTGTTATACTTTACATTTATTTTTCTATCATTCAAAGCTAGGAAGTTTTCGTATCAGAATTCAGTTGATATGGTTACGGTAATGTGAGTTGTTACAGTACGCTTTTTGCGCGAGCAACGGCAAATAGGGCATCGAATCTGCGTCGTGAGAGAGCCGACTTTGTCTTTGATCTGGTCACTTTTTATCAGGAGAGAATGTGCTTCCGTGACAAGGAGAAGTTAGTCATTCTTTATTGCCATCTTTGTTACTAAGATATAATGGAGAACGAGAGAAAGGGGCGAGAGAAAGAGATGAGAGAGCGAGGAAAGAGGAGAGGGAGAGAGAGAGGACAAAGAGGAGAGAGAGAAAGAGGAGAGAACGAGAGAGGACAACGAGAGAAAGAGGAGTTAGAGAAAGGGGAGAGAACGAGAGAAAGGGGAGAGAGCGAGAGAAAGAGGAGAGAGGGAGACATGAAGGTAGTGAGTGATTGCTTACAGTCCAATGGACGATCGCGCCATCCGCTACGGAAGATCCTCTTCGGTGAACGCGGAGAGAATGCAAATGTGGCTGAAAGTGATGGAGAGGACGAACGAGAAGTTCGCGATTTCCCTCGGAGAAGTGGACGTGGAGCAGATCAAGAAGATGTACACGAACCGTCTCTCGAGACCCAAGAAGTTTGTTACAAATAAAAGAATTAATGTGTTTTTATTGTTAATTCTACTGCCCGGTTATTCAGTCATGGTTCAGTAAAAGGGCCCATTCCAGGTCGACCGAGCCGACAATAACCCAGGCAGACGTATGCATGTCTCTCTTGGGTGAGCAGCCCCTCCTGGCTCTTCCCGCTCCGCCCGTCTCCCTCTCTGCGCCCTCCACTTTCTCTGCCACTCTCTCGACTTCTGTCTCGTCGAAAAAGAAGAAGACTCTCCATACTCAAGTGGCTTCCAGTTCCCTTTTCGATCTGGCATCTTCGGCTGCCGCCGTTCCCCTTCTTGCGGCGAATCCGGTAGGTGTACGGTATGAATACTTGGATACACTGTAGATTTATCCCATAAGTCTTCGTTCTTCACAAACAATCTTTTAATAAGGACTCTTCTAATGCTGATTTCGTTTAGAAAGACGAGGCTGTTCTAATGGCAACCGCGACTGCGACTCCATTGAGGGGAGGCCGGGATCTCACTCTTCACTTCTCGCCTGCTCAGAGCAGCAGCAACGGAGTTGCACCAAGTCTGTTTGGTATCTGGATTACGATAGCACTTTATATCTTCGTGTTTTCTTAAACAGAGGAGTAAAGGCTCAATAAGGACATTTTCGACACCCACCTCGTTTTTCCTGGTCTCAAAGTAGGAACAAACCAGGGGAAATTCGTTTGCCTCATTTTCCTAAAGACAGTAAGTTTATTTTGGGTACCCCGCCCTGTTTCTTTGCCGCCTCTGTACGATACCCAGCCTAGATTGTGAAGGTTATATGACGAATCTTTTGTTCCTGCTTTGGAAATACTCGTTTCGCAGCCTTTCTGTTCACTTTCGTTTACTGTCGTAGTTTGCCTTAAGGAGATGATCGAGTGGGGAAGCTGGACACTCTACTGAGATCTATTGATCGATCTGATGAGATCAACAATTTGCACGAGCAGTTGGAAGAGAAGGACCGAGAGATCGATAGACTCAGGAAGAAAGTTGTTGAGGTAGGAGCACTTAAATTTATTTATGCTTAAGAAATTGTACTGCATGAGACATTCCATAAGGATTCATTTGAAGTAGAAGCAAGTCAAACGGAGGAAATAAAAAAGATTTATGGTGAAGATAGTAGGGTCACTAGCATAATTTCTTAAGAGTCTTAATAAGAGAGATAAAGATAGGCTATGAAAATTGACATGATAGCAGCAAGAACAAGAAAAGCTCCGCTCAAAAAAAACTTCACTATATGCGGCTGTCTTTTATGTAGAGAAAAAAGGAGAGCCGTTATTTTTTATTTTATTTATGAATTTATTGAGTAATTGTACTGATTTTGCAGCAAGCAGAAGACTACCGCCGCCGTTTCCGCGTGATGATGGAAGTAGTGATGACGGGAGTGAACGAGCAGACTGCACTGGACATCGCCAGTGCTCTCCGCTCCTCTTCTGCCAATGGAGCAGCGTGAAAGGTTCATTCAACCAACTCAGTTATATTCCCAGCTCTTCTAATCCAATGCAACTTACAGTTCTGTAATGGATTTGATTCAAAAAGAATTACTTCTCGTTGACATTATTTCGAAAATCTGCTGTTGTCCATATGGTTTGCATTTATTTGCCTTTTATTCTCCTTCCATCGTTCTCTTACTCTCGATTTCACACACTGCTTCCGGTGATTCCTTATAGTACTGATCCTCTATTCTTTCTTTTCTCTACCGCATAATTTGCGTGTCTAGTTCTTTTCTTTTGCTCCTTTTCTGTAACCGATTTTTCTTGAACTTGCAGTGAAGACATCCTAGATTACTTTTGTTTAGTTATGTCAATTTATCTGCGACAATGCTTCCCCTATGTTATTTTATTGGTATGACTCATACTAGTTAATAAACTATACTTGTTTGCTCTCTATGTTGTTATGTTTAATTAAGGCCCAGTCTTGATGTGCCTTGTATTGCTGCTAATTTGATCCTCTTCATAATTTATTCGATGAGGCGTTTTTTTTTGTTTGAGATCCACGAATGTATCGTGTATAGACTCCTCAATATTCACTTTTTCTCTAATAGTAGGGGGTCGGAGAACTTTAAATATCGGAGTTTGAAAGGGGCGGACCTAACAGTAACACCTGAGCCGTAAAACCACGAATGTTGATAAAGATACAGAATACAGCATGAAATATATTATGCAAGACAAAATGACACATTTGTATGTCACCTAGACTGCGACATTATAAAGTACAATGAAGAGAAGCTGAATGAGGATGGAGATGAGGAGGTAATGGCTCGATGAGACTAAATATTTTTTCTTGAGAGAGCGAGATAGAGAAAGACAAAGAGAGACAGAGAGAAAGGGAAAATTCATAGAAAAAAAAAACCAAAAAAAAACTAAAGTACAAACTGACGTGAGACAGCATATCGGAGTAGAACACCTCTTCGGCCTCTCTTGCCCGCACGGTAGACGAAAGAGACGCGACATGTAAAGCGAGGACGGACACTCACATCCAGAGCTCCGCTTTGATAGCTGCAGAGGAGAGAAGGGAATCGGGAGGGAGAATGGGAGAAATTGGGAAAGACAGAGAAAGAAAGAGCGATGAATGGAAAACTGAGGACGTGAGAGAATTTTTTTCGTGGCCAAGTCGCCTTTCCGACGAACAAGTCATTTGGGCCTTCCGAGTAGGAGACGATGAAGCGAGAGGTGTTTTCCACGTCCGCATCGAAGGACGCGAGGTGAGAAGTGAAGTTGACCCAGCGGGCGGTGCCATCTGAAGGAGATTCCCTTCTTCTTTATGACAATGAAGTGACAGAGGACAGACGACCTTGATCTGCAATGTCAAGGAGAGCAGCAAGAGAGTCGTCGACGGAAGTTGTGAGGGGATAGCGATCGGAGAAGAACACACCCGAGAAAGGCGGTGTCAGTGGCCTCGATAACACATCTCCAAGTAGATTCAATAAACGATATGGTGACAATATGTACAGTTAGATATTGTCACCTTTTTTAAATAAAACAAATCATTTGAATTGTAAAACCATGAATAAATTGAATAGTATTAATGAAAATAAAAGAGTGGAAATTAAACTTTCTGCCATACTTAGATTTTTGGTAAGGTGAATAATCATCTGCATGTGGGGTGGAAGGACGAAGGTCACGATTCTTCTGGGCGGAAGACGAATCCGCCGCCAGTGGGAGGCGCTTTCGCATCTGCAGGAAATAGTTCTGTGCTTGGAATAGTATTCTCTCTCTCTCTGTCTCTTTCTCTCCCTCTGTCTCCCTCTCTCTCTCTCTCTCTCTCTCTCTCTCCTATCTCTCTATCTTTCGCTCTCTCTGTCTCTTTCTCTCTCTCTCTGTCTCTCTCTCTCTCCTATCTCTCTATCTTTCGCTCTCTCCATTTTTCTCTCATTCGTTCCCAATTTATCAATTTCTCTCAGTTCATCTCATCTTACGGGAAATTGAAGAGCCTGTATTTGCCTTCTGCGATCTCGCTCGGTACTCCATCCATGTAGACGTGGACGATTCCGCATTCCTTTATAAAGGTTTTCTGGTTCTATTGTTAGAAATGTATATATTTGATGAGAAAGTGTCTAGAACAAACATTGAGCGGCTTCATGGGGAGGACTTCGAAGGAGTCCAAGACGAGTGGAGAGAAGGAGTCGAGGGGCACTGCATGGGCAGCGCATCTCTCGCCGATCGACTCAAGGCGAAGTGTCCTCTCCGACATTGACGCCCTCGCTGAAACATCGCTCATTTCAACAAGCTACCCGACTAACGTAGCGTCAAAGCTATTTCAATTATAAACGTTGTATTATGCAAGCCGAATGTAACAATGAGAGTGTGTAAGAGAGGAGAGAGAGAGAGAGAGAGAGAGAGAAATAGAGAGAGTAAATTTATTTGTTACTAACTGAGATCTAGCGGCTGCCAAAGTGAGAACGATTCAAGCGTGTCGAAGTCTGTAAATTGAACTGACTTATCGAGGCGATCTATTTCGAAGCTGGCGAGCAAGTGAGAATGTTCTTACATTACCCTTTAACTAAATAGTTTTGAAATGGATTACTTGAGTTGAGAGTGAAGAGTATCATAAGCTCCTCAATTGCTTTGATCTCCTTCGATCTTAGACGATTACTGGCGTCATAAATAGTAATCGACGAACTTCTCGAGACACAGACAAAGTTATTCACCACTGCGTCATAGGCCCTAGAAATTAGTATTTTTAATAAACAAATAGCGTCAAAACAATTCGTAAAGATTCTAAATTTATTGTGATTTCAAATAATAAGGAAAGTAAGAGAATGAAGATTGAAGTTGACTAGCGTGCAGATGAAGTTGCCCAGATGGGAAGGGCCATCGAAGAGAAGAACGGCCGTCAAGTGGAGTAGATCTGGAGAGGGAGGCTTGGTCGGGTCCATTCCCACCCGACTAATCGACGCCCGCACTCGACCTTCCGATGTCACAACGTTGTACGGAAACATTGACTGAAAGTGAGATGTCAAACTATCTCACAGAGTTCTCCTGCATTTTTCTGATGCTTTAATTTTTGTTTTAAAATGAGGATGATTATGATTGTGATTTTTTTCTTCGCTATATCACAATATTATTTCCTATAAATATATTTTCATATTAAAAACCTTGCCAAACTTCAGGAGATTACTGTCGACAGTGGTGAGGGGGAAACGTTGCGAGGACGACGTGTCAACTGCAACAGCGACATTAGTGTTACTAACAGAATTTTTCCAAGGTGCAAAGTGAAACGGCTATAACGACTGGCATTGATACCGCTCTCCAGATGATAAGTGATGGCGAAGCTGATGGCTCTCTCGGCACTGGCAATGCGCAGAGTGGCCACCCTCGCGGGCAGTACGATCTCCAGCTCTTGCACACCGCTCCATCTTTATCAGTTAGGAAGGATACTGTTATGACTCAACCACAGTCTCATCTTAACAGTGATGTGCTCTGAAGAAGCCTATATTAACAGGACCAGAGCCGGTAATTGCCCAACTATTTGGGTTAGGCCCGGTCCGTGGTCCTGGGAAGTTGGGCCGGACCGGACCGGTACCGGCTCTGAACAGAACTACAGAACCTCCAGGCTGAAAATCATTTGGAAACAGTTCAAAACATCAGTGCGCTACCTTATTTTCCTCCCGTTAGCGGCGACGACAGAAAAGGATGAGGAAGGCGTCTGCGATGAAATGAAAAGCACGAGAAGGCGACCATTCGGGAGCGTCCACTGGCAATATTGGCCAGTTCTTTTGCATAACTGGACCAGAGATTATGTAGATCGTTGGAACTAACGCTAAGCTCGCAGCTTCCACCATCCACAACACTGAAATGCAACTTGACAGGCGCGAGAACGGAGTGGTTGGAGAGGTCGTAGTAGTGGTCGTTGGGGCAGGCGACCGTGTCCGTGACGACCAGGGAGGCAGAGACGGTCACCAGGCAGAACAACCACAGCCACATCAACCACTCTTCCGTTGACTTACTTGCGAAGCTACCCCTTCAAGTCATCTTTGAAAGTATGAAATAGTCTGATAAACATTCGAAAGTGATGAAGAATGCCTGCGCATAGAGCAATAAGTAACGTGAGCATTGCACTGCAATGGAATACTCAGTTAAGTGCAGTTAGAACCTTCTCTCTCTCTCTCTCTCTCTCTCTCTCTCTCTCTCCCTTTCTCTCTCTCTCGTTCTTTCTCGATCTCCCTGCTGTCATTCACTCGTTCTCTATCAAGCTTCTGCCTGGCCTCGCCCGCTGTTCTCCTCCTTATCAGATAAGGTCTTGTGGCTCATGAAATGTAAATACATCTCACTCTACAGTTCCTTCGAAAATGGTCACGAAGAAAAGTAGATCGGCCCAAAGTTACTTACTATAAACTAATGACCCCGCCCCAGTAATAACACTGTATATACAATTATGTTGTATCGTTTCTTGTGGAACGTCAAAAATCATACATCAATAATAAATCTTATGAATTCAAAAGGTCAACAAACATCTGACGAATAAATTATTATTCAACGCAAATTCATAGGCATCCAGCGCTTTCTTTCAAACGCCGGTTTAGTTACCCAAGTTTGAGGTAGCTCCTCACTCTTGGGTCTTCCTGGCTCTGCATTCCGTTCGGCGAATTCAAGGCACCGCCGCACGGTTGGTTCGCCTGTGGGCCTGGCCGCTAATTTTTTGCCGTTACTTGTGAACGCATGGAACCGCTGCTTTGGCGGTTTCTTGCGAACGCTTGGAACTGCAGCTTTTGCGGCCAGGCTCATTTAGAGCAATCTGAAATAAAGGAAGCATATTAAAACTATCACTCCGAGCTGATATTCTCTTCTAATCTTTGTGTGCAGTTGAGCCAACCATATGTAATCACAAGTCTTTAATTTAGCGTAAAACATTTAGAGAGAGCTCGGAAGCTGTGTCTCTCTCTATCCTACATTTTTCTACAGAGAAAGGCGGTTTTTTTAGCTATGTAATGTTGTATAAAAGTAAGTCTGAACGATTAGACATTTAAAAGAAGTTTCCTCATCCGAGGTCTGAGAACAAAAAAAATTGGCCCCGCTGAGAAAAAAATTTTGTTCGAAAAGCCGTCAAGTATAGTGTGCGCCGGTTCATGGGCATCCCAGAAATCGGTTTAATCGGCGAATTCCAGACACCGCCTCACGATTTGTTAGCCTGTGAGCCTGGCCGCTCATTTTTTAATGTTCCTTGCGAACACATGGAATGGCCTTCTTAGCTTGACGTGACGTCGAGCTGAGATGGCCTTCTTATCTTGACGTGACGTCGAGCTGAGATGGCCTTCTTGGCTTGACGTAACGTCGAGCTGAGATGGCCTTCTTGGCTTGACGTGACGTCGAGTTGAGATGGCCTTCTTGGCTCTACGTGCAGTGGAGCCGGGATAGGGCTTTTTTAATGTTTTTTTATTATTGTAAAATGACGATGTGCAGCTTAGAATTACCTGAAAAATTAGGAGTCTTTATTAGTGCATAGATTTACTTAAACTCTTAAACTTCGCATGCTTTCTGATGTGCTGTATTCGTAAGCTCTTTGGCGTGCTCTGAACTCTTCTTCAAACGTTTGATGTCTTTCTTTCTGTTCTTGCACTCCAGCTAAAAGCTCATTAGCTTTTTACTCCCTAAGCTTAGCTGAGCCCCAAAACTCTAAAAATTCCTAAAGCTTAACTGAGCCCCAAAACTCTAAAAACTCCTAAACTCTTCTTTAAGCTCTTAAGCTCCCTAAAATAGCGGTAGTCCCAGAAATAGCGTAACTTAGTTAACTAGTTCCCTGTACTCCTCATAAGCTCTTACGTGTCTGCGATCATTTTAGCGTGTGCGAGAGGGAGGCGTGGTTTGCGTGAGAGGCAGAAAAAAGCGAGAGCACGGCGAGAAAAAGAGAATTAAGAAAAAGAGACATAAGCTCCTCCCCTCAGCAACCAATAAGCTCTCTGTAAAACTCTTGCCGTCTACAGTATGATCAAATTCGTGCGAGGACCTTTGGCTCTTTAAACTCAAAAGTCTCAATTATGCTGTTTACAACTCTGTAAGTACACAATACTTAACGTTAATATTCATAATAAATTGCAAAAAATCTGCGCAAGCAGAAAAAACACACATTGCACCTCATTTCGCTCATTTCTTCGCACCTCTTTGCACCTCATAATTATTAGCACTTTGCCAATTCGCGCTGCCTCAACCACACATGCAGCCAAACACATGAAAAACATTAAATATATACACTTACAACTTACTTTTCCACTCTCTCTCTATTTCTCTGTCTTCCTCTCGCATTCCTCTGTCTCTCTGCAAAAATATGCATTTTTTCGTGTCCATTGAACGCATTCACAAGTCATTTAAAGTTTTTGGAACAATGCCAACATGTGTGCATTTACGCGTTTGTTTGCATTAAAACACATACAAAGAGACCGAAAGTTGACTCTCTCTCTATACCAGTGAAATGTACAAAGTATGAGCTTTGTAATAAGCTACAGAGAGTTGTGTATAATTCACGTTGAGCGTTCTGACAGACACTTACAAGTACACGGCCAATCCAGTACCATACAGCGAAAGAGAGTTGTGCAGAAAAATTAATTTTTATCGAAAAGCCGTCAAGTATAGGTTGCGCTGGATTACTGGCATCCCAGAACTCGGTTTAATCGGCAACTTCGCGGCGCAGTCTCTCGGTTGGCTCTCCTTTGAGCCTGGCCGCTCATTTTTTGTGGTTCCTTGCGAACGCTTGGAACCGCGGTTTTTGCGGTTCCTTGCGAACGCATGGAACTGCATCTTTTGCGGTTCTTTGCGAACGCATAGAACTGCAGATTTTGCGGCCAGGTTCACTTAGAGCAATCTGAAATAAAGAAAAGGTAATAAAAGTATGCCAATTCGTGATGTCATGTGTATTCCAGAGTGGCCGTGCTCGTGTAACTTTGCTCATTTTTGACGTAGATACATAGTTAATAGCTCAAAATGACCGCAAAATTCTGTGTTTTCCAATAATTAACCGTCTTTCTCTTATACATCTTCACTTAGTAGAACTTCGTACGCAACTTCGTGAATCCTTACCTCTTCTTTAACTCCCTAAGCTTAGCTGAATCCTGAAACTTTACAAACTCCTTAACTCTTCTTTAACTCCCTAAGCTTAGCTGAGACCCTGAACTCTAAAAACTCCTAAATTCTTCTTTAACTCCCTAAGCTTAACTGAGACCCTGAACTCTAAAAACTCCTTAACTCTTTTTTAATTCCCTAACCTTAGCTGAGACCCTGAACTCTAAAAACTCCTTAACTCTTCTTTAACTCCCTAAGCTTAGCTGACACCCTGAACTTTAAAAACTCCTAAAGCTTTACTGAGCCCCAAAACTCTAAAAACTCCTTACCTAAAGCTTTACTGAGCCCCAAAACTCTAAAAACTCCTTAACTCTTCTAAGCTCCTTAAGCTCCCTAAGATAGCGGTAGTCCCGGAAATAGCGTAACTTAGTTAACTAGTTCCTCTAGATAGTTCACAAGCAGAAGTGTCACTAGGACCAAAATGCATGGGAGAAATAGAGGAGAGCAGGCATGAGAGCTGCAGAAACGACGAGAGTGCGGTATGAGTCGAGAGATCAGACGAGCAGAGAAAAGAAAAACAAGTTCGCCGAGGCTGCGACACGCGAGATCACCGAGGCTGCTCGCAAAACACGGAGGTTAGACAACGAAACAGTCGCTTAGCTCCGCCCCTCGACGAAAACAGCCCGTTATAGGTGCGTTTTTGAGAGGTTAGAGAAAAAAAGTCACAGGCGCGAAAAGGCGAGATAGCGTTGGCAGAGAAAAACAGACGTCGACTCTCACTTCGCACCTCCGTCGACCACTTCGCACCTCTTGCAAACATACAGCCAAACAAATGAAATACATTAAATACATACACTTACAACTTACTTTTCCACTCTCTCTCTATTTCTCTGTCTTCCTCTCGTATTCCTATGTCTCTCTGCAAAAATCTGCATTTTTTCGTGGCCATTGAACGCATTCACAAGCCATTTAAAGTTTTTAGCACGATGTCAACATATGTGTGTCTTTCCATTAAAACACATTAAAACACTTACAAAGAGACCGAAAGTTGACTCTCTCTCTATACCAGTGAATTGTACAAAGTAAGAGCTTTGTAATGAGCTACAGAGAGATGTATATAATTCACGTTGAGCGTTCTCACAGACACTTACAAGTACACGATCAAGTCCTGAAGTAGCCTGTTCACTTAGAAAGAAAGAGAGAGAGCGACGACATAGAGAGAGAGAAAGAGAGAGAGACAATTCTATCATGTCTCTCACACTCTACTCTTACTCTCTGATTTTTTTTGTAATTTTATGTAACCTTTAAAGCAGTAAAACTCTTAAAATAATAATTTTTTGGCACTTTGCCAGCATTCCAAGTACGCACACTCAGCATCATGAACTCCCTTCGAAAACTCGGCAAGTGTAGGTTGCGCAAATTCATAGGCATCCAGCGCTTTCTTTCAAACGCCGGTTTAGTTACCCAAGTTTGACGTAGTTCCTCACTCTTGGGTCTTCCTGGCTCTGCATTCCGTTCGGCGAATTCAAGGCACCGCCACACGGCTGGTTCGCCTGTGGGCCTGGCCGCTCATTTTTTGCCGTTACTTGCGAACGCATGGAACCGCTGCTTTGGCGGTTTCTTGCGAACGCTTGGAACTGCAGCTTTTGCGGTTCCTTGCGACCGTTTGGAACTGCAGTTTTTGCGGCCAGGCTCATTTAGAGCAATCTGAAATAAAGGAAGCATATTAAACTATTACTGCGAGCTGATATTCTCTTCTATTCTTTGTGTGCAGTTGAGCCAGCCATATGTAATCACAAGTCTTTAATTTAGCGTAAAACATTTAGAGAGAGCTCGGAAGCTGTGTCTCTCTCTATCCTACATTTTTCTACAGAGAAAGGCGGTTTTTTTAGCTATGTAATGTTGTATAAAAGTAAGTCTGAACGATTAGACATTTAAAAGAAGTTTCCTCATCCGAGGTCTGAGAACAAAAAAAATTGGCCCCGCTGAGAAAAAAATTTTGGTCGAAAAACCGTCAAGTATAGTGTGCGCCGGTTCATGGGCATCCCATAAATCGGTTTAATCGGCGAATTCCAGGCACCGCCTCACGGTTGGTTAGCCTGTGAGCCTGGCCGCTCATTTTTTGATGTTCCTTGCGAACACATGGAATGGCCTTCTTAGTTTGACGTGACGTCGAGCTGAGATGGCCTTCTTGGCTTGACGTGACGTCGAGCTGAGATGGCCTTCTTGGCTTGAAGTGACGTCGAGTTGAGATGGCCTTCTTGGCTTGACCACAAAAACTCTTTAAAATAGAATTAAAAATAGAGAGAGCCTAAAAGAGCCGCCTCTCTCTATGGTGTCGGATGCTGCAGAGAAAAGCGGTTCTTCTGATTCCCTGTACTCCTCATAAGCTCTTACGTGTCTGCGATCATTTTAGCGTGTGCGAGAGGGAGGCGTGGTTTGCGTGAGAGGCAGAAAAAAGCGAGAGCACGGCGAGAAAAAGAGAATTAAGAAAAAGAGACATAAGCTCCTCCCCTCAGCAACCAATAAGCTCTCTGTAAAACTCTTGCCGTCTACAGTATGATCAAATTCGTGCGAGGACCTTTGGCTCTTTAAACTCAAAAGTCTCAATTATGCTGTTTACAACTCTGTAAGTACACAATACTTAACGTTAATATTCATAATAAATTGCAAAAAATCTGCGCAAGCAGAAAAAACACACATTGCACCTCATTTCGCTCATTTCTTCGCACCTCTTTGCACCTCATAATTATTAGCACTTTGCCAATTCGCGCTGCCTCAACCACACATGCAGCCAAACACATGAAAAACATTAAATATATACACTTACAACTTACTTTTCCACTCTCTCTCTATTTCTCTGTCTTCCTCTCGCATTCCTCTGTCTCTCTGCAAAAATATGCATTTTTTCGTGTCCATTGAACGCATTCACAAGTCATTTAAAGTTTTTGGAACAATGCCAACATGTGTGCATTTACGCGTTTGTTTGCATTAAAACACATACAAAGAGACCGAAAGTTGACTCTCTCTCTATACCAGTGAAATGTACAAAGTATGAGCTTTGTAATAAGCTACAGAGAGTTGTGTATAATTCACGTTGAGCGTTCTGACAGACACTTACAAGTACACGGCCAATCCAGTACCATACAGCGAAAGAGAGTTGTGCAGAAAAATTATTTTTATCGAAAAGCCGTCAAGTATAGGTTGCGCTGGATTACTGGCATCCCAGAACTCGGTTTAATCGGCAACTTCGCGGCGCAGTCTCTCGGTTGGCTCTCCTTTGAGCCTGGCCGCTCATTTTTTGTGGTTCCTTGCGAACGCTTGGAACCGCGGTTTTTGCGGTTCCTTGCGAACGCATGGAACTGCATCTTTTGCGGTTCTTTGCGAACGCATAGAACTGCAGATTTTGCGGCCAGGTTCACTTAGAGCAATCTGAAATAAAGAAAAGGTAATAAAAGTATGCCAATTCGTGATGTCATGTGTATTCCAGAGTGGCCGTGCTCGTGTAACTTTGCTCATTTTTGACGTAGATACATAGTTAATAGCTCAAAATGACCGCAAAATTCTGTGTTTTCCAATAATTAACCGTCTTTCTCTTATACATCTTCACTTAGTAGAACTTCGTACGCAACTTCGTGAATCCTTACCTCTTCTTTAACTCCCTAAGCTTAGCTGAATCCTGAAACTTTACAAACTCCTTAACTCTTCTTTAACTCCCTAAGCTTAGCTGAGACCCTGAACTCTAAAAACTCCTAAATTCTTCTTTAACTCCCTAAGCTTAACTGAGACCCTGAACTCTAAAAACTCCTTAACTCTTTTTTAATTCCCTAACCTTAGCTGAGACCCTGAACTCTAAAAACTCCTTAACTCTTCTTTAACTCCCTAAGCTTAGCTGACACCCTGAACTTTAAAAACTCCTAAAGCTTTACTGAGCCCCAAAACTCTAAAAACTCCTTACCTAAAGCTTTACTGAGCCCCAAAACTCTAAAAACTCCTTAACTCTTCTAAGCTCCTTAAGCTCCCTAAGATAGCGGTAGTCCCGGAAATAGCGTAACTTAGTTAACTAGTTCCTCTAGATAGTTCCCAAGCAGAAGTGTCACTAGGACCAAAATGCATGGGAGAAATAGAGGAGAGCAGGCATGAGAGCTGCAGAAACGACGAGAGTGCGGTATGAGTCGAGAGATCAGACGAGCAGAGAAAAGAAAAACAAGTTCGCCGAGGCTGCGACACGCGAGATCACCGAGGCTGCTCGCAAAACACGGAGGTTAGACAACGAAACAGTCGCTTAGCTCCGCCCCTCGACGAAAACAGCCCGTTATAGGTGCGTTTTTGAGAGGTTAGAGAAAAAAAGTCACAGGCGCGAAAAGGCGAGATAGCGTTGGCAGAGAAAAACAGACGTCGACTCTCACTTCGCACCTCCGTCGACCACTTCGCACCTCTTGCAAACATACAGCCAAACAAATGAAATACATTAAATACATACACTTACAACTTACTTTTCCACTCTCTCTCTATTTCTCTGTCTTCCTCTCGTATTCCTCTGTCTCTCTGCAAAAATCTGCATTTTTTCGTGGCCATTGAACGCATTCACAAGCCATTTAAAGTTTTTATTCCTCTAGATAGTTCCCAAGCAGAAGTGTCACTAGGACCAAAATGCATGGGAGAAATAGAGGAGAGCAGGCATGAGAGCTGCAGAAACGACGAGAGTGCGGTATGAGTCGAGAGATCAGACGAGCAGAGAAAAGAAAAACAAGTTCGCCGAGGCTGCGACACGCGAGATCACCGAGGCTGCTCGCAAAACACGGAGGTTAGACAACGAAACAGTCGCTTAGCTCCGCCCCTCGACGAAAACAGCCCGTTATAGGTGCGTTTTTGAGAGGTTAGAGAAAAAAAGTCACAGGCGCGAAAAGGCGAGATAGCGTTGGCAGAGAAAAACAGACGTCGACTCTCACTTCGCACCTCCGTCGACCACTTCGCACCTCTTGCAAACATACAGCCAAACAAATGAAATACATTAAATACATACACTTACAACTTACTTTTCCACTCTCTCTCTATTTCTCTGTCTTCCTCTCGTATTCCTCTGTCTCTCTGCAAAAATCTGCATTTTTTCGTGGCCATTGAACGCATTCACAAGCCATTTAAAGTTTTTAGCACGATGTCAACATATGTGTGTCTTTCCATTAAAACACATTAAAACACTTACAAAGAGACCGAAAGTTGACTCTCTCTCTATACCAGTGAATTGTACAAAGTAAGAGCTTTGTAATGAGCTACAGAGAGATGTATATAATTCACGTTGAGCGTTCTCACAGACACTTACAAGTACACGATCAAGTCCTGAAGTAGCCTGTTCACTTAGAAAGAAAGAGAGAGAAAGACGACATAGAGAGAGAGAAAGAGAGAGAGAGAGACAGTTCTATCATGTCTCTCACACTCTACTCTTACTCTCTGATTTTTTTTGTAATTTTATGTAACCTTTAAAGCAGTAAAACTCTTAAAATAATAATTTTTTGGCACTTTGCCAGCATTCCAAGTACGCACACTCAGCATCATGAACTCCCTTCGAAAACTCGGCAAGTGTAGTTTGCGCAAATTCATAGGCATCCAGCGCTTTCTTACAAACGCCGGTTTAGTTACCCAAGTTTGAGGTAGCTCCTCACTCTTGGGTCTGCCTTCCTGGCTCTGCATTCCGTTCGGCGAATTCAAGGCACCGCCACACGGCTGGTTCGCCTGTGGGCCTGGCCGCTCATTTTTTGCCGTTACTTGCGAACGCATGGAACCGCTGCTTTGGCGGTTTCTTGCGAACGCTTGGAACTGCAGCTTTTGCGGTTCCTTGCGACCGTTTGGAACTGCAGTTTTTGCGGCCAGGCTCATTTAGAGCAATCTGAAATAAAGGAAGCATATTAAAACTATCACTCCGAGCTGATATTCTCTTCAAATCTTTGTGTGCAGTTGAGCCAGCCATATGTAATCACAAGTCTTTAATTTAGCGTAAAACATTTAGAGAGAGCTCGGAAACTGTGTCTCTCTCTATCCTACATTTTTCTACAGAGAAAGGCGGTTTTTTTAGCTATGTAATGTTGTATAAAAGTAAGTCTGAACGATTAGACATTTAAAAAGAAGTTTCCTCATCCGAGGTCTGAGAACAAAAAAAAATTGGCCCCGCTGAGAAAAAAATTTTGATCGAAAAGCCGTCAAGTATAGTGTGCGCCGGTTCATGGGCATCCCATAAATCGGTTTAATCGGCGAATTCCAGGCACCGCCTCACGGTTGGTTAGCCTGTGAGCCTGGCCGCTCATTTTTTGATGTTCCTTGCGAACACATGGAATGGCCTTCTTAGCTTGACGTGACGTCGAGCTGAGATGGCCTTCTTGGCTTGACGTGACGTCGAGCTGAGATGGCCTTCTTGGCTTGAAGTGACGTCGAGTTGAGATGGCCTTCTTGGCTTGACCACAAAAACTCTTTAAAATAGAATTAAAAATAGAGAGAGCCTAAAAGAGCCGCCTCTCTCTATGGTGTCGGATGCTGCAGAGAAAAGCGGTTCTTCTGATGCATCTTAAGTAATTAAAGTACAACGATAAAGTGTCTCTCTCGCAGCTTGGCAAGTTGCCAAGCGCCATTCAAGACATGGAGCCATATGAAATTTTTGGTCGAAAAGCCGTCAAGTATAGTGTGCGCCGGTTCATGGGCATCCCAGAAATCGGTTTAATCGGCGAATTCAAGGCACCGCCACACGGTTGGTTCGCCTGTGGGCCTGGCCGCTCATTTTTTGCCGTTACTTGCGAACGCATAGAACCGCTGCTTTGGCGGTTCCTTGCGAACGCTTGGAACTGCAGCTTTTGCGGTTCCTTGCGACCGTTTGGAAACTGCAGTTTTTGCGGCCAGGCTCATTTAGAGCAATCTGAAAAAAGGAATCATATTAAAACTATCACTGCGAGCTGATATTCCATTCTATTCTTTGTGTGCAGTTGAGCCAGCCATATGTAATCACAAGTCTTTAATTTAGCGTAAAACATTTAGAGAGAGCTCGGAAGCTGTGTCTCTCTCTATCCTACATTTTTCTACAGAGAAAGGCGGTATTTTTTAGCTATGTAATGTTGTATAAAAGTAAGTCTGAACGATTAGACATTTAAAAGAAGTTTCCTCATCCGAGGTCTGAGAACAAAAAAAATTGGCCCCGCTGAGAAAAAAAAAACCGTCAAGTATAGTGTGCGCCGGTTCATGGGCATCCCAGAAATCGGTTTAATCGGCGAATTCCAGGCACCGCCTCACGGTTGGTTAGCCTGTGAGCCTGGCCGCTAATTTTTTGCTGTTCCTTGCGAACACATGGAATGGCCTTCTTAGCTTGATGTGACGTCGAGCTGAGATGGACTTCTTGGCTTGACGTGACGTCGAGCTGAGATGGCCTTCTTAGCTCAACGTGTTGTGGTGTCGGGAAAGGCAATTTCTTTGTATCTTGCTTCATTTTTATCGCAGAAACAAAGTTGATTGCTCAAAATGACCAGAAAAATTTGAAGATTTCAATAGTAGCACTTAGAACACATGATAAGAAGAGCACTTAGCAATAGAGCTTTGTAAAAAACTCTTTAAAATAGAATTAAAAATAGAGAGCGCTTAAAAGAGCCCCCGCTCTCTATGTTGTCGGATGCAGCAGAGAAAGACGGTTCTTCTGATGTATCTAACGTCGTGAAAGTACAACGTTAAAGTGTCTCTCTCGCCACTTGGCACGCTGCCAAACGAATCAAAACATGCAGCCATATGTACTCGGTTTGTACTTTCTTTTTGTATTTTCTACGCTTTAATATGGCTCTCCTTTGATGTAAAATAGCTTATTACAGAGCTCTCAGTCTGCACATTTTATATATCTAACTCTTTCTCTGTATCTCTCGCAATCACTGTCTCTCTCTCAAGTTAAACACATTTATCCCGCATACATCTTTCTCTCATGTCTTTGGCATACTCAGCGAAATAGCGTTGCGCAGAGAAAATAATTTTGGTCGAAAAGCCGTCAAGTATAGGTTGCGCTGGTTTACGGGCATCCCAGAACTCGGTTTCTTCGAGGCGCAGCCTCATGTTTGTTCCTGGCTCCGCATTTCGTTGAGCCGGAATGGCCTTCTTGGTTCTGCATTCAGTGGAACTGAGAACTGAGTTGGCCGTCTCGGCTTGACGTTCCGTGGAGCTGAGAGAGCCTTCTTGGCTCGGCGTTACGTCGAGCTGAGGTGGCCTTCTTAGCTCTACGTGCAGTGGAGCCGGGATAGGCCTTTTTAAATAGTTTTTTTTATTAATAGTAAAATGACAATGTGAAGCTTAGAATTACCTGAAAAATTAGGAGTCTTTATTAGTTCATAGAATTACTTAAACTCTCATACTTAGCATGCTTTCTGATGTGCTGTATTCGTAAGCTCTTTGGCGTGCTCTGAACTCTTCTTCAAACCTTTGATGTTTTCCTTTCTCTTCTTGCATTCCAGCTAAAAACTCATTACATCTTCTTTAACTCCCTAAGCTTAGCTGAGACCCTTAACTCTAAAAACTCCTTAACTCTTCTTACTTAAACTCTCATACTTAGCATGCTTTATGATATGCTGTATTCGTAAGCTCTTTAGCGTGCTCTGAACTCTTCTTCAAACCTTTGATGTCTTTCTTTCTCTTCTTGCACTCCAACTAAAAACTCATTAGATCTTTTTTAACTCCCTAAGCTTAGCTTAGACCCTGAACTCTAAAAACTCCTTAACTCTTCTTTAACTCCCTAAGCATAGCTGAGACGCTGAACTCTAAAAACTCCTTAACTCTTCTTTAACTCCCTAAGCTTAGCTGAGACCCAGAACTCTAAAAACTCCTTAACTCTTCTTTAACTCCCTAAGCTTAGCTGAGACCCTGAACTCTAAAACTTTTTTTTGTTCTTTAGCTCCCTAAAATAGCGGTACTCCCGGAAATAGCGTAACTTAGTTAACTAGTTCCTCTAGATAGTTCCCAAGCTGAAGTGTATCTCGGAACAAAATGCATGGGAGAAATAGAGGAGAGCGGGCATGAGAGTTTCAAAGCGACGAAATAACGCCTCATTTTGAGAGGTTAGACGAGCAGAGAAAAGAAAAACAAGTTCGCCGAGGCTTAAGCTCCGCCCCAAAACGAACGAAATAGCTCGCAAAACGCGGAGGTTAGACAACGAAACAGTCGCTTAGCTCCGCCCCTCGACGAAAACAGCCCGTTATAGGTGCGTTTTTGAGAGGTTAGAGAAAAAAAGTCACAGGCGCGAAAAGGCGAGATAGCGTTGGCAGAGAAAAACAGACGTCGACTCTCACTTCGCACTTCCGACGACCACTTCGCACCTCTTGCAAACATACAGCCAAACAAATGAAATACATTAAATACATACACTTACAACTTACTTTTCCACTCTCTCTCTATTTCTCTGTCTTCCTCTCGTATTCCTCTGTCTCTCTGCAAAAATCTGCATTTTTTCGTGGCCATTGAACGCATTCACAAGCCATTTAAAGTTTTTATTCCTCTAGATAGTTCCCAAGCAGAAGTGTCACTAGGACCAAAATGCATGGGAGAAATAGAGGAGAGCAGGCATGAGAGCTGCAGAAACGACGAGAGTGCGGTATGAGTCGAGAGATCAGACGAGCAGAGAAAAGAAAAACAAGTTCGCCGAGGCTGCGACACGCGAGATCACCGAGGCTGCTCGCAAAACACGGAGGTTAGACAACGAAACAGTCGCTTAGCTCCGCCCCTCGACGAAAACAGCCCGTTATAGGTGCGTTTTTGAGAGGTTAGAGAAAAAAAGTCACAGGCGCGAAAAGGCGAGATAGCGTTGGCAGAGAAAAACAGACGTCGACTCTCACTTCGCACCTCCGTCGACCACTTCGCACCTCTTGCAAACATACAGCCAAACAAATGAAATACATTAAATACATACACTTACAACTTACTTTTCCACTCTCTCTCTATTTCTCTGTCTTCCTCTCGTATTCCTCTGTCTCTCTGCAAAAATCTGCATTTTTTCGTGGCCATTGAACGCATTCACAAGCCATTTAAAGTTTTTATTCCTCTAGATAGTTCCCAAGCAGAAGTGTCACTAGGACCAAAATGCATGGGAGAAATAGAGGAGAGCAGGCATGAGAGCTGCAGAAACGACGAGAGTGCGGTATGAGTCGAGAGATCAGACGAGCAGAGAAAAGAAAAACAAGTTCGCCGAGGCTGCGACACGCGAGATCACCGAGGCTGCTCGCAAAACACGGAGGTTAGACAACGAAACAGTCGCTTAGCTCCGCCCCTCGACGAAAACAGCCCGTTATAGGTGCGTTTTTGAGAGGTTAGAGAAAAAAAGTCACAGGCGCGAAAAGGCGAGATAGCGTTGGCAGAGAAAAACAGACGTCGACTCTCACTTCGCACCTCCGTCGACCACTTCGCACCTCTTGCAAACATACAGCCAAACAAATGAAATACATTAAATACATACACTTACAACTTACTTTTCCACTCTCTCTCTATTTCTCTGTCTTCCTCTCGTATTCCTCTGTCTCTCTGCAAAAATCTGCATTTTTTCGTGGCCATTGAACGCATTCACAAGCCATTTAAAGTTTTTAGCACGATGTCAACATATGTGTGTCTTTCCATTAAAACACATTAAAACACTTACAAAGAGACCGAAAGTTGACTCTCTCTCTATACCAGTGAATTGTACAAAGTAAGAGCTTTGTAATGAGCTACAGAGAGATGTATATAATTCACGTTGAGCGTTCTCACAGACACTTACAAGTACACGATCAAGTCCTGAAGTAGCCTGTTCACTTAGAAAGAAAGAGAGAGAAAGACGACATAGAGAGAGAGAAAGAGAGAGAGAGAGACAGTTCTATCATGTCTCTCACACTCTACTCTTACTCTCTGATTTTTTTTGTAATTTTATGTAACCTTTAAAGCAGTAAAACTCTTAAAATAATAATTTTTTGGCACTTTGCCAGCATTCCAAGTACGCACACTCAGCATCATGAACTCCCTTCGAAAACTCGGCAAGTGTAGTTTGCGCAAATTCATAGGCATCCAGCGCTTTCTTACAAACGCCGGTTTAGTTACCCAAGTTTGAGGTAGCTCCTCACTCTTGGGTCTGCCTTCCTGGCTCTGCATTCCGTTCGGCGAATTCAAGGCACCGCCACACGGCTGGTTCGCCTGTGGGCCTGGCCGCTCATTTTTTGCCGTTACTTGCGAACGCATGGAACCGCTGCTTTGGCGGTTTCTTGCGAACGCTTGGAACTGCAGCTTTTGCGGTTCCTTGCGACCGTTTGGAACTGCAGTTTTTGCGGCCAGGCTCATTTAGAGCAATCTGAAATAAAGGAAGCATATTAAAACTATCACTCCGAGCTGGTATTCTCTTCAAATCTTTGTGTGCAGTTGAGCCAGCCATATGTAATCACAAGTCTTTAATTTAGCGTAAAACATTTAGAGAGAGCTCGGAAGCTGTGTCTCTCTCTATCCTACATTTTTCTACAGAGAAAGGCGGTTTTTTTAGCTATGTAATGTTGTATAAAAGTAAGTCTGAACGATTAGACATTTAAAAGAAGTTTCCTCATCCGAGGTCTGACAATAAGTTAAGCTACTTTCTGGAGTACTACTACTTTAGGGAGCCAAACAACTTTAAAGAGCTAAGAAAAGTTTAGGAGTTTTTAGAGTTCAGGGGCTCACTTAAGCTTAGGGAGTTAAAGAAGAGTAAAGAAGTTTTTAGAGTTTCGGGACTCAGCTAAGCTAAGGAAAGAATAATTAAGGAGTTTTAGAGTTCAGGGTCTCAGCTAAGCTTAGGGAGCTAAAGAAGAGTTAAGGAGTTTTTAAAGTTTCGGGTCTCAGCAAAGCTTAGGGAGTAAAAGAAGAGTTAAGGAGTTTTTAGAGTTCAAGGTCTCAGTTAAGCGTAGGGAGTAAAAGAAGAGCTAATCAGTTTTTAGCTGGATTGTAAGAAGAGAACTGAAGACATCAAAGGCTTTAAGAAGAGTTCAGAGCACGACAATACACAAAACATC
Organism: Allodiplogaster sudhausi; assembly: GCA_945643635.1. NCBI lineage: Eukaryota > Metazoa > Nematoda > Chromadorea > Rhabditida > Diplogasteridae > Allodiplogaster > Allodiplogaster sudhausi. The sequence goes on along the minus strand of CALZFC010000043.1, from coordinate 2,650,359 downwards.
AATTGGCATAATTTTATTATGTACTATTTATTTCAGATGACTCTAAGTGAACCTGGCCGCAAAAACTGCGGTTCCAAGCGTTCGAAAGGAACCGCAAAAACTGCAGTTCCATGCGATCGCAATAAACCGCAAAATTCGCAGTTCCATGCGATCGGAAGAAACCGCAAAATTCGCAGGTCCAAGCGTTCGCAAGGAACTACAAAAAATGAGCGGCCACGCTCACAGGCGAGCCAGACGTGAGACTGCGCCTCGAAGTTGCAGATTGAACCGAGTTCTGGAATGCCAGTAAGCCAGTGCAACCTATACTTTACGGGTTTTCGACCAAAATTTTTTTCTCTATTTCGCTGTAACAGGCAATTTCAGGACTTGGACTTATACTTGTAAGTGTATGTCAAAATGCTTAACGTGAATTATACACAGCTCTCTGTAGCTCATTACAAAGCTCTTACTTTGTAGATTTCACTGGTATAGAGAGAGAATCAACTTTTGGTCTCTTTGTATGTGTTTTAATCGGAAAAAACGCATAAACGCACATATGTTGGCATCGTGCCAAAAACTTTAAATGACTTGTGAATGTGTTCAATGGACACGAGAAAAATGCAAATTTTTGCAGAGAGGCAGAGGAATGCAAGAGGAAGAGAGATAAATAGAGAGAGAGTGGAAAAGTAAGTTGTAAGTGTATATATTTAATGTTTTTCATGTGTTAGGCTGCATGTGTGGTTGAGACAGCGCGAATTGGCAAAGTGCCAATAATTATGAGGTGCGAAGAAATGAGCGAAATGAGGTGCAATGTGTGTTTTTTTCTGCTTGCGCAGATTTTTTGCGATTTATTATGAATATTAACGTTCAGCTCGACGTCACGTCAAGCTAAGAAGGCCATTCCATGTGTTCGCAAGGAACATCAAAAAATGAGCGGCCAGGCTCACAGGCTAACCAACCGTGAGGCGGGGCCTGGAATTCGCCGATTAAACCGATTTCTGGGATGCCCATGAACCGGCGCACACTATACTTGACGGTTTTTCGACCAAAATTTTTTTCTCAGCGGGGCCAATTTTTTTTGTTCTCAGACCTCGGATGAGGAAACTTCTTTTAAATGTCTAATCGTTCAGACTTACTTTTATACAACATTACATTGCTAAAAAAACCGCCTTTCTCTGTAGAAAAATGTAGGATAGAGAGAGACACAGCTTCCGAGCTCTCTCTAAATGTTTTACGCTAAATTAAAGACTTGTGATTACATATGGTTGGCTCAACTGCACACAAAGATTAGAAGAGAATATCAGCTCGGAGTGATAGTTTTTTTTTAATATGCTTCCTTTATTTCAGATTGCTCTAAATGAGCCTGGCCGCAAAAGCTGCAGTTCCAAGCGTTCGCAAGAAACCGCCAAAGCAGCGGTTCCATGCGTTCACAAGTAACGGCAAAAAATGAGCGGCCAGGCCCACAGGCGAACCAACCGTGTGGCGGTGCCTTGAATTCGCCGAACGGAATGCAGAGCCAGGAAGACCCAAGAGTGAGGAGCTACCTCAAACTTTGAAAGAAAGCGCTGGATGCCTATGAATTTGCGCAACCTACACTTGCCGAGTTTTCGAAGGGAGTTCATGATGCTGAGTGTGCCTACTTGGAATGCTGGCAAAGTGCCAAAAAATTATTATTTTAAGAGTTTTACTGCTTTAAAGGTTACATAAAATTACAAAAAAAATCAGAGAGTAAGAGTAGAGTGTGAGAGACATGATAGAACTGTCTCTCTCTCTCTCTTTCTCTCTCTCTATGTCGTCTCTCTCTCTCTTTCTTTCTAAGTGAACAGGCTACTTCAGGACTTGATCGTGTACTTGTAAGTGTCTGTGAGAACGCTCAACGTGAATTATATACATCTCTCTGTAGCTCATTACAAAGCTCTTCCTTTGTACAATTCACTGGTATAGAGAGAGAGTCAACTTTCGGTTTCTTTGTAAGTGTTTTAATGTGTTTTAATAGAAAGACACACATATGTTGACATCGTGCTAAAAACTTTAAATGGCTTGTGAATGCGTTCAATGGCCACGAAAAAATGCAGATTTTTGCAGAGAGACAGAGGAATACGAGAGGAAGACAGAGAAATAGAGAGAGAGTGGAAAAGTAAGTTGTAAGTGTATGTATTTAATGTATTTCATTTGTTTGGCTGTATGTTTGCAAGAGGTGCGAAGTGGTCGACGGAGGTGCGAAGTGAGAGTCGACGTCTGTTTTTCTCTGCCAACGCTATCTCGCCTTTTCGCGCCTGTGACTTTTTTCTCTAACCTCTCAAAAACGCACCTATAACGGGCTGTTTTCGTCGAGGGGCGGAGCTAAGCGACTGTTTCGTTGTCTAACCTCCGTGTTTTGCGAGCAGCCTCGGCGATCTCGCGTGTCGCAGCCTCGGCGAACTTTTTTTTTCTTTTCTCTGCTCGTCTAATCTCTCACATCTGTACGTTTCTCGTCGCTTTCTCTCACTCTCATGCCTGCTCTCCTCTATTTCTCCCATGCAATTTGCTTGGAGTTACACTTCAGCTTGGGAACTATCTAGAGGAATATCTAGAGGAACTAGTTAACTAAGTTACGCTATTTCCGGGAGTACCGCTATTTTAGGGAGCTAAAGAACAAAAAAAAGTTTTAGAGTTCAGGGTCTCAGCTAAGCTTAGGGAGTTAAAGAAGAGTTAAGGAGTTTTTAGAGTTCTGGGTCTCAGCTAAGCTTAGGGAGTTAAAGAAGAGTTAAGGAGTTTTTAGAGTTCAGCGTCTCAGCTATGCTTAGGGAGTTAAAGAAGAGTTAAGGAGTTTTTAGAGTTCAGGGTCTAAGCTAAGCTTAGGGAGTTAAAAAAGATCTAATGAGTTTTTAGTTGGAGTGCAAGAAGAGAAAGAAAGACATCAAAGGTTTGAAGAAGAGTTCAGAGCACGCTAAAGAGCTTACGAATACAGCATATCATAAAGCATGCTAAGTATGAGAGTTTAAGTAAGAAGAGTTAAGGAGTTTTTAGAGTTTAGGGTCTCAGCTAAGCTTAGGGAGTTAAAGAAGATGTAATGAGTTTTTAGCTGGAATGCAAGAAGAGAAAGGAAAACATCAAAGGTTTGAAGAAGAGTTCAGAGCACGCCAAAGAGCTTACGAATACAGCACATCAGAAAGCATGCTAAGTATGAGAGTTTAAGTAATTCTATGCACTAATAAAGACTCCTAATTTTTCAGGTAATTCTAAGCTTCACATTGTCATTTTACTATTAATAAAAAAAACTATTTAAAAAGGCCTATCCCGGCTCCACTGCACGTAGAGCTAAGAAGGCCACCTCAGCTCGACGTAACGCCGAGCCAAGAAGGCTCTCTCAGCTCCACGGCACGTCAAGCCGAGACGGCCAACTCACAAGGGAACCATCTGAAGATATGTTGGAGGATTTTGATCTCACCTGTCCAGATCGATTAGTACGGTCAAGAAATGATGTCAACTATTTTTACTTTTTCCTTAATGGCCTTCGGCGATTTTATATTAATTTTTAAAAATTGCATAAAATAATGGAAATTAATGGCTTTGCAATTATGAATGCATGAATTGAATCTTGGAATGTGACCAGCGTGGCGCAGTTAGTAGTGCGCTAGCCTACAGTTTTGACTGTCGCAGGTTCGAATCCCTTCCGGTGCTTATGTTTTGCTGCAGTTTAATATACTTAAAATTTTTAAAGTAAATATAAAAAATTTATTCTAATGCAAGGAGTGGGGTGGTGGATGTTTGAAGTTAGCAAATATGATAATCGACGACGAAGCAGTTCAGGCAGAAATTTTTCTCACAGTGAGAGCATCGCACAAAGCTCTCGCGGGAGCAATGCGGGTCTTCGCATGGCCGACGACGTTCGCACCAAAGGAATATTCGTTTGGAGTGAGGAATTGGGGAGGGCGGTGGGCCAGATAGCCTGCCTTGAACCACGCATATTCAAGGAACGGCTGGTACCGCGGGTGCTTGAATTGGTGATAGACAACGCTGATTGTCTTCAGGATGTTGTGTCTTGCGGAGATGTTGAACTCGGGGTGAGCAACCAAGGCGTGAGCATGGATGTGCCTCACGAATCCCTTGAACATCCGAAAGAAAAAGACATCCAGGGGCTGCACAAGAGAGGTTGCCCCCGCAGGAATATTGTAGACGGAGAGCGATCGACCGGGAGGGGCGGCATTCTTCATGGCATTGTGATCCCTGAAGCTCGACCACATGTCGACGGCGATGTGGAGATCAGTGGGAACCCCGAGGATGTAGACGCAAGTGGATAACCAGTCCAGCATCAATTCCTTCGTCATAATGTGAGACCTTGCAGCTCTCACAACAAGGTTATGGCACTGCAAGAAGGCAAGAAGTAATGAAATAGGAGATAAGAAAAAAAAGAGTAAATAGAGAGAGGGAGAGAGAGAGAGAGAGGGAGAGAGAGAGAGAGATGGAGAGAGAGATAGATAGAAAACCTGGAAAGGTGGTCTCGTGGGGGGAAATTTTCCACTTGGCTCTGGAAGCACAACAAAGAGCTTGGGGCCCAGCTCCCCACTTGCAAAATGTAGTTTGCAAAATGTAGTTCAGCAGCTTCGAGGATCAGGGTAAAAGACTGTGCAAGTTTATGGTCCTCTCGAGTGAATTCCTCCGATGTATCAGAGACGCCAAATCTATCCAGCAGAAGACGAACAACCGCTTGTGGATTTGCAGACATGGTGAAGTGACCGCATTGTAACACCCATTGCCCAATACGAGAAGATAAATATGGTAATTTTTAAAGTACAAACGCGCTCTCCTTAAAAATTTTTTTTATGTACATATGTACTTTGCCAAAATTGAATATCCAAAACAATAGCAAAACATCTGCTCCAAACTGGATTTGAACCCGCGACACTCAAAACAACGGGCGAGCGCGCAACTAACTGCGCCACGCTGGTCACATTTTATATTTCAAGCGGGTCGTTGACAATGGTAAAGCAACGATCAGCACCCCACATCTGCGATTTATGCAAATTTTAAAAATTAATATAAAATCGCCGGAGGCCATTAAGGAAAAAGTAAAAATAGTTGACATCATTTCTTGACCGTACCAATCGATCTGGACAGGTGAGATCAAAATCTTCCAACATATCTTCAGATGGTTCCCTTGTGAGAACAAAAAAAATTGGCCCCGCTGAGAAAAAAATTTTGTTCGAAAAGCCGTCAAGTATAGTGTGCGCCGGTTCATGGGCATCCCAGAAATCGGTTTAATCGGCGAATTCCAGACACCGCCTCACGATTTGTTAGCCTGTGAGCCTGGCCGCTCATTTTTTAATGTTCCTTGCGAACACATGGAATGGCCTTCTTAGCTTGACGTGACGTCGAGCTGAGATGGCCTTCTTATCTTGACGTGACGTCGAGCTGAGATGGCCTTCTTGGCTTGACGTAACGTCGAGCTGAGATGGCCTTCTTGGCTTGACGTGACGTCGAGTTGAGATGGCCTTCTTGGCTCTACGTGCAGTGGAGCCGGGATAGGGCTTTTTTAATGTTTTTTTATTAATTGTAAAATGACGATGTGCAGCTTAGAATTACCTGAAAAATTAGGAGTCTTTATTAGTGCATAGATTTACTTAAACTCTTAAACTTCGCATGCTTTCTGATGTGCTGTATTCGTAAGCTCTTTGGCGTGCTCTGAACTCTTCTTCAAACCTTTGATGTCTTTCTTTCTGTTCTTGCACTCCAGCTAAAAGCTCATTAGCTTTTTACTCCCTAAGCTTAGCTGAGTCCCGAAACTTTAAAAAACTCCTTAACTCTTCTTTAACTCCCTAAGCTTAGCTGAGACCCTGAACTCTAAAAACTCCTTAACTCTTCTTTAACTGCCTAAGCTTAACTGAGCCCCAAAACTCTAAAAATTCCTAAAGCTTAACTGAGCCCCAAAACTCTAAAAACTCCTAAACTCTTCTTTAAGCTCTTAAGCTCCCTAAAATAGCGGTAGTCCCAGAAATAGCGTAACTTAGTTAACTAGTTCCTCTAGATAGTTCACAAGCAGTTCCTCTAGATAGTTCACAAGCAGAATTCCTCTAGATAGTTCACAAGCAGAAGTGTCACTAGGACCAAAATGCATGGGAGAAATAGAGGAGAGCAGGCATGAGAGCTGCAGAAACGACGAGAGTGCGGTATGAGTCGAGAGATCAGACGAGCAGAGAAAAGAAAAACAAGTTCGCCGAGGCTGCGACACGCGAGATCACCGAGGCTGCTCGCAAAACACGGAGGTTAGACAACGAAACAGTCGCTTAGCTCCGCCCCTCGACGAAAACAGCCCGTTATAGGTGCGTTTTTGAGAGGTTAGAGAAAAAAAGTCACAGGCGCGAAAAGGCGAGATAGCGTTGGCAGAGAAAAACAGACGTCGACTCTCACTTCGCACCTCCGTCGACCACTTCGCACCTCTTGCAAACATACAGCCAAACAAATGAAATACATTAAATACATACACTTACAACTTACTTTTCCACTCTCTCTCTATTTCTCTGTCTTCCTCTCGTATTCCTCTGTCTCTCTGCAAAAATCTGCATTTTTTCGTGGCCATTGAACGCATTCACAAGCCATTTAAAGTTTTTAGCACGATGTCAACATATGTGTGTCTTTCCATTAAAACACATTAAAACACTTACAAAGAAACCGAAAGTTGACTCTCTCTCTATACCAGTGAATTGTACAAAGGAAGAGCTTTGTAATGAGCTACAGAGAGATGTATATAATTCACGTTGAGCGTTCTCACAGACACTTACAAGTACACGATCAAGTCCTGAAGTAGCCTGTTCACTTAGAAAGAAAGAGAGAGAGAGAGACGACATAGAGAGAGAGAAAGAGAGAGAGAGAGACAGTTCTATCATGTCTCTCACACTCTACTCTTACTCTCTGATTTTTTTTCCTCTCGTATTCCTATGTCTCTCTGCAAAAATCTGCATTTTTTCGTGGCCATTGAACGCATTCACAAGCCATTTAAAGTTTTTAGCACGATGTCAACATATGTGTGTCTTTCCATTAAAACACATTAAAACACTTACAAAGAGACCGAAAGTTGACTCTCTCTCTATACCAGTGAATTGTACAAAGTAAGAGCTTTGTAATGAGCTACAGAGAGATGTATATAATTCACGTTGAGCGTTCTCACAGACACTTACAAGTACACGATCAAGTCCTGAAGTAGCCTGTTCACTTAGAAAGAAAGAGAGAGAGAGACGACATAGAGAGAGAGAAAGAGAGAGAGAGAGACAGTTCTATCATGTCTCTCACACTCTACTCTTACTCTCTGATTTTTTTTGTAATTTTATGTAACCTTTAAAGCAGTAAAACTCTTAAAATAATAATTTTTTGGCACTTTGCCAGCATTCCAAGTAGGCACACTCAGCATCATGAACTCCCTTCGAAAACTCGGCAAGTGTAGTTTGCGCAAATTCATAGGCATCCAGCGCTTTCTTACAAACGCCGGTTTAGTTACCCAAGTTTGAGGTAGCTCCTCACTCTTGGGTCTGCCTTCCTGGCTCTGCATTCCGTTCGGCGAATTCCAGGCACCGCCTCACGGTTGGTTAGCCTGTGAGCCTGGCCGCTCATTTTTTGATGTTCCTTGCGAACACATGGAATGGCCTTCTTAGCTTGACGTGACGTCGAGCTGAGATGGCCTTCTTGGCTTGACGTGACGTCGAGCTGAGATGGCCTTCTTGGCTTGAAGTGACGTCGAGTTGAGATGGCCTTCTTGGCTTGACCACAAAAACTCTTTAAAATAGAATTAAAAATAGAGAGAGCCTAAAAGAGCCGCCTCTCTCTATGGTGTCGGATGCTGCAGAGAAAAGCGGTTCTTCTGATGCATCTTAAGTAATTAAAGTACAACGATAAAGTGTCTCTCTCGCAGCTTGGCAAGTTGCCAAGCGCCATTCAAGACATGGAGCCATATGAAATTTTTGGTCGAAAAGCCGTCAAGTATAGTGTGCGCCGGTTCATGGGCATCCCAGAAATCGGTTTAATCGGCGAATTCAAGGCACCGCCACACGGTTGGTTCGCCTGTGGGCCTGGCCGCTCATTTTTTGCCGTTACTTGCGAACGCATAGAACCGCTGCTTTGGCGGTTCCTTGCGAACGCTTGGAACTGCAGCTTTTGCGGTTCCTTGCGACCGTTTGGAAACTGCAGTTTTTGCGGCCAGGCTCATTTAGAGCAATCTGAAAAAAGGAATCATATTAAAACTATCACTGCGAGCTGATATTCCATTCTATTCTTTGTGTGCAGTTGAGCCAGCCATATGTAATCACAAGTCTTTAATTTAGCGTAAAACATTTAGAGAGAGCTCGGAAGCTGTGTCTCTCTCTATCCTACATTTTTCTACAGAGAAAGGCGGTATTTTTTAGCTATGTAATGTTGTATAAAAGTAAGTCTGAACGATTAGACATTTAAAAGAAGTTTCCTCATCCGAGGTCTGAGAACAAAAAAAATTGGCCCCGCTGAGAAAAAAAAAAAATCGTCAAGTATAGTGTGCGCCGGTTCATGGGCATCCCAGAAATCGGTTTAATCGGCGAATTCCAGGCACCGCCTCACGGTTGGTTAGCCTGTGAGCCTGGCCGTTAATTTTTTGCTGTTCCTTGCGAACACATGGAATGGCCTTCTTAGCTTGATGTGACGTCGAGCTGAGATGGACTTCTTGGCTTGACGTGACGTCGAGCTGAGATGGCCTTCTTAGCTCAACGTGTTGTGGTGTCGGGAAAGGCAATTTCTTTGTATCTTGCTTCATTTTTATCGCAGAAACAAAGTTGATTGCTCAAAATGACCAGAAAAATTTGAAGATTTCAATAGTAGCACTTAGAACACATGATAAGAAGAGCACTTAGCAATAGAGCTTTGTAAAAAACTCTTTAAAATAGAATTAAAAATAGAGAGCGCTTAAAAGAGCCCCCGCTCTCTATGTTGTCGGATGCAGCAGAGAAAGACGGTTCTTCTGATGTAGCTAACGTCGTGAAAGTACAACGTTAAAGTTTCTCTCTCGCCACTTGGCACGCTGCCAAACGAATCAAAACATGCCGCCATATGTACTCGGTTTGTACTTTCTTTTTGTATTTTCTACGCTTTAATATGGCTCTCCTTTGATGTAAAATAGCTTATTACAGAGCTCTCAGTCTGCACATTTTATATATCTAACTCTTTCTCTGTATCTCTCGCAATCACTGTCTCTCTCTCAAGTTAAACACATTTATCCCGCATACATCTTTCTCTCATGTCTTTGGCATACTCAGCGAAATAGCGTTGCGCAGAGAAAATAATTTTGGTCGAAAAGCCGTCAAGTATAGGTTGCGCTGGTTTACGGGCATCCCAGAACTCGGTTTCTTCGAGGCGCAGCCTCATGTTTGTTCCTGGCTCCGCATTTCGTTGAGCCGGAATGGCCTTCTTGGTTCTGCATTCAGTGGAACTGAGAACTGACAAGGGAACCATCTGAAGATATGTTGGAGGATTTTGATCTCACCTGTCCAGATCGATTAGTACGGTCAAGAAATGATGTCAACTATTTTTACTTTTTCCTTAATGGCCTTCGGCGATTTTATATTAATTTTTAAAAATTGCATAAAATAATGGAAATTAATGGCTTTGCAATTATGAATGCCTGAATTGAATCTTGGAATGTGACCAGCGTGGCGCAGTTAGTAGTGCGCTAGCCTACAGTTTTGACTGTCGCAGGTTCGAATCCCTTCCGGTGCTTATGTTTTGCTGCAGTTTAATATACTTAAAATTTTTAAAGTAAATATAAAAAATTTATTCTAATGCAAGGAGTGGGGTGGTGGATGTTTGAAGTTAGCAAATATGATAATCGACGACGAAGCAGTTCAGGCAGAAATTTTTCTCACAGTGAGAGCATCGCACAAAGCTCTCGCGGGAGCAATGCGGGTCTTCGCATGGCCGACGACGTTCGCACCAAAGGAATATTCGTTTGGAGTGAGGAATTGGGGAGGGCGGTGGGCCAGATAGCCTGCCTTGAACCACGCATATTCAAGGAACGGCTGGTACCGCGGGTGCTTGAATTGGTGATAGACAACGCTGATTGTCTTCAGGATGTTGTGTCTTGCGGAGATGTTGAACTCGGGGTGAGCAACCAAGGCGTGAGCATGGATGTGCCTCACGAATCCCTTGAACATCCGAAAGAAAAAGACATCCAGGGGCTGCACAAGAGAGGTTGCCCCCGCAGGAATATTGTAGACGGAGAGCGATCGACCGGGAGGGGCGGCATTCTTCATGGCATTGTGATCCCTGAAGCTCGACCACATGTCGACGGCGATGTGGAGATCAGTGGGAACCCCGAGGATGTAGACGCAAGTGGATAACCAGTCCAGCATCAATTCCTTCGTCATAATGTGAGACCTTGCAGCTCTCACAACAAGGTTATGGCACTGCAAGAAGGCAAGAAGTAATGAAATAGGAGATAAGAAAAAAAAGAGTAAATAGAGAGAGGGAGAGAGAGAGAGAGAGGGAGAGAGAGAGAGAGATGGAGAGAGAGATAGATAGAAAACCTGGAAAGGTGGTCTCGTGGGGGGAAATTTTCCACTTGGCTCTGGAAGCACAACAAAGAGCTTGGGGCCCAGCTCCCCACTTGCAAAATGTAGTTTGCAAAATGTAGTTCAGCAGCTTCGAGGATCAGGGTAAAAGACTGTGCAAGTTTATGGTCCTCTCGAGTGAATTCCTCCGATGTATCAGAGACGCCAAATCTATCCAGCAGAAGACGAACAACCGCTTGTGGATTTGCAGACATGGTGTAGTGACCGCATTGTAACACCCATTGCCCAATACGAGAAGATAAATATGGTAATTTTTAAAGTACAAACGCGCTCTCCTTAAAAATTTTTTTAATGTACATATGTACTTTGCCAAAATTGAATATCCAAAACAATAGCAAAACATCTGCTCCAAACTGGATTTGAACCCGCGACACTCAAAACAACGGGCGAGCGCGCAATGACGTCGAGCTGAGATGGCCTTCTTGGCTTGACGTGACGTCGAGCTGAGATGGCCTTCTTGGCTTGAAGTGACGTCGAGTTGAGATGGCCTTCTTGGCTTGACCACAAAAACTCTTTAAAATAGAATTAAAAATAGAGAGAGCCTAAAAGAGCCGCCTCTCTCTATGGTGTCGGATGCTGCAGAGAAAAGCGGTTCTTCTGATGCATCTTAAGTAATTAAAGTACAACGATAAAGTGTCTCTCTCGCAGCTTGGCAAGTTGCCAAGCGCCATTCAAGACATGGAGCCATATGAAATTTTTGGTCGAAAAGCCGTCAAGTATAGTGTGCGCCGGTTCATGGGCATCCCAGACATCGGTTTAATCGGCGAATTCAAGGCACCGCCACACGGTTGGTTTGCGAACACATGGAATGGCCTTCTTAGCTTGATGTGACGTCGAGCTGAGATGGACTTCTTGGCTTAACGTGACGTCGAGCTGAGATGGCCTTCTTAGCTCAACGTGTTGTGGTGTCGGGAAAGGCAATTTCTTTGTATCTTGCTTCATTTTTATCGCAGAAACAAAGTTGATTGCTCAAAATGACCAGAAAAATTTGAAGATTTCAATAGTAGCACTTAGAACACATGATAAGAAGAGCACTTAGCAATAGAGCTTTGCAAAAAACTCTTTAAAATAGAATTAAAAATAGAGAGCGCTTAAAAGAGCCACCGCTCTCTATGTTGTCGGATGCAGCAGAGAAAGACGGCTCTTCTGATGTATCTAACGTCGTGAAAGTACAACGTTAAAGTTTCTCTCTCGCCACTGGGCACGCTGCCAAACGAATCAAAACATGCAGCCATATGTACTCGGTTTGTACTTTCTTTTTGTATTTTCTACGCTTTAATATGGCTCTCCTTTGATGTAAAATAGCTTATTACAGAGCTCTCAGTCTGCACATTTTATATATCTAACTCTTTCTCTGTATCTCTCGCAATCACTGTCTCTCTCTCAAGTTAACCACATTTATCCCGCATACATCTTTCTCTCATGTCTTTGGCATACTCAGCGAAATAGCGTTGCGCAGAGAAAATAATTTTGGTCGAAAAGCCGTCAAGTATAGGTTGCGCTGGTTTACGGGCATCCCAGAACTCGGTTTCTTCGAGGCGCAGCCTCATGTTTGTTCCTGGCTCCGCATTTCGTTGAGCCGGAATGGCCTTCTTGGTTCTGCATTCAGTGGAACTGAGAACTGAGTTGGCCGTCTCGGCTTGACGTGCCGTGGAGCTGAGAGAGCCTTCTTGGCTCGGCGTTACGTCGAGCTGAGGTGGCCTTCTTAGCTCTACGTGCAGTGGAGCCGGGATAGGCCTTTTTAAATAGTTTTTTTTATTAATAGTAAAATGACAATGTGAAGCTTAGAATTACCTGAAAAATTAGGAGTCTTTATTAGTGCAGAGAATTACTTAAACTCTCATACTTAGCATGCTTTCTGATGTGCTGTATTCGTAAGCTCTTTGGCGTGCTCTGAACTCTTCTTCAAACCTTTGATGTCTTTCTTTCTCTTCTTGCACTCCAACTAAAAACTCATAAGATCTTTTTTAACTCCCTAAGCTTAGCTGAGACCCTGAACTCTAAAAACTCCTTAACTCTTCTTTAACTCCCTAAGCATAGCTGAGACGCTGAACTCTAAAAACTCCTTAACTCTTCTTTAACTCCCTAAGCTTAGCTGAGACCATGAACTCTAAAACTTTTTTTTGTTCTTTAGCTCCCTAAAATAGCGGTACTCCCGGAAATAGCGTAACTTAGTTAACTAGTTCCTCTAGATAGTTCCCAAGCAGAAGTGTATCTCCGAAAAAATTCCTCTAGATAGTTCCCAAGCTGAAGTGTAACTCCAAGCAAATTGCATGGGAGAAATAGAGGAGAGCAGGCATGAGAGTGAGAGAAAGCGACGAGAAACGTACAGATGTGAGAGATTAGACGAGCAGAGAAAAGAAAAAAAGTTCGCCGAGCCTGCGACACGCGAGATCGCCGAGGCTGCTCGCAAAACACGGAGGTTAGACAACGAAACAGTCGCTTAGCTCCGCCCCTCGACGAAAACAGCCCGTTATAGGTGCGTTTTTGAGAGGTTAGAGAAAAAAAGTCACAGGCGCGAAAAGGCGAGATAGCGTTGGCAGAGAAAAACAGACGTCGACTCTCACTTCGCACCTCCGTCGACCACTTCGCACTTCTTGCAAACATACAGTTAAACAAATGAAATACATTAAATACATACACTTACAACTTACTTTTCCACTCTCTCTCTATTTCTCTGTCTTCCTCTCGTATTCCTCTGTCTCTCTGCAAAAATCTGCATTTTTTCGTGGCCATTGAACGCATTCACAAGCCATTTAAAGTTTTTAGCACGATGTCAACATATGTGTGTCTTTCCATTAAAACACATTAAAACACTTACAAAGAAACGGAAAGTTGACTCTCTCTCTATACCAGTGAATTGTACAAAGGAAGAGCTTTGTAATGAGCTACAGAGAGATGTATATAATTCACGTTGAGCGTTCTCACAGACACTTACAAGTACACGATCAAGTCCTGAAGTAGCCTGTTCACTTAGAAAGAAAGAGAGAGAGAGACGACATAGAGAGAGAGAAAGTGAGAGAGAGACAGTTCTATCATGTCTCTCACACTCTACTCTTACTCTCTGATTTTTTTTGTAATTTTATGTAACCTTTAAAGCAGTAAAACTCTTAAAATAATAATTTTTTGGCACTTTGCCAGCATTCCAAGTACGCACACTCAGCATCATGAACTCCCTTCGAAAACTCGGCAAGTGTAGGTTGCGCAAATTCATAGGCATCCAGCGCTTTCTTTCAAACGCCGGTTTAGTTACCCAAGTTTGAGGTAGCTCCTCACTCTTGGGTCTTCCTGGCTCTGCATTCCGTTCGGCGAATTCAAGGCACCGCCACACGGTTGGTTCGCCTGTGGGCCTGGCCGCTCATTTTTTGCCGTTACTTGTGAACGCATGGAACCGCTGCTTTGGCGGTTTCTTGCGAACGCTTGGAACTGCAGCTTTTGCGGCCAGGCTCATTTAGAGCAATCTGAAATAAAGGAAGCATATTAAAACTATCACTCCGAGCTGATATTCTCTTCTAATCTTTGTGTGCAGTTGAGCCAACCATATGTAATCACAAGTCTTTAATTTAGCGTAAAACATTTAGAGAGAGCTCGGAAGCTGTGTCTCTCTCTATCCTACATTTTTCTACAGAGAAAGGCGGTTTTTTTAGCTATGTAATGTTGTATAAAAGTAAGTCTGAACGATTAGACATTTAAAAGAAGTTTCCTCATCCGAGGTCTGACAAGGGAACCATCTGAAGATATGTTGGAGGATTTTGATCTCACCTGTCCAGATCGATTAGTACGGTCAAGAAATGATGTCAACTATTTTTACTTTTTCCTTAATGGCCTTCGGCGATTTTATATTAATTTTTAAAAATTGCATAAAATAATGGAAATTAATGGCTTTGCAATTATGAATGCATGAATTGAATCTTGGAATGTGACCAGCGTGGCGCAGTTAGTAGTGCGCTAGCCTACAGTTTTGACTGTCGCAGGTTCGAATCCCTTCCGGTGCTTATGTTTTGCTGCAGTTTAATATACTTAAAATTTTTAAAGTAAATATAAAAAATTTATTCTAATGCAAGGAGTGGGGTGGTGGATGTTTGAAGTTAGCAAATATGATAATCGACGACGAAGCAGTTCAGGCAGAAATTTTTCTCACAGTGAGAGCATCGCACAAAGCTCTCGCGGGAGCAATGCGGGTCTTCGCATGGCCGACGACGTTCGCACCAAAGGAATATTCGTTTGGAGTGAGGAATTGGGGAGGGCGGTGGGCCAGATAGCCTGCCTTGAACCACGCATATTCAAGGAACGGCTGGTACCGCGGGTGCTTGAATTGGTGATAGACAACGCTGATTGTCTTCAGGATGTTGTGTCTTGCGGAGATGTTGAACTCGGGGTGAGCAACCAAGGCGTGAGCATGGATGTGCCTCACGAATCCCTTGAACATCCGAAAGAAAAAGACATCCAGGGGCTGCACAAGAGAGGTTGCCCCCGCAGGAATATTGTAGACGGAGAGCGATCGACCGGGAGGGGCGGCATTCTTCATGGCATTGTGATCCCTGAAGCTCGACCACATGTCGACGGCGATGTGGAGATCAGTGGGAACCCCGAGGATGTAGACGCAAGTGGATAACCAGTCCAGCATCAATTCCTTCGTCATAATGTGAGACCTTGCAGCTCTCACAACAAGGTTATGGCACTGCAAGAAGGCAAGAAGTAATGAAATAGGAGATAAGAAAAAAAAGAGTAAATAGAGAGAGGGAGAGAGAGAGAGAGAGGGAGAGAGAGAGAGAGATGGAGAGAGAGATAGATAGAAAACCTGGAAAGGTGGTCTCGTGGGGGGAAATTTTCCACTTGGCTCTGGAAGCACAACAAAGAGCTTGGGGCCCAGCTCCCCACTTGCAAAATGTAGTTTGCAAAATGTAGTTCAGCAGCTTCGAGGATCAGGGTAAAAGACTGTGCAAGTTTATGGTCCTCTCGAGTGAATTCCTCCGATGTATCAGAGACGCCAAATCTATCCAGCAGAAGACGAACAACCGCTTGTGGATTTGCAGACATGGTGAAGTGACCGCATTGTAACACCCATTGCCCAATACGAGAAGATAAATATGGTAATTTTTAAAGTACAAACGCGCTCTCCTTAAAAATTTTTTTTATGTACATATGTACTTTGCCAAAATTGAATATCCAAAACAATAGCAAAACATCTGCTCCAAACTGGATTTGAACCCGCGACACTCAAAACAACGGGCGAGCGCGCAACTAACTGCGCCACGCTGGTCACATTTTATATTTCAAGCGGGTCGTTGACAATGGTAAAGCAACGATCAGCACCCCACATCTGCGATTTATGCAAATTTTAAAAATTAATATAAAATCGCCGGAGGCCATTAAGGAAAAAGTAAAAATAGTTGACATCATTTCTTGACCGTACCAATCGATCTGGACAGGTGAGATCAAAATCTTCCAACATATCTTCAGATGGTTCCCTTGTGAGAACAAAAAAAATTGGCCCCGCTGAGAAAAAAATTTTGTTCGAAAAGCCGTCAAGTATAGTGTGCGCCGGTTCATGGGCATCCCAGAAATCGGTTTAATCGGCGAATTCCAGACACCGCCTCACGATTTGTTAGCCTGTGAGCCTGGCCGCTCATTTTTAATGTTCCTTGCGAACACATGGAATGGCCTTCTTAGCTTGACGTGACGTCGAGCTGAGATGGCCTTCTTATCTTGACGTGACGTCGAGCTGAGATGGCCTTCTTGGCTTGACGTAACGTCGAGCTGAGATGGCCTTCTTGGCTTGACGTGACGTCGAGTTGAGATGGCCTTCTTGGCTCTACGTGCAGTGGAGCCGGGATAGGGCTTTTTTAATGTTTTTTTATTAATTGTAAAATGACGATGTGCAGCTTAGAATTACCTGAAAAATTAGGAGTCTTTATTAGTGCATAGATTTACTTAAACTCTTAAACTTCGCATGCTTTCTGATGTGCTGTATTCGTAAGCTCTTTGGCGTGCTCTGAACTCTTCTTCAAACCTTTGATGTCTTTCTTTCTGTTCTTGCACTCCAGCTAAAAGCTCATTAGCTTTTTACTCCCTAAGCTTAGCTGAGTCCCGAAACTTTAAAAAACTCCTTAACTCTTCTTTAACTCCCTAAGCTTAGCTGAGACCCTGAACTCTAAAAACTCCTTAACTCTTCTTTAACTGCCTAAGCTTAACTGAGCCCCAAAACTCTAAAAATTCCTAAAGCTTAACTGAGCCCCAAAACTCTAAAAACTCCTAAACTCTTCTTTAAGCTCTTAAGCTCCCTAAAATAGCGGTAGTCCCAGAAATAGCGTAACTTAGTTAACTAGTTCCTCTAGATAGTTCACAAGCAGTTCCTCTAGATAGTTCACAAGCAGAATTCCTCTAGATAGTTCCCAAGCAGAAGTGTCACTAGGACCAAAATGCATGGGAGAAATAGAGGAGAGCAGGCATGAGAGCTGCAGAAACGACGAGAGTGCGGTATGAGTCGAGAGATCAGACGAGCAGAGAAAAGAAAAACAAGTTCGCCGAGGCTGCGACACGCGAGATCACCGAGGCTGCTCGCAAAACACGGAGGTTAGACAACGAAACAGTCGCTTAGCTCCGCCCCTCGACGAAAACAGCCCGTTATAGGTGCGTTTTTGAGAGGTTAGAGAAAAAAAGTCACAGGCGCGAAAAGGCGAGATAGCGTTGGCAGAGAAAAACAGACGTCGACTCTCACTTCGCACCTCCGTCGACCACTTCGCACCTCTTGCAAACATACAGCCAAACAAATGAAATACATTAAATACATACACTTACAACTTACTTTTCCACTCTCTCTCTATTTCTCTGTCTTCCTCTCGTATTCCTCTGTCTCTCTGCAAAAATCTGCATTTTTTCGTGGCCATTGAACGCATTCACAAGCCATTTAAAGTTTTTAGCACGATGTCAACATATGTGTGTCTTTCCATTAAAACACATTAAAACACTTACAAAGAAACCGAAAGTTGACTCTCTCTCTATACCAGTGAATTGTACAAAGGAAGAGCTTTGTAATGAGCTACAGAGAGATGTATATAATTCACGTTGAGCGTTCTCACAGACACTTACAAGTACACGATCAAGTCCTGAAGTAGCCTGTTCACTTAGAAAGAAAGAGAGAGAGAGAGACGACATAGAGAGAGAGAAAGAGAGAGAGAGAGACAGTTCTATCATGTCTCTCACACTCTACTCTTACTCTCTGATTTTTTTTCCTCTCGTATTCCTATGTCTCTCTGCAAAAATCTGCATTTTTTCGTGGCCATTGAACGCATTCACAAGCCATTTAAAGTTTTTAGCACGATGTCAACATATGTGTGTCTTTCCATTAAAACACATTAAAACACTTACAAAGAGACCGAAAGTTGACTCTCTCTCTATACCAGTGAATTGTACAAAGTAAGAGCTTTGTAATGAGCTACAGAGAGATGTATATAATTCACGTTGAGCGTTCTCACAGACACTTACAAGTACACGATCAAGTCCTGAAGTAGCCTGTTCACTTAGAAAGAAAGAGAGAGAGAGACGACATAGAGAGAGAGAAAGAGAGAGAGAGAGACAGTTCTATCATGTCTCTCACACTCTACTCTTACTCTCTGATTTTTTTTGTAATTTTATGTAACCTTTAAAGCAGTAAAACTCTTAAAATAATAATTTTTTGGCACTTTGCCAGCATTCCAAGTACGCACACTCAGCATCATGAACTCCCTTCGAAAACTCGGCAAGTGTAGTTTGCGCAAATTCATAGGCATCCAGCGCTTTCTTACAAACGCCGGTTTAGTTACCCAAGTTTGAGGTAGCTCCTCACTCTTGGGTCTGCCTTCCTGGCTCTGCATTCCGTTCGGCGAATTCAAGGCACCGCCACACGGTTGGTTCGCCTGTGGGCCTGGTCGCTCATTTTTTGCCGTTACTTGCGAACGCATGGAACCGCTGCTTTGGCGGTTTCTTGCGAACGCTTGGAACTGCAGCTTTTGCGGTTCCTTGCGACCGTTTGGAAACTGCAGTTTTTGCGGCCAGGCTCATTTAGAGCAATCTGAAAAAAGGAATCATATTAAAACTATCACTCCGAGCTGATATTCCATTCTATTCTTTGTGTGCAGTTGAGCCAGCCATATGTAATCACAAGTCTTTAATTTAGCGTAAAACATTTAGAGAGAGCTCGGAAGCTGTGTCTCTCTCTATCCTACATTTTTCTACAGAGAAAGGCGGTATTTTTTAGCTATGTAATGTTGTATAAAAGTAAGTCTGAACGATTAGACATTTAAAAGAAGTTTCCTCATCCGAGGTCTGAGAACAAAAAAAATTGGCCCCGCTGAGAAAAAAAAAAAACCGTCAAGTATAGTGTGCGCCGGTTCATGGGCATCCCAGAAATCGGTTTAATCGGCGAATTCCAGGCACCGCCTCACGGTTGGTTAGCCTGTGAGCCTGGCCGCTAATTTTTTGCTGTTCCTTGCGAACACATGGAATGGCCTTCTTAGCTTGATGTGACGTCGAGCTGAGATGGACTTCTTGGCTTGACGTGACGTCGAGCTGAGATGGCCTTCTTAGCTCAACGTGTTGTGGTGTCGGGAAAGGCAATTTCTTTGTATCTTGCTTCATTTTTATCGCAGAAACAAAGTTGATTGCTCAAAATGACCAGAAAAATTTGAAGATTTCAATAGTAGCACTTAGAACACATGATAAGAAGAGCACTTAGCAATAGAGCTTTGTAAAAAACTCTTTAAAATAGAATTAAAAATAGAGAGCGCTTAAAAGAGCCCCCGCTCTCTATGTTGTCGGATGCAGCAGAGAAAGACGGTTCTTCTGATGTATCTAACGTCGTGAAAGTACAACGTTAAAGTGTCTCTCTCGCCACTTGGCACGCTGCCAAACGAATCAAAACATGCAGCCATATGTACTCGGTTTGTACTTTCTTTTTGTATTTTCTACGCTTTAAAATGGCTCTCCTTTGATGTAAAATAGCTTATTACAGAGCTCTCAGTCTGCACATTTTATATATCTAACTCTTTCTCTGTATCTCTCGCAATCACTGTCTCTCTCTCAAGTTAAACACATTTATCCCGCATACATCTTTCTCTCATGTCTTTGGCATACTCAGCGAAATAGCGTTGCGCAGAGAAAATAATTTTGGTCGAAAAGCCGTCAAGTATAGGTTGCGCTGGTTTACGGGCATCCCAGAACTCGGTTTCTTCGAGGCGCAGCCTCATGTTTGTTCCTGGCTCCGCATTTCGTTGAGCCGGAATGGCCTTCTTGGTTCTGCATTCAGTGGAACTGAGAACTGAGTTGGCCGTCTCGGCTTGACGTGCCGTGGAGCTGAGAGAGCCTTCTTGGCTCGGCGTTACGTCGAGCTGAGGTGGCCTTCTTAGCTCTACGTGCAGTGGAGCCGGGATAGGCCTTTTTAAATAGTTTTTTTTATTAATAGTAAAATGACAATGTGAAGCTTAGAATTACCTGAAAAATTAGGAGTCTTTATTAGTGCATAGAATTACTTAAACTCTCATACTTAGCATGCTTTCTGATGTGCTGTATTCGTAAGCTCTTTGGCGTGCTCTGAACTCTTCTTCAAACCTTTGATGTTTTCCTTTCTCTTCTTGCATTCCAACTAAAAACTCATTAGATCTTTTTTAACTCCCTAAGCTTAGCTTAGACCCTGAACTCTAAAAACTCCTTAACTCTTCTTTAACTCCCTAAGCATAGCTGAGACGCTGAACTCTAAAAACTCCTTAACTCTTCTTTAACTCCCTAAGCTTAGCTGAGACCCAGAACTCTAAAAACTCCTTAACTCTTCTTTAACTCCCTAAGCTTAGCTGAGACCCTGAACTCTAAAACTTTTTTTTGTTCTTTAGCTCCCTAAAATAGCGGTACTCCCGGAAATAGCGTAACTTAGTTAACTAGTTCCTCTAGATAGTTCACAAGCAGAAGTGTCACTAGGACCAAAATGCATGGGAGAAATAGAGGAGAGCAGGCATGAGAGCTGCAGAAACGACGAGAGTGCGGTATGAGTCGAGAGATTAGACGAGCAGAGAAAAGAAAACAAGTTCGCCGAGGCTGCGACACGCGAGATCACCGAGGCTGCTCGCAAAACGCGGAGGTTAGACAACGAAACAGTCGCTTAGCTCCGCCCCTCGACGAAAACAGCCCGTTATAGGTGCGTTTTTGAGAGGTTAGAGAAAAAAAGTCACAGGCGCGAAAAGGCGAGATAGCGTTGGCAGAGAAAAACAGACGTCGACTCTCACTTCGCACCTCCGTCGACCACTTCGCACCTCTTGCAAACATACAGCCAAACAAATGAAATACATTAAATACATACACTTACAACTTACTTTTCCACTCTCTCTCTATTTCTCTGTCTTCCTCTCGTATTCCTATGTCTCTCTGCAAAAATCTGCATTTTTTCGTGGCCATTGAACGCATTCACAAGCCATTTAAAGTTTTTAGCACGATGTCAACATATGTGTGTCTTTCCATTAAAACACATTAAAACACTTACAAAGAGACCGAAAGTTGACTCTCTCTCTATACCAGTGAATTGTACAAAGGAAGAGCTTTGTAATGAGCTACAGAGAGATGTATATAATTCACGTTGAGCGTTCTCACGGACACTTACAAGTACACGATCAAGTCCTGAAGTAGCCTGTTCACTTAGAAAGAAAGAGAGAGAGAGACGACATAGAGAGAGAGAAAGAGAGAGAGACAATTCTATCATGTCTCTCACACTCTACTCTTACTCTCTGATTTTTTTTGTAATTTTATGTAACCTTTAAAGCAGTAAAACTCTTAAAATAATAATTTTTTGGCACTTTGCCAGCATTCCAAGTACGCACACTCAGCATCATGAACTCCCTTCGAAAACTCGGCAAGTGTAGTTTGCGCAAATTCATAGGCATCCAGCGCTTTCTTACAAACGCCGGTTTAGTTACCCAAGTTTGAGGTAGCTCCTCACTCTTGGGTCTGCCTTCCTGGCTCTGCATTCCGTTCGGCGAAGTCAAGGCACCGCCACACGGTTGGTTCGCCTGTGGGCCTGGCCACTCATTTTTTGCCGTTACTTGCGAACGCTTGGAACTGAAGGTTCTGCGGTTCCTTGCGACCATTTGGAACTGCAGTTTTTGCGGCCAGGCTCATTTAGAGCAATCTGAAATAAAGGAAGCATATTAAAACTATCACTCCGAGCTGATATTCTCTTCTAATCTTTGTGTGCAGTTGAGCCAGCCATATGTAATCACAAGTCTTTAATTTAGCGTAAAACATTTAGAGAGAGCTCGGAAGCTGTGTCTCTCTCTATCCTACATTTTTCTACAGAGAAAGGCGGTTTTTTTTAGCTATGTAATGTTGTATAAAAGTAAGTCTGAACGATTAGACATTTAAAAGAAGTTTCCTCATCCGAGGTCTGAGAACAAAAAAAAATTGGCCCCGCTGAGAAAAAAAATTTGATCGAAAAGCCGTCAAGTATAGTGTGCGCCGGTTCATGGGCATCCCAGAAATCGGTTTAATCGGCGAATTCCAGGCACCGCCTCACGGTTGGTTAGCCTGTGAGCATGGCCGCTCATTTTTTGATGTTCCTTGCGAACACATGGAATGGCCTTCTTAGCTTGACGTGACGTCGAGCTGAGATGGCCTTCTTGGCTTGACGGGACGTCGAGCTGAGATGGCCTTCTTGGCTTGACGTGACGTCGAGTTGAGATGGCCTTCTTGGCTTGACATGACGTCGAGTTGAGATGGCCTTCTTGGCTTGACCACAAAAACTCTTTAAAATAGAATTAAAAATAGAGAGAGCCTAAAAGAGCCGCCTCTCTCTATGGTGTCGGATGCTGCAGAGAAAAGCGGTTCTTCTGATGCATCTTAAGTAATTAAAGTACAACGATAAAGTGTCTCTCTCGCAGCTTGGCAAGTTGCCAAGCGCCATTCAAGACATTGAGCCATATGAAATTTTTGGTCGAAAAGCCGTCAAGTATAGTGTGCGCCGGTTCATGGGCATCCCAGAAATCGGTTTAATCGGCGAGTTCAAGGCACCGCCACACGGTTGGTTCGCCTGTGGGCCTGGCCGCTCATTTTTTGCCGTTACTTGCGAACGCATAGAACCGCTGCTTTGGCGGTTCCTTGCGAACGCTTGGAACTGAAGGTTCTGCGGTTCCTTGCGACCGTTTGGAACTGCAGTTTTTGCGGCCAGGCTCATTTAGAGCAATCTGAAATAAAGGAAGCATATTAAAACTATCACTCCGAGCTGATATTCTCTTCTAATCTTTGTGTGCAGTTGAGCCAGCCATATGTAATCACAAGTCTTTAATTTAGCGTAAAACATTTAGAGAGAGCTCGGAAGTTGTGTCTCTCTCTATCCTACATTTTTCTACAGAGAAAGGCGGTTTTTTTTAAGCTATGTAATGTTGTATAAAGGTAAGTCTGAATGATTAGACATTTAAAAGAAGTTTCCTCATCCGAGGTCTGAGAACAAAAAAAATTGGCCCCGCTGAGAAAAAAAAAAAAAAAAACCGTCAAGTATAGTGTGCGCCGGTTCATGGGCATCCCAGAAATCGGTTTAATCGGCGAATTCCAGGCACCGCCTCACGGTTGGTTAGCCTGTGAGCCTGGCCGCTCATTTTTTGCTGTTCCTTGCGAACACATGGAATGGCCTTCTTAGCTTGATGTGACGTCGATCTGAGATGGACTTCTTGGCTTGACGTGACGTCGAGCTGAGATGGCCTTCTTAGCTCAACGTGTTCTGGTGTCGGGAAAGGCAATTTCTTTGTATCTTGCTTCATTTTTATCGCAGAAACAAAGTTGATTGCTCAAAATGACCAGAAAAATTTGAAGATTTCAATAGTAGCACTTAGAACACATGATAAGAAGAGCACTTAGCAATAGAGCTTTGTAAAAAACTCTTTAAAATAGAATTAAAAATAGAGAGCGCTTAAAAGAGCCCCCGCTCTCTATGTTGTCGGATGCAGCAGAGAAAGACGGTTCTTCTGATGTATCTAACGTCGTGAAAGTACAACGTTAAAGTGTCTCTCTCGCCACTTGGCACGCTGCCAAACGAATCAAAACATGCAGCCATATGTACTCGGTTTGTACTTTCTTTTTGTATTTTCTACGCTTTAATATGGCTCTCCTTTGATGTAAAATAGCTTATTACAGAGCTCTCAGTCTGCACATTTTATATATCTAACTCTTTCTCTGTATCTCTCGCAATCACTGTCTCTCTCTCAAGTTAAACACATTTATCCCGCATACATCTTTCTCTCATGTCTTTGGCATACTCAGCGAAATAGCGTTGCGCAGAGAAAATAATTTTGGTCGAAAAGCCGTCAAGTATAGGTTGCGCTGGTTTACGGGCATCCCAGAACTCGGTTTCTTCGAGGCGCAGCCTCATGTTTGTTCCTGGCTCCGCATTTCGTTGAGCCGGAATGGCCTTCTTGGTTCTGCATTCAGTGGAACTGAGAACTGAGTTGGCCGTCTCGGCTTGACGTGCCGTGGAGCTGAGAGAGCCTTCTTGGCTCGGCGTTACGTCGAGCTGAGGTGGCCTTCTTAGCTCTACGTGCAGTGGAGCCGGGATAGGCCTTTTTAAATAGTTTTTTTTATTAATAGTAAAATGACAATGTGAAGCTTAGAATTACCTGAAAAATTAGGAGTCTTTATTAGTGCATAGAATTACTTAAACTCTCATACTTAGCATGCTTTCTGATGTGCTGTATTCGTAAGCTCTTTTGCGTCCTCTGAACTCTTCTTCAAACCTTTGATGTTTTCCTTTCTCTTCTTGCACTCCAGCTAAAAACTCATTACATCTTCTTTAACTCCCTAAGCTTAGCTGAGACCCTTAACTCTAAAAACTCCTTAACTCTTCTTACTTAAACTCTCATACTTAGCATGCTTTATGATATGCTGTATTCGTAAGCTCTTTAGCGTGCTCTGAACTCTTCTTCAAACCTTTGATGTCTTTCTTTCTCTTCTTGCACTCCAACTAAAAACTCATTAGATCTTTTTTAACTCCCTAAGCTTAGCTTAGACCCTGAACTCTAAAAACTCCTTAACTCTTCTTTAACTCCCTAAGCATAGCTGAGACGCTGAACTCTAAAAACTCCTTAACTCTTCTTTAACTCCCTAAGCTTAGCTGAGACCCTGAACTCTAAAAACTCCTTAACTCTTCTTTAACTCCCTAAGCTTAGCTGAGACCATGAACTCTAAAACTTTTTTTTGTTCTTTAGCTCCCTAAAATAGCGGTACTCCCGGAAATAGCGTAACTTAGTTAACTAGTTCCTCTAGATAGTTCACAAGCAGAAGTGTCACTAGGACCAAAATGCATGGGAGAAATAGAGGAGAGCAGGCATGAGAGCTGCAGAAACGACGAGAGTGCGGTATGAGTCGAGAGATTAGACGAGCAGAGAAAAGAAAACAAGTTCGCCGAGGCTGCGACACGCGAGATCACCGAGGCTGCTCGCAAAACGCGGAGGTTAGACAACGAAACAGTCGCTTAGCTCCGCCCCTCGACGAAAACAGCCCGTTATAGGTGCGTTTTTGAGAGGTTAGAGAAAAAAAGTCACAGGCGCGAAAAGGCGAGATAGCGTTGGCAGAGAAAAACAGACGTCGACTCTCACTTCGCACCTCCGTCGACCACTTCGCACCTCTTGCAAACATACAGCCAAACAAATGAAATACATTAAATACATACACTTACAACTTACTTTTCCACTCTCTCTCTATTTCTCTGTCTTCCTCTCGTATTCCTCTGTCTCTCTGCAAAGATCTGCATTTTTTCGTGGCCATTGAACGCATTCACAAGCCATTTAAAGTTTTTAGCACGATGTCAACATATGTGTGTCTTTCCATTAAAACACATTAAAACACTTACAAAGAGACCGAAAGTTGACTCTCTCTCTATAACAGTGAATTGTACAAAGTAAGAGCTTTGTAATGAGCTACAGAGAGATGTATATAATTCACGTTGAGCGTTCTCACAGACACTTACAAGTACACGATCAAGTCCTGAAGTAGCCTATTCACTTAGAAAGAAAGAGAGAGAGAGACGACATAGAGAGAGAGAAAGAGAGAGAGACAGTTCTATCATGTCTCTCACACTCTACTCTTACTCTCTGATTTTTTTTGTAATTTTATGTAACCTTTAAAGCAGTAAAACTCTTAAAATAATAATTTTTTGGCACTTTGCCAGCATTCCAAGTACGCACACTCAGCATCATGAACTCCCTTCGAAAACTCGGCAAGTGTAGTTTGCGCAAATTCATAGGCATCCAGCGCTTTCTTACAAACGCCGGTTTAGTTACCCAAGTTTGAGGTAGCTCCTCACTCTTGGGTCTTCCTGGCTCTGCATTCCGTTCGGCGAATTCAAGGCACCGCCACACGGCTGGTTCGCCTGTGGGCCTGGCCGCTCATTTTTTGCCGTTACTTGCGAACGCATGGAACCGCTGCTTTGGCGGTTTCTTGCGAACGCTTGGAACTGCAGCTTTTGCGGTTCCTTGCGACCGTTTGGAACTGCAGTTTTTGCGGCCAGGCTCATTTAGAGCAATCTGAAATAAAGGAAGCATATTAAAACTATTACTGCGAGCTGATATTCTCTTCTATTCTTTGTGTGCAGTTGAGCCAGCCATATGTAATCACAAGTCTTTAATTTAGCGTAAAACATTTAGAGAGAGCTCGGAAGCTGTGTCTCTCTCTATCCTACATTTTTCTACAGAGAAAGGCGGTTTTTTTAGCTATGTAATGTTGTATAAAAGTAAGTCTGAACGATTAGACATTTAAAAGAAGTTTCCTCATCCGAGGTCTGAGAACAAAAAAAATTGGCCCCGCTGAGAAAAAAATTTTGGTCGAAAAACCGTCAAGTATAGTGTGCGCCGGTTCATGGGCATCCCATAAATCGGTTTAATCGGCGAATTCCAGGCACCGCCTCACGGTTGGTTAGCCTGTGAGCCTGGCCGCTCATTTTTTGATGTTCCTTGCGAACACATGGAATGGCCTTCTTAGCTTGACGTGACGTCGAGCTGAGATGGCCTTCTTGGCTTGACGTGACGTCGAGCTGAGATGGCCTTCTTGGCTTGAAGTGACGTCGAGTTGAGATGGCCTTCTTGGCTTGACCACAAAAACTCTTTAAAATAGAATTAAAAATAGAGAGAGCCTAAAAGAGCCGCCTCTCTCTATGGTGTTGGATGCTGCAGAGAAAAGCGGTTCTTCTGATGCATCTTAAGTAATTAAAGTACAACGATAAAGTGTCTCTCTCGCAGCTTGGCAAGTTGCCAAGCGCCATTCAAGACATGGAGCCATATGAAATTTTTGGTCGAAAAGCCGTCAAGTATAGTGTGCGCCGGTTCATGGGCATCCCAGAAATCGGTTTAATCGGCGAATTCAAGGCACCGCCACACGGTTGGTTCGCCTGTGGGCCTGGCCGCTCATTTTTTGCCGTTACTTGCGAACGCATAGAACCGCTGCTTTGGCGGTTCCTTGCGAACGCTTGGAACTGCAGCTTTTGCGGTTCCTTGCGACCGTTTGGAAACTGCAGTTTTTGCGGCCAGGCTCATTTAGAGCAATCTGAAAAAAGGAATCATATTAAAACTATCACTGCGAGCTGATATTCTCTTCTAATCTTTGTGTGCAGTTGAGCCAGCCATATGTAATCACAAGTCTTTAATTTAGCGTAAAACATTTAGAGAGAGCTCGGAAGCTGTGTCTCTCTCTATCCTACATTTTTCTACAGAGAAAGGCGGTTTTTTAAGCTATGTAATGTTGTATAAAAGTAATGTTTGAACGATTAGACATTTAAAAGAAGTTTCCTCATCCGAGGTCTGAGAACAAAAAAAATTGGCCCCGCTGAGAAAAAAATTTTGGTCGAAAAGCCGTCAAGTATAGTGTGCGCCGGTTCATGGGCATCCCAGAAATCGGTTTAATCGGCGAATTCCAGGCCCCGCCTCACGGTTGGTTAGCCTGTGAGCCTGGCCGCTCATTTTTTGATGTTCCTTGCGAACACATGGAATGGCCTTCTTAGCTTGACGTGACGTCGAGCTGAGATGGCCTTCTTGGCTTGACGTGACGTCGAGTTGAGATGGCCTTCTTGGCTTGACGTGACGCCGAGCTGAGATGGCCTTCTAATCGCTAAAAAATCTACACAAGCATCAAAAAACACATTGCTCTTCATTTCGCTCATTTCTTCGCACTTCCTTGCACCTCATTTTTTTGGCACTTTGCCAATTCCGGGCTGTCTCGAGCAGCCATATGTGCGCAAAAACTCTTTAAAATATAATTAAAAATAGAGAGAGCCTTAAAGAGCCGTCTCTCTCCATGGTGTCGGATGCAGCAGAGAAAGGCGGTTCTTTTGATGTATCTAACGAGATTGCAGGCCAATGTTAAAGTGTCTCTCTCGCCACTTGGCAAGCTGCCAAACGAAATAAAGACATGCAGCCATATGGAATTTTTGGTCGAAAAGCCGTCAAGTATAGTGTGCGCCGATACACGGGCATCTCGGAGCTCGGTTTAATCAACCAATGTCGAGGCGCAGCCTAAGATTTGGCTGGCTTCTGAGCCTGGCCGCTAATTTTTTTCGTGGTTCCTCGCGAACGCTTGGAACTACTCATTTTTGCGGCCAAGCTCATTAGAGCCAGCCGGATTAAAGGAAATTAAATAAAAATAACATTCATATATACAGACGTATCAATTTAGCTCTTTCTGTTCTTTCTTTGCTGTCTTTGTTTCTCTTACTCTCGCTCTCTCTCTCTCTCATGACATTCACTTTCACCTCACCCATGAGCTCGCACGTCTTTAATAAGAATGACAATCACTGCACTCGACGAATACAACCAAAATAAAAGTGAAAGTTTTTAATATATTTGCATTCTGGATCTCACTCACCTCCTTTGTACTTTCAAAATGCAGCCAAACACATGAAAAACATTAAATATATACACTTACAACTTACTTTTCCACTCTCTCTCTATTTATCTCTCTTCCTCTTGCATTCCTCTGCCTCTCTGCAAAAATTTGCATTTTTCTCGTGTCCATTGAACGCATTCACAAGTCATTTAAAGTTTTTGGCACGATGCCAACATATGTGCGTTTATGCGTTTTTTCCGATTAAAACACATACAAAGAGACCAAAAGTTGATTCTCTCTCTATACCAGTGAAATCTACAAAGTAAGAGCTTTGTAATGAGCTACAGAGAGCTGTGTATAATTCACGTTATGCATTTTGACATACACTTACAAGTATAAGTCCAAGTCCTGAAATTGCCTGTTACAGCGAAATAGAGTTGCGCAGAGAAAAAAATTTGGTCGAAAACCCGTAAAGTATAGGTTGCACTGGCTTACTGGCATTCCAGAACTCGGTTCAATCTGCAACTTCGAGGCGCAGTCTCACGTTTGGCTCGCCTGTGAGCGTGGCCGCTCATTTTTTGTAGTTCCTTGCGAACGCTTAGACCTGCGAATTTTGCGGTTTCTTCCGATCGCATGGAACTGCGAATTTTGCGGTTTATTGCGATCGCATGGAACTGCAGTTTTTGCGGTTCCTTTCGAACGCTTGGAACCGCAGTTTTTGCGGCCAGGTTCACTTAGAGTCATCTGAAATAAATAGTACATAATAAAATTATGCCAATTGATGTTTTGTGTATTGTCGTTCTCTGAACTCTTCTTAAAGCCTTTGATGTCTTCTTTTCTTTTCTTACAATCCAGCTAAAAACTGATTAGCTCTTCCTTAACTCCCTACGCTTAACTGAGACCTTGAACTCTAAAAACTCCTTAACTCTTCTTTTACTCCCTAAGCTTTGCTGAGACCCGAAACTTTAAAAATTCCTTAACTCTTCTTTAGTACCTAAGCTTAGCTGAGACCCTGAACTCTAAAACTCCTTAATTATTCTTTCCTTAGCTTAGCTGCGTCCCGAAACTCTAAAAACCTCTTAACTCTTCTTTAACTCCCTAAGCTTAAGTGAGCCCTTGAACTCTAAAAACTCCTAAACTTTTCTTAGCTCTTTAAAGTTGTTTAGCTCCCTAAAGTAGTAGTACTCCAGAAAGTAGCTTAACTTAGTTAACTAGTTCCTCTAGATAGTTCACAAGCAGAAGTGTATCTCCGAAAAAAAAGCCATGGAGAGAGATTGGAGAGCGGGCATGAGTGCGAGAGAAAGCGACGAGAAACGTACAGATGTGAGAGATTAGACGAGCAGAGAAAGAAAAAAGAGGCTCCGCCCCCTCGCTCATTGGCCCATTTCAGGTTTCGACCAATAGCGAGCGAGCAACGTCTTGGGAAGCTGCCAAACGCATCAAGACATGCAGCCAAATGTGCACAAAAACCCTTTAAAATATAATTAAAAATAGAGAGAGCCCGAATGAGCCGCCTCTCTCTATGGCGTCGGATGCAGCAGAGAAAGGCGGTTATTTTGACATATCTAAGGTAGTTGCAGGAGAACGTTAAAGTGTCTCTCTCACAGGTTGGCAAGTTGCCAATCGCCAAAAAGACATGCAGCCATATGAAATTTTTGGTCGCTCCTGCTCCCCGCGTTACCAAGTGTCCCCCAACACGCTGGCCTCACATGCTAAGAAAAACTCGGCTAACATAGGTTGCGCCAGCTTATAGGCATCCAGTGCTTCCTGGCCAAAGTCGGTTTAATCACCCAACTTTGAGGTACGTCCTCAAACTGACTGCTTTCCCAGCTCAGCGCATCGCTGAACCGAGAGGGCCTTTTGGTTCCACGTGCAGTGGAGCTGAGAGTGCCTTCTTGGATTGGCGTGCCGTGGAGCTGAGAGGGCCTTCTTGGCTTGACGTGTCGTCGAGCTGAGATGGGCTTCTTGGTTTGACGTGTCGTCGAGCTGACATGGGCTTCTTGGCTTGACGTGCAGTAGAGTCGAGACATGCATCCATATGTGCACAAAATCTATTTAAAATAGAATTAAAAATAGAGAGAGCTTAAAAGAGCCGCCTCTCTCTATGGTGTCGGATGCAGCAGAGAAAGGCGGTTCTTTTCATGTATCTAACGTAGTTGCAGAACAACGTTAAAGTGTCTCTTTCGCCACTTGGCAAGCTGCCAAACACACAT
Organism: Allodiplogaster sudhausi; assembly: GCA_945643635.1. Classification (NCBI taxonomy): domain Eukaryota; kingdom Metazoa; phylum Nematoda; class Chromadorea; order Rhabditida; family Diplogasteridae; genus Allodiplogaster; species Allodiplogaster sudhausi. The sequence goes on along the minus strand of CALZFC010000043.1, from coordinate 2,619,779 downwards.
CAAGACATGAAGCCATATGTGCACAAAAACTCTTTAAAATAGAATTAAAAATAGAGAGAGCTTAAAAGAGCCGCCTCTCTCTATGGCGTCGGATGCAGCAGAGAAAAGCGGTTATTCTGATGCATCTTAAGTAATTAAAGTACAACGATAAAGTGTCTCTCTCGCAGCTTGGCAAGTTGCCAAGCGCCATTCAAGACATGGAGCCATATGAAATTTTTGGTCGAAAAGCCGTCAAGTATACTGTGCGCCGGTACATGGGCATCCCAGAAATCGGTTTAATCGGCAAATTCAAGGCACCGCCACACGGTTGGTTCGCCTGTGAGCCTGGCTGCTCATTTTTTGCCGTTACTTGCGAACGCATGGAACCGCTGCTTTGGCGGTTTCTTGCGAACGCTTGGAACTGCAGCTTTTGCGGTTCCTTGCGAACGCTTGGAGCTGCAGGTTCTGCGGTTCCTTGCGACCGTGTGGAACTGCAGTTTTTGCGGCCAGGCTCATTTAGAGCAATCTGAAATAAAGGAAGCATATTAAAACTATCACTCCGAGCTGATATTCTCTTCTAATCTTTGTGTGCAGTTGAGCCAGCCATATGTAATCACAAGTCTTTAATTTAGCGTAAAACATTTAGAGAGAGCTCGGAAGCTGTGTCTCTCTCTATCCTACATTTTTCTACAGAGAAAGGCGGTTTTTTTTAAAGCTATGTAATGTTGTATAAAAGTAAGTCTGAACGATTAGACTTTTAAAAGAAGTTTCCTCATCCGAGGTCTGAGAACAAAAAAATTGGCCCCGCTGAGAAAAAAATTTTGGTCGAAAAGCCGTCAAGTATAGTGTGCGCCGGTTCATGGGCATCCCAGAAATCGGTTTAATCGGCGAAATCCAGGCACCCCCTCACGGTTGGTCAGCCTGTGAGCCTGGTCGCTCATTTTTTGCTGTTCCTTGCGAAAACATGGGATGGCCTTCTTGGCTTGACGTGACGTTGAGCTGAGCTGGCCTTCTTGGCTTGGCGTGACGTCGAGCTGGGATAGCCTTCTTGGCTTGACGTGTCGTCGAGCTGAGATGGCCTTCTTGGCTTGAGATGAAGTCGAGCTGGGATAGCTTGACGTGACGTCGAGCAGAGATGTCCTTCTTGGCTTGACGTGATGTCGAGTTGAGATGGCCTTCTTGGCTTGACGTGAAGCCGAGCTGAGATGGCCTTCTTGGCTTGACGTGTCGTCGAGCTGAGATGGCCTTCTTGGCTTGACGTGACGTCGAGGTGAGATGGCCTTCTTGGCTTGACGTGATGTCGAGTTGAGATGGCCTTCTTGGCTTGACGTGAAGCCGAGCTGAGATGGCCTTCTTGGCTTGACGTGTCGTCGAGCTGAGATGGCCTTCTTGGCTTGACGTGACGTCGAGGTGAGATGGCCTTCTTGGCTTGACGTGACGTCGAGCTGAGATGGCCTTCTTAGCTCAACGTGTAGTGGTGTCGGGAAAGGCAATTTCTTTGTATCTTGCTTCATTTTTATCGCAGAAACATAGTTGATTGCTCAAAATGACCAGAAAAATTTGAAGATTTCAATAGTAGCACTTAGAACACATGATAAGAAGAGCACTTAGCAATAGAGCTTTGTAAAACACTTACAACCTTAGCTTATTATAAAATTTAGACAACAGCACCATAAATATCAGGAAAATTTTGCCTTTAAAGGATCATAGTTTCCATAAAAACTCCTTAACTCTTCTTTAACTCCCTAAGCTTAGCTGAGACCCTGAACTCTAAAAACTCCTTAACTCTTCTTTACTCCCTAAGCTTAGCTGAGACCCTGAACTCTAAAACTTTTTTTTGTTCTTTAGCTCCCTAAAATAGCGGTACTCCCGGAAATAGCGTAACTTAGTTAACTAGTTCCTCTAGATAGTTCACAAGCAGAAGTGTCATTCCTCTAGATAGTTCACAAGCAGAAGTGTCACTAGGACCAAAATGCATGGGAGAAATAGAGGAGAGCAGGCATGAGAGCTGCAGAAACGACGAGAGTGCGGTATGAGTCGAGAGATCAGACGAGCAGAGAAAAGAAAAACAAGTTCGCCGAGGCTGCGACACGCGAGATCACCGAGGCTGCTCGCAAAAACGCGGAGGTTAGACAACGAAACAGTCGCTTAGCTCCGCCCCTCGACGAAAACAGCCCGTTATAGGTGCGTTTTTGAGAGGTTAGAGAAAAAAAGTCACAGGCGCGAAAAGGCGAGATAGCGTTGGCAGAGAAAAACAGACGTCGACTCTCACTTCGCACCTCCGTCGACCACTTCGCACTTCTTGCAAACATACAGTTAAACAAATGAAATACATTAAATACATACACTTACAACTTACTTTTCCACTCTCTCTCTATTTCTCTGTCTTCCTCTCGTATTCCTATGTCTCTCTGCAAAAATCTGCATTTTTTCGTGGCCATTGAACGCATTCACAAGCCATTTAAAGTTTTTAGCACGATGTCAACATATGTGTGTCTTTCCATTAAAACACATTAAAACACTTACAAAGAGACCGAAAGTTGACTCTCTCTCTATACCAGTGAATTGTACAAAGTAAGAGCTTTGTAATGAGCTACAGAGAGATGTATATAATTCACGTTGAGCGTTCTCACGGACACTTACAAGTACACGATCAAGTCCTGAAGTAGCCTGTTCACTTAGAAAGAAAGAGAGAGAGAGACGACATAGAGAGAGAGAAAGAGAGAGAGACAATTCTATCATGTCTCTCACACTCTACTCTTACTCTCTGATTTTTTTTGTAATTTTATGTAACCTTTAAAGCAGTAAAACTCTTAAAATAATAATTTTTTGGCACTTTGCCAGCATTCCAAGTACGCACACTCAGCATCATGAACTCCCTTCGAAAACTCGGCAAGTGTAGTTTGCGCAAATTCATAGGCATCCAGCGCTTTCTTACAAACGCCGGTTTAGTTACCCAAGTTTGAGGTAGCTCCTCACTCTTGGGTCTGCCTTCCTGGCTCTGCATTCTGTTCGGCGAATTCAAGGCACCGCCACACGGCTGGTTCGCCTGTGGGCCTGGCCGCTCATTTTTTGCCGTTACTTGCGAACGCATGGAACCGCTGCTTTGGCGGTTTCTTGCGAACGCTTGGAACTGCAGCTTTTGCGGTTCCTTGCGACCGTTTGGAACTGCAGTTTTTGCGGCCAGGCTCATTTAGAGCAATCTGAAATAAAGGAAGCATATTAAACTATTACTGCGAGCTGATATTCTCTTCTATTCTTTGTGTGCAGTTGAGCCAGCCATATGTAATCACAAGTCTTTAATTTAGCGTAAAACATTTAGAGAGAGCTCGGAAGCTGTGTCTCTCTCTATCCTACATTTTTCTACAGAGAAAGGCGGTTTTTTTAGCTATGTAATGTTGTATAAAAGTAAGTCTGAACGATTAGACATTTAAAAGAAGTTTCCTCATCCGAGGTCTGAGAACAAAAAAAATTGGCCCCGCTGAGAAAAAAATTTTGGTCGAAAAACCGTCAAGTATAGTGTGCGCCGGTTCATGGGCATCCCATAAATCGGTTTAATCGGCGAATTCCAGGCACCGCCTCACGGTTGGTTAGCCTGTGAGCCTGGCCGCTCATTTTTTGATGTTCCTTGCGAACACATGGAATGGCCTTCTTAGCTTGACGTGACGTCGAGCTGAGATGGCCTTCTTGGCTTGACGTGACGTCGAGCTGAGATGGCCTTCTTGGCTTGAAGTGACGTCGAGTTGAGATGGCCTTCTTGGCTTGACCACAAAAACTCTTTAAAATAGAATTAAAAATAGAGAGAGCCTAAAAGAGCCGCCTCTCTCTATGGTGTCGGATGCTGCAGAGAAAAGCGGTTCTTCTGATGCATCTTAAGTAATTAAAGTACAACGATAAAGTGTCTCTCTCGCAGCTTGGCAAGTTGCCAAGCGCCATTCAAGACATGGAGCCATATGAAATTTTTGGTCGAAAAGCCGTCAAGTATAGTGTGCGCCGGTTCATGGGCATCCCAGAAATCGGTTTAATCGGCGAATTCAAGGCACCGCCACACGGTTGGTTCGCCTGTGGGCCTGGCCGCTCATTTTTTGCCGTTACTTGCGAACGCATAGAACCGCTGCTTTATCGGTTCCTTGCGAACGCTTGGAACTGCAGCTTTTGCGGTTCCTTGCGACCGTTTGGAAACTGCAGTTTTTGCGGCCAGGCTCATTTAGAGCAATCTGAAAAAAGGAATCATATTAAAACTATCACTGCGAGCTGATATTCCATTCTATTCTTTGTGTGCAGTTGAGCCAGCCATATGTAATCACAAGTCTTTAATTTAGCGTAAAACATTTAGAGAGAGCTCGGAAGCTGTGTCTCTCTCTATCCTACATTTTTCTACAGAGAAAGGCGGTATTTTTTAGCTATGTAATGTTGTATAAAAGTAAGTCTGAACGATTAGACATTTAAAAGAAGTTTCCTCATCCGAGGTCTGAGAACAAAAAAAATTGGCCCCGCTGAGAAAAAAAAAAAATCGTCAAGTATAGTGTGCGCCGGTTCATGGGCATCCCAGAAATCGGTTTAATCGGCGAATTCCAGGCACCGCCTCACGGTTGGTTAGCCTGTGAGCCTGGCCGCTAATTTTTTGCTGTTCCTTGCGAACACATGGAATGGCCTTCTTAGCTTGATGTGACGTCGAGCTGAGATGGACTTCTTGGCTTGACGTGACGTCGAGCTGAGATGGCCTTCTTAGCTCAACGTGTTGTGGTGTCGGGAAAGGCAATTTCTTTGTATCTTGCTTCATTTTTATCGCAGAAACAAAGTTGATTGCTCAAAATGACCAGAAAAATTTGAAGATTTCAATAGTAGCACTTAGAACACATGATAAGAAGAGCACTTAGCAATAGAGCTTTGTAAAAAACTCTTTAAAATAGAATTAAAAATAGAGAGCGCTTAAAAGAGCCCCCGCTCTCTATGTTGTCGGATGCAGCAGAGAAAGACGGTTCTTCTGATGTAGCTAACGTCGTGAAAGTACAACGTTAAAGTTTCTCTCTCGCCACTTGGCACGCTGCCAAACGAATCAAAACATGCAGCCATATGTACTCGGTTTGTACTTTCTTTTTGTATTTTCTACGCTTTAATATGGCTCTCCTTTGATGTAAAATAGCTTATTACAGAGCTCTCAGTCTGCACATTTTATATATCTAACTCTTTCTCTGTATCTCTCGCAATCACTGTCTCTCTCTCAAGTTAAACACATTTATCCCGCATACATCTTTCTCTCATGTCTTTGGCATACTCAGCGAAATAGCGTTGCGCAGAGAAAATAATTTTGGTCGAAAAGCCGTCAAGTATAGGTTGCGCTGGTTTACGGGCATCCCAGAACTCGGTTTCTTCGAGGCGCAGCCTCATGTTTGTTCCTGGCTCCGCATTTCGTTGAGCCGGAATGGCCTTCTTGGTTCTGCATTCAGTGGAACTGAGAACTGAGTTGGCCGTCTCGGCTTGACGTGCCGTGGAGCTGAGAGAGCCTTCTTGGCTCGGCGTTACGTCGAGCTGAGGTGGCCTTCTTAGCTCTACGTGCAGTGGAGCCGGGATAGGCCTTTTTAAATAGTTTTTTTTATTAATAGTAAAATGACAATGTGAAGCTTAGAATTACCTGAAAAATTAGGAGTCTTTATTAGTGCATAGAATTACTTAAACTCTCATACTTAGCATGCTTTCTGATGTGCTGTATTCGTAAGCTCTTTGGCGTGCTCTGAACTCTTCTTCAAACCTTTGATGTTTTCCTTTCTCTTCTTGCATTCCAGCTAAAAACTCATTACATCTTCTTTAACTCCCTAAGCTTAGCTGAGACCCTTAACTCTAAAAACTCCTTAACTCTTCTTACTTAAACTCTCATACTTAGCATGCTTTATGATATGCTGTATTCGTAAGCTCTTTAGCGTGCTCTGAACTCTTCTTCAAACCTTTGATGTCTTTCTTTCTCTTCTTGCACTCAAACTAAAAACTCATTAGATCACGGTTGGTTCGCCTGTGGGCCTGGCCGCTCATTTTTTGCCGTTACTTGCGAACGCATAGAACCGCTGCTTTGGCGGTTCCTTGCGAACGCTTGGAACTGCAGCTTTTGCGGTTCCTTGCGACCGTTTGGAAACTGCAGTTTTTGCGGCCAGGCTCATTTAGAGCAATCTGAAAAAAGGAATCATATTAAAACTATCACTGCGAGCTGATATTCCATTCTATTCTTTGTGTGCAGTTGAGCCAGCCATATGTAATCACAAGTCTTTAATTTAGCGTAAAACATTTAGAGAGAGCTCGGAAGCTGTGTCTCTCTCTATCCTACATTTTTCTACAGAGAAAGGCGGTATTTTTTAGCTATGTAATGTTGTATAAAAGTAAGTCTGAACGATTAGACATTTAAAAGAAGTTTCCTCATCCGAGGTCTGAGAACAAAAAAAATTGGCCCCGCTGAGAAAGAAAAAAAATCGTCAAGTATAGTGTGCGCCGGTTCATGGGCATCCCAGAAATCGGTTTAATCGGCGAATTCCAGGCACCGCCTCACGGTTGGTTAGCCTGTGAGCCTGGCCGCTAATTTTTTGCTGTTCCTTGCGAACACATGGAATGGCCTTCTTAGCTTGATGTGACGTCGAGCTGAGATGGACTTCTTGGCTTGACGTGACGTCGAGCTGAGATGGCCTTCTTAGCTCAACGTGTTGTGGTGTCGGGAAAGGCAATTTCTTTGTATCTTGCTTCATTTTTATCGCAGAAACAAAGTTGATTGCTCAAAATGACCAGAAAAATTTGAAGATTTCAATAGTAGCACTTAGAACACATGATAAGAAGAGCACTTAGCAATAGAGCTTTGTAAAAAAACTCTTTAAAATAGAATTAAAAATAGAGAGCGCTTAAAAGAGCCCCCGCTCTCTATGTTGTCGGATGCAGCAGAGAAAGACGGTTCTTCTGATGTATCTAACGTCGTGAAAGTACAACGTTAAAGTGTCTCTCTCGCCACTTGGCACGCTGCCAAACGAATCAAAACATGCAGCCATATGTACTCGGTTTGTACTTTCTTTTTGTATTTTCTACGCTTTAATATGGCTCTCCTTTGATGTAAAATAGCTTATTACAGAGCTCTCAGTCTGCACATTTTATATATCTAACTCTTTCTCTGTATCTCTCGCAATCACTGTCTCTCTCTCAAGTTAAACACATTTATCCCGCATACATCTTTCTCTCATGTCTTTGGCATACTCAGCGAAATAGCGTAGCGCAGAGAAAATAATTTTGGTCGAAAAGCCGTCAAGTATAGGTTGCGCTGGTTTACGGGCATCCCAGAACTCGGTTTCTTCGAGGCGCAGCCTCATGTTTGTTCCTGGCTCCGCATTTCGTTGAGCCGGAATGGCCTTCTTGGTTCTGCATTCAGTGGAACTGAGAACTGAGTTGGCCGTCTCGGCTTGACGTGCCGTGGAGCTGAGAGAGCCTTCTTGGCTCGGCGTTACGTCGAGCTGAGGTGGCCTTCTTAGCTCTACGTGCAGTGGAGCCGGGATAGGCCTTTTTAAATAGTTTTTTTTTATTAATAGTAAAATGACAATGTGAAGCTTAGAATTACCTGAAAAATTAGGAGTCTTTATTAGTGCATAGAATTACTTAAACTCTCATACTTAGCATGCTTTCTGATGTGCTGTATTCGTAAGCTCTTTGGCGTGCTCTGAACTCTTCTTCAAACCTTTGATGTTTTCCTTTCTCTTCTTGCACTCCAGCTAAAAACTCATTACATCTTCTTTAACTCCCTAAGCTTAGCTGAGACCCTTAACTCTAAAAACTCCTTAACTCTTCTTACTTAAACTCTCATACTTAGCATGCTTTATGATATGCTGTATTCGTAAGCTCTTTGGCGTGCTCTGAACTCTTCTTCAAACCTTTGACGTTTTCCTTTCTCTTCTTTCACTCCAGCTAAAAACTCATTAGATCACGGTTGGTTCGCCTGTGGGCCTGGCCGCTCATTTTTTGCCGTTACTTGCGAACGCATAGAACCGCTGCTTTGGCGGTTCCTTGCGAACGCTTGGAACTGCAGCTTTTGCGGTTCCTTGCGACCGTTTGGAAACTGCAGTTTTTGCGGCCAGGCTCATTTAGAGCAATCTGAAAAAAGGAATCATATTAAAACTATCACTGCGAGCTGATATTCCATTCTATTCTTTGTGTGCAGTTGAGCCAGCCATATGTAATCACAAGTCTTTAATTTAGCGTAAAACATTTAGAGAGAGCTCGGAAGCTGTGTCTCTCTCTATCCTACATTTTTCTACAGAGAAAGGCGGTATTTTTTAGCTATGTAATGTTGTATAAAAGTAAGTCTGAACGATTAGACATTTAAAAGAAGTTTCCTCATCCGAGGTCTGAGAACAAAAAAATTGGCCCCGCTGAGAAAAAAAAAAAATCGTCAAGTATAGTGTGCGCCGGTTCATGTGCATCCCAGAAATCGGTTTAATCGGCGAATTCCAGGCACCGCCTCACGGTTGGTTAGCCTGTGAGCCTGGCCGCTAATTTTTTGCTGTTCCTTGCGAACACATGGAATGGCCTTCTTAGCTTGATGTGACGTCGAGCTGAGATGGACTTCTTGGCTTGACGTGACGTCGAGCTGAGATGGCCTTCTTAGCTCAACGTGTTGTGGTGTCGGGAAAGGCAATTTCTTTGTATCTTGCTTCATTTTTATCGCAGAAACAAAGTTGATTGCTCAAAATGACCAGAAAAATTTGAAGATTTCAATAGTAGCACTTAGAACACATGATAAGAAGAGCACTTAGCAATAGAGCTTTGTAAAAAACTCTTTAAAATAGAATTAAAAATAGAGAGCGCTTAAAAGAGCCCCCGCTCTCTATGTTGTCGGATGCAGCAGAGAAAGACGGTTCTTCTGATGTAGCTAACGTCGTGAAAGTACAACGTTAAAGTTTCTCTCTCGCCACTTGGCACGCTGCCAAACGAATCAAAACATGCAGCCATATGTACTCGGTTTGTACTTTCTTTTTGTATTTTCTACGCTTTAATATGGCTCTCCTTTGATGTAAAATAGCTTATTACAGAGCTCTCAGTCTGCACATTTTATATATCTAACTCTTTCTCTGTATCTCTCGCAATCACTGTCTCTCTCTCAAGTTAAACACATTTATCCCGCATACATCTTTCTCTCATGTCTTTGGCATACTCAGCGAAATAGCGTTGCGCAGAGAAAATAATTTTGGTCGAAAAGCCGTCAAGTATAGGTTGCGCTGGTTTACGGGCATCCCAGAACTCGGTTTCTTCGAGGCGCAGCCTCATGTTTGTTCCTGGCTCCGCATTTCGTTGAGCCGGAATGGCCTTCTTGGTTCTGCATTCAGTGGAACTGAGAACTGAGTTGGCCGTCTCGGCTTGACGTGCCGTGGAGCTGAGAGAGCCTTCTTGGCTCGGCGTTACGTCGAGCTGAGGTGGCCTTCTTAGCTCTACGTGCAGTGGAGCCGGGATAGGCCTTTTTAAATAGTTTTTTTTATTAATAGTAAAATGACAATGTGAAGCTTAGAATTACCTGAAAAATTAGGAGTCTTTATTAGTGCATAGAATTACTTAAACTCTCATACTTAGCATGCTTTCTGATGTGCTGTATTCGTAAGCTCTTTGGCGTGCTCTGAACTCTTCTTCAAACCTTTGATGTTTTCCTTTCTCTTCTTGCATTCCAGCTAAAAACTCATTACATCTTCTTTAACTCCCTAAGCTTAGCTGAGACCCTTAACTCTAAAAACTCCTTAACTCTTCTTACTTAAACTCTCATACTTAGCATGCTTTATGATATGCTGTATTCGTAAGCTCTTTAGCGTGCTCTGAACTCTTCTTCAAACCTTTGATGTCTTTCTTTCTCTTCTTGCACTCCAACTAAAAACTCATTAGATCACGGTTGGTTCGCCTGTGGGCCTGGCCGCTCATTTTTTGCCGTTACTTGCGAACGCATAGAACCGCTGCTTTGGCGGTTCCTTGCGAACGCTTGGAACTGCAGCTTTTGCGGTTCCTTGCGACCGTTTGGAAACTGCAGTTTTTGCGGCCAGGCTCATTTAGAGCAATCTGAAAAAAGGAATCATATTAAAACTATCACTGCGAGCTGATATTCCATTCTATTCTTTGTGTGCAGTTGAGCCAGCCATATGTAATCACAAGTCTTTAATTTAGCGTAAAACATTTAGAGAGAGCTCGGAAGCTGTGTCTCTCTCTATCCTACATTTTTCTACAGAGAAAGGCGGTATTTTTTAGCTATGTAATGTTGTATAAAAGTAAGTCTGAACGATTAGACATTTAAAAGAAGTTTCCTCATCCGAGGTCTGAGAACAAAAAAAATTGGCCCCGCTGAGAAAAAAAAAAATCGTCAAGTATAGTGTGCGCCGGTTCATGGGCATCCCAGAAATCGGTTTAATCGGCGAATTCCAGGCACCGCCTCACGGTTGGTTAGCCTGTGAGCCTGGCCGCTAATTTTTTGCTGTTCCTTGCGAACACATGGAATGGCCTTCTTAGCTTGATGTGACGTCGAGCTGAGATGGACTTCTTGGCTTGACGTGACGTCGAGCTGAGATGGCCTTCTTAGCTCAACGTGTTGTGGTGTCGGGAAAGGCAATTTCTTTGTATCTTGCTTCATTTTTATCGCAGAAACAAAGTTGATTGCTCAAAATGACCAGAAAAATTTGAAGATTTCAATAGTAGCACTTAGAACACATGATAAGAAGAGCACTTAGCAATAGAGCTTTGTAAAAAACTCTTTAAAATAGAATTAAAAATAGAGAGCGCTTAAAAGAGCCCCCGCTCTCTATGTTGTCGGATGCAGCAGAGAAAGACGGTTCTTCTGATGTAGCTAACGTCGTGAAAGTACAACGTTAAAGTTTCTCTCTCGCCACTTGGCACGCTGCCAAACGAATCAAAACATGCAGCCATATGTACTCGGTTTGTACTTTCTTTTTGTATTTTCTACGCTTTAATATGGCTCTCCTTTGATGTAAAATAGCTTATTACAGAGCTCTCAGTCTGCACATTTTATATATCTAACTCTTTCTCTGTATCTCTCGCAATCACTGTCTCTCTCTCAAGTTAAACACATTTATCCCGCATACATCTTTCTCTCATGTCTTTGGCATACTCAGCGAAATAGCGTTGCGCAGAGAAAATAATTTTGGTCGAAAAGCCGTCAAGTATAGGTTGCGCTGGTTTACGGGCATCCCAGAACTCGGTTTCTTCGAGGCGCAGCCTCATGTTTGTTCCTGGCTCCGCATTTCGTTGAGCCGGAATGGCCTTCTTGGTTCTGCATTCAGTGGAACTGAGAACTGAGTTGGCCGTCTCGGCTTGACGTGCCGTGGAGCTGAGAGAGCCTTCTTGGCTCGGCGTTACGTCGAGCTGAGGTGGCCTTCTTAGCTCTACGTGCAGTGGAGCCGGGATAGGCCTTTTTAAATAGTTTTTTTTATTAATAGTAAAATGACAATGTGAAGCTTAGAATTACCTGAAAAATTAGGAGTCTTTATTAGTGCATAGAATTACTTAAACTCTCATACTTAGCATGCTTTCTGATGTGCTGTATTCGTAAGCTCTTTGGCGTGCTCTGAACTCTTCTTCAAACCTTTGATGTTTTCCTTTCTCTTCTTGCATTCCAGCTAAAAACTCATTACATCTTCTTTAACTCCCTAAGCTTAGCTGAGACCCTTAACTCTAAAAACTCCTTAACTCTTCTTACTTAAACTCTCATACTTAGCATGCTTTATGATATGCTGTATTCGTAAGCTCTTTAGCGTGCTCTGAACTCTTCTTCAAACCTTTGATGTCTTTCTTTCTCTTCTTGCACTCCAACTAAAAACTCATTAGATCACGGTTGGTTCGCCTGTGGGCCTGGCCGCTCATTTTTTGCCGTTACTTGCGAACGCATAGAACCGCTGCTTTGGCGGTTCCTTGCGAACGCTTGGAACTGCAGCTTTTGCGGTTCCTTGCGACCGTTTGGAAACTGCAGTTTTTGCGGCCAGGCTCATTTAGAGCAATCTGAAAAAAGGAATCATATTAAAACTATCACTGCGAGCTGATATTCCATTCTATTCTTTGTGTGCAGTTGAGCCAGCCATATGTAATCACAAGTCTTTAATTTAGCGTAAAACATTTAGAGAGAGCTCGGAAGCTGTGTCTCTCTCTATCCTACATTTTTCTACAGAGAAAGGCGGTATTTTTTAGCTATGTAATGTTGTATAAAAGTAAGTCTGAACGATTAGACATTTAAAAGAAGTTTCCTCATCCGAGGTCTGAGAACAAAAAAAATTGGCCCCGCTGAGAAAAAAAAAAATCGTCAAGTATAGTGTGCGCCGGTTCATGGGCATCCCAGAAATCGGTTTAATCGGCGAATTCCAGGCACCGCCTCACGGTTGGTTAGCCTGTGAGCCTGGCCGCTAATTTTTTGCTGTTCCTTGCGAACACATGGAATGGCCTTCTTAGCTTGATGTGACGTCGAGCTGAGATGGACTTCTTGGCTTGACGTGACGTCGAGCTGAGATGGCCTTCTTAGCTCAACGTGTTGTGGTGTCGGGAAAGGCAATTTCTTTGTATCTTGCTTCATTTTTATCGCAGAAACAAAGTTGATTGCTCAAAATGACCAGAAAAATTTGAAGATTTCAATAGTAGCACTTAGAACACATGATAAGAAGAGCACTTAGCAATAGAGCTTTGTAAAAAACTCTTTAAAATAGAATTAAAAATAGAGAGCGCTTAAAAGAGCCCCCGCTCTCTATGTTGTCGGATGCAGCAGAGAAAGACGGTTCTTCTGATGTAGCTAACGTCGTGAAAGTACAACGTTAAAGTTTCTCTCTCGCCACTTGGCACGCTGCCAAACGAATCAAAACATGCAGCCATATGTACTCGGTTTGTACTTTCTTTTTGTATTTTCTACGCTTTAATATGGCTCTCCTTTGATGTAAAATAGCTTATTACAGAGCTCTCAGTCTGCACATTTTATATATCTAACTCTTTCTCTGTATCTCTCGCAATCACTGTCTCTCTCTCAAGTTAAACACATTTATCCCGCATACATCTTTCTCTCATGTCTTTGGCATACTCAGCGAAATAGCGTTGCGCAGAGAAAATAATTTTGGTCGAAAAGCCGTCAAGTATAGTGTGCGCCGGTTCATGGGCATCCCAGAAATCGGTTTAATCGGCGAAATCCAGGCACCCCCTCACGGTTGGTCAGCCTGTGAGCCTGGTCGCTCATTTTTTGCTGTTCCTTGCGAAAACATGGGATGGCCTTCTTGGCTTGACGTGACGTTGAGCTGAGCTGGCCTTCTTGGCTTGGCGTGACGTCGAGCTGGGATAGCCTTCTTGGCTTGACGTGTCGTCGAGCTGAGATGGCCTTCTTGGCTTGAGATGAAGTCGAGCTGGGATAGCTTGACGTGACGTCGAGCAGAGATGTCCTTCTTGGCTTGACGTGATGTCGAGTTGAGATGGCCTTCTTGGCTTGACGTGAAGCCGAGCTGAGATGGCCTTCTTGGCTTGACGTGTCGTCGAGCTGAGATGGCCTTCTTGGCTTGACGTGACGTCGAGGTGAGATGGCCTTCTTGGCTTGACGTGATGTCGAGTTGAGATGGCCTTCTTGGCTTGACGTGAAGCCGAGCTGAGATGGCCTTCTTGGCTTGACGTGTCGTCGAGCTGAGATGGCCATCATATTAAAACTATCACTGCGAGCTGATATTCCATTCTATTCTTTGTGTGCAGTTGAGCCAGCCATATGTAATCACAAGTCTTTAATTTAGCGTAAAACATTTAGAGAGAGCTCGGAAGCTGTGTCTCTCTCTATCCTACATTTTTCTACAGAGAAAGGCGGTATTTTTTAGCTATGTAATGTTGTATAAAAGTAAGTCTGAACGATTAGACATTTAAAAGAAGTTTCCTCATCCGAGGTCTGAGAACAAAAAAAATTGGCCCCGCTGAGAAAAAAAAAAATCGTCAAGTATAGTGTGCGCCGGTTCATGGGCATCCCAGAAATCGGTTTAATCGGCGAATTCCAGGCACCGCCTCACGGTTGGTTAGCCTGTGAGCCTGGCCGCTAATTTTTTGCTGTTCCTTGCGAACACATGGAATGGCCTTCTTAGCTTGATGTGACGTCGAGCTGAGATGGACTTCTTGGCTTGACGTGACGTCGAGCTGAGATGGCCTTCTTAGCTCAACGTGTTGTGGTGTCGGGAAAGGCAATTTCTTTGTATCTTGCTTCATTTTTATCGCAGAAACAAAGTTGATTGCTCAAAATGACCAGAAAAATTTGAAGATTTCAATAGTAGCACTTAGAACACATGATAAGAAGAGCACTTAGCAATAGAGCTTTGTAAAAAACTCTTTAAAATAGAATTAAAAATAGAGAGCGCTTAAAAGAGCCCCCGCTCTCTATGTTGTCGGATGCAGCAGAGAAAGACGGTTCTTCTGATGTAGCTAACGTCGTGAAAGTACAACGTTAAAGTTTCTCTCTCGCCACTTGGCACGCTGCCAAACGAATCAAAACATGCAGCCATATGTACTCGGTTTGTACTTTCTTTTTGTATTTTCTACGCTTTAATATGGCTCTCCTTTGATGTAAAATAGCTTATTACAGAGCTCTCAGTCTGCACATTTTATATATCTAACTCTTTCTCTGTATCTCTCGCAATCACTGTCTCTCTCTCAAGTTAAACACATTTATCCCGCATACATCTTTCTCTCATGTCTTTGGCATACTCAGCGAAATAGCGTTGCGCAGAGAAAATAATTTTGGTCGAAAAGCCGTCAAGTATAGGTTGCGCTGGTTTACGGGCATCCCAGAACTCGGTTTCTTCGAGGCGCAGCCTCATGTTTGTTCCTGGCTCCGCATTTCGTTGAGCCGGAATGGCCTTCTTGGTTCTGCATTCAGTGGAACTGAGAACTGAGTTGGCCGTCTCGGCTTGACGTGCCGTGGAGCTGAGAGAGCCTTCTTGGCTCGGCGTTACGTCGAGCTGAGGTGGCCTTCTTAGCTCTACGTGCAGTGGAGCCGGGATAGGCCTTTTTAAATAGTTTTTTTTATTAATAGTAAAATGACAATGTGAAGCTTAGAATTACCTGAAAAATTAGGAGTCTTTATTAGTGCATAGAATTACTTAAACTCTCATACTTAGCATGCTTTCTGATGTGCTGTATTCGTAAGCTCTTTGGCGTGCTCTGAACTCTTCTTCAAACCTTTGATGTTTTCCTTTCTCTTCTTGCATTCCAGCTAAAAACTCATTACATCTTCTTTAACTCCCTAAGCTTAGCTGAGACCCTTAACTCTAAAAACTCCTTAACTCTTCTTACTTAAACTCTCATACTTAGCATGCTTTATGATATGCTGTATTCGTAAGCTCTTTAGCGTGCTCTGAACTCTTCTTCAAACCTTTGATGTCTTTCTTTCTCTTCTTGCACTCCAACTAAAAACTCATTAGATCTTTTTTAACTCCCTAAGCTTAGCTTAGACCCTGAACTCTAAAAACTCCTTAACTCTTCTTTAACTCCCTAAGCATAGCTGAGACGCTGAACTCTAAAAACTCCTTAACTCTTCTTTAACTCCCTAAGCTTAGCTGAGACCCAGAACTCTAAAAACTCCTTAACTCTTCTTTAACTCCCTAAGCTTAGCTGAGACCCTGAACTCTAAAACTTTTTTTTGTTCTTTAGCTCCCTAAAATAGCGGTACTCCCGGAAATAGCGTAACTTAGTTAACTAGTTCCTCTAGATAGTTCACAAGCAGAAGTGTATCTCCGAAAAAAAAGCCATGGAGAGAGATTGGAGAGCGGGCATGAGAGCTGCAGAAACGACGAGAGTGCGGTATGAGTCGAGAGATTTGACGAGCAGAGAAAAGAAAAAAAAGTTCGCCTGCGACACGCGAGATCGCCGAGGCTGCTCGCAAAACACGGAGGTTAGACAACGAAACAGTCGCTTAGCTCCGCCCCTCGACGAAAACAGCCCGTTATAGGTGCGTTTTTGAGAGGTTAGAGAAAAAAGTCACAGGCGCGAAAAGGCGAGATAGCGTTGGCAGAGAAAAACAGACGTCGACTCTCACTTCGCACCTCCGTCGACCACTTCGCACCTCTTGCAAACATACAGCCAAACAAATGAAATACATTAAATACATACACTTACAACTTACTTTTCCACTCTCTCTCTATTTCTCTGTCTTCCTCTCGTATTCCTCTGTCTCTCTGCAAAAATCTGCATTTTTTCGTGGCCATTGAACGCATTCACAAGCCATTTAAAGTTTTTAGCACGATGTGAACATATGTGTGTCTTTCCATTAAAACACATTAAAACACTTACAAAGAAACCGAAAGTTGACTCTCTCTCTATACCAGTGTCTTTCATTCCCTAAGCTTAGCTGAGACCCTAAACTCTAAAACTCCTTAACTCTTCTTTCACTCCCTAAGCTTAGCTGATACCCTGAACTCTAAAAACTCCTTAACTCTTCTTTCACTCCCTAAGCTTAGCTGAGACCCTGAACTCTAAAAACTCCTTAACTCTTCTTTAACTCCCTAAGCTTAGCTGAGACCCTGAACTCTAAAACTTTTTTTTGTTCTTTAGCTCCCTAAAATAGCGGTACTCCCGGAAATAGCGTAACTTAGTTAACTAGTTCCTCTAGATAGTTCCCAAGCTGAAGTGTATCTCCGAAAAAAAAGCCATGGAGAGAGATTGGAGAGCGGGCATGAGAGCTGCAGAAACGACGAGAGTGCGGTATGAGTCGAGAGATTTGACGAGCAGAGAAAAGAAAAAAAGTTCGCCTGCGACACGCGAGATCGCCGAGGCTGCTCGCAAAACACGGAGGTTAGACAACGAAACAGTCGCTTAGCTCCGCCCCTCGACGAAAATCTCGGAGCAAATTGCATGGGAGAAATAGAGGAGAGCAAGCATGAGAGCGAGAGAAAGCGACGAGAATCACTATGCATTGAGAGATTAGACGAGCAGAGAAAAGAAAAACAAGATCGCCGAGGCTGCGACACGCGAGATCGCCGAGGCTGCTCGCAAAACGCGGAGGTTAGACAACGAAACAGTCGCTTAGCTCCGCCCCTCGACGAAAACAGCCCGTTATAGGTGCGTTTTTGAGAGGTTAGAGAAAAAAAGTCACAGGCTCGAAAAGGCGAGATAGCGTTGGCAGGGAAAAACAGACGTCGACTCTCACTTCGCACCTCCGTCGACCACTTCGCACCTCTTGCAAACATACAGCCAAACAAATGAAATACATTAAATATATACACTTACAACTTACTTTTCCACTCTCTCTCAATTTCTCTGTCTTCCTCTCGTATTCCTCTGTCTCTCTGCAAAAATCTGCATTTTTTCGTGGCCATTGAACGCATTCACAAGCCATTTAAAGTTTTTAGCACGATGTCAACATATGTGTGTCTTTCCATTAAAACACATTAAAACACTTACAAAGAGACCGAAAGTTGACTCTCTCTCTATACCAGTGAATTGTACAAAGTAAGAGCTTTGTAATGAGCTACAGAGAGATGTATATAATTCACGTTGAGCGTTCTCACAGACACTTACAAGTACACGATCAAGTCCTGAAGTAGCCTGTTCACTTAGAAAGAAAGAGAGAGAGAGACGACATAGAGAGAGAGAAAGAGAGAGAGACAGTTCTATCATGTCTCTCACACTCTACTCTTACTCTCTGATTTTTTTTGTAATTTTATGTAACCTTTAAAGCAGTGAAACTCTTAAAATAATAATTTTTTGGCACTTTGCCAGCATTCCAAGTACGCACACTCAGCATCATGAACTCCCTTCGAAAACTCGGCAAGTGTAGGTTGCGCAAATTCATAGGCATCCAGCGCTTTCTTTCAAACGCCGGTTTAGTTACCCAAGTTTGAGGTAGCTCCTCACTCTTGGGTCTGCCTTCCTGGCTCTGCATTCCGTTCGGCGAATTCAAGGCACCGCCACACGGTTGGTTCGCCTGTGGGCCTGGCCGCTCATTTTTTGCCGTTACTTGCGAACGCATGGAACCGCTGCTTTGGCGGTTTCTTGCGAACGCTTGGAACTGCAGCTTTTGCGGTTCCTTGCGAACGCTTGGAACTGCAGTTTTTGCGGCCAGGCTCATTTAGAGCAATCTGAAATAAAGGAAGCATATTAAAACTATCACTCCGAGCTGATATTCACTTCTAATCTTTGTGTGCAGTTGAGCCAGCCATATGTAATCACAAGTCTTTAATTTAGCGTAAAACATTTAGAGAGAGCTCGGAAGCTGTGTCTCTCTCTATCCTACATTTTTCTACAGAGAAAGGCGGTTTTTTAAGCTATGTAATGTTGTATAAAAGTAATGTTTGAACGATTAGACATTTAAAAGAAGTTTCCTCATCCGAGGTCTGAGAACAAAAAAAATTGGCCCCGCTGAGAAAAAAATTTTGGTCGAAAAGCCGTCAAGTATAGTGTGCGCCGGTTCATGGGCATCCCAGAAATCGGTTTAATCGGCGAATTCCAGGCCCCGCCTCACGGTTGGTTAGCCTGTGAGACTGGCCGCTCATTTTTTGATGTTCCTTGCGAACACATGGAATGGCCTTCTTAGCTTGACGTGACGTCGAGTTGAGATGGCCTTCTTGGCTTGACGTGACGCCGAGCTGAGATGGCCTTCTTGTCTTGACGTGATGTCGAGCTGAGATGGCCTTCTTGGCTTGACGTGACGTCGAGTTGAGATGGCCTTCTTGGCTTGAAGTGACGTCGAGTTGAGATGGCCTTCTTGGCTTGACCACAAAAACTCTTTAAAATAGAATTAAAAATAGAGAGAGCTTAAAAGAGCCGCCTCTCTCTATGTTGTCGGATGCTGCAGAGAAAAGCGGTTCTTCTGATGCATCTTAAGTAATTAAAGTACAACGATAAAGTGTCTCTCTCGCTGCTTTTCAAGTTGCCAAGCGCCATTCAAGACATGGAGCCGTATGAAATTTTTGGTCGAAAAGCCGTCAAGTATAGTGTGCGCCGGTTCATGGGCATCCCAGAAATCGGTTTAAAGGGCGAAGTCAAGGCACCGCCACACGGTTGGTTCGCCTGTGGGCCTGGCCGCTCATTTTTTGCCGTTACTTGCGAACGCATGGAACCGCTGCTTTGGCGGTTTCTTGCGAACGCTTGGAACTGCAGCTTTTGCGGTTCCTTGCGACCGTTTGGAACTGCAGTTTTTGCGGCCATGCTCATTTAGAGCAATCTGAAATAAAGGAAGCATATTAAAACTATCACTCCGAGCTGATATTCTCTTCTAATCTTTGTGTGCAGTTGAGCCAGCCATATGTAATCACAAGTCTTTAATTTAGCGTAAAACATTTAGAGAGAGCTCGGAAGCTGTGTCTCTCTCTATCCTACATTTTTCTACAGAGAAAGGCGGTTTTTTTAAGCTATGTA
Source organism: Allodiplogaster sudhausi (assembly GCA_945643635.1). Classification (NCBI taxonomy): domain Eukaryota; kingdom Metazoa; phylum Nematoda; class Chromadorea; order Rhabditida; family Diplogasteridae; genus Allodiplogaster; species Allodiplogaster sudhausi. The sequence goes on along the minus strand of CALZFC010000043.1, from coordinate 2,600,435 downwards.
ATGTTGTATAAAAGTAAGTCTGAACGATTAGACATTTAAAAGAAGTTTCCTCATCCGAAGTCTGAGAACAAAAAAAATTGGCCCCGCTGAGAAAAAAATTTTGGTCGAAAAGCCGTCAAGTATAGTGTGCGCCGGTTCATGGTTCCTCTAGATAGTTCACAAGCAGAAGTGTATCTCCGAAAAAAAAGCCATGGAGAGAGATTGGAGAGCGGGCATGAGAGCTGCAGAAACGACGAGAGTGCGGTATGAGTCGAGAGATTTGACGAGCAGAGAAAAGAAAAAAAGTTCGCCTGCGACACGCGAGATCGCCGAGGCTGCTCGCAAAACACGGAGGTTAGACAACGAAACAGTCGCTTAGCTCCGCCCCTCGACGAAAACAGCCCGTTATAGGTGCGTTTTTGAGAGGTTAGAGAAAAAAGTCACAGGCGCGAAAAGGCGAGATAGCGTTGGCAGAGAAAAACAGACGTCGACTCTCACTTCGCACCTCCGTCGACCACTTCGCACCTCTTGCAAACATACAGCCAAACAAATGAAATACATTAAATACATACACTTACAACTTACTTTTCCACTCTCTCTCTATTTCTCTGTCTTCCTCTCGTATTCCTCTGTCTCTCTGCAAAAATCTGCATTTTTTCGTGGCCATTGAACGCATTCACAAGCCATTTAAAGTTTTTAGTACGATGTGAACATATGTGTGTCTTTCCATTAAAACACATTAAAACACTTACAAAGAAACCGAAAGTTGACTCTCTCTCTATACCAGTGAATTGTACAATGGAAGAGCTTTGTAATGAGCTACAGAGAGATGTATATAATTCACGTTGAGCGTTCTCACAGACACTTACAAGTACACGATCAAGTCCTGAAGTAGCCTGTTCACTTAGAAAGAAAGAGAGAGAGAGACGACATAGAGAGAGAGAAAGAGAGAGAGAGAGACAGTTCTATCATGTCTCGCACACTCTACTCTTACTCTCTGATTTTTTTTGTAATTTTATGTAACCTTTAAAGCAGTAAAACTCTTAAAATAATAATTTTTTGGCACTTTGCCAGCATTACAAGTACGCACACTCAGCATCATGAACTCCCTTCGAAAACTCGGCAAGTGTAGGTTGCGCAAATTCATAGGCATCCAGCGCTTTCTTTCAAACGCCAGTTTAGTTACCCAAGTTTGAGGGAGCTCCTCACTCTTGGGTCTTCCTGGCTCTGCATTACGTTCGGCGAATTCAAGGCACCGCCACACGGTTGGTTCGCCTGTGGGCCTGGCCGCTCATTTTTTGCCGTTACTTGCGAACGCTTGGAACTGCAGGTTCTGCGGTTCCTTGCGACCGTTTGGAACTGCAGTTTTTGCGGCCAGGCTCATTTAGAGCAATCTGAAATAAAGGAAGCATATTAAAACTATCACTCCGAGCTGATATTCTCTTCTAATCTTTGTGTGCAGTTGAGCCAGCCATATGTAATCACAAGTCTTTAATTTAGCGTAAAACATTTAGAGAGAGCTCGGAAGCTGTGTCTCTCTCTATCCTACATTTTTCTACAGAGAAAGGCGGTTTTTTTAGCTATGTAATGTTGTATAAAAGTAAGTCTGAACGATTAGACATTTAAAAGAAGTTTCCTCATCCGAGGTCTGAGAACAAAAAAAATTGGCCCCGCTGAGAAAAAAATTTTGGTCGAAAAGCCGTCAAGTATAGTGTGCGCCGGTTCATGGGCATCCCAGAAATCGGTTTAATCGGCGAATTCCATGCACCGCCTCACAGTTGGTTCGCCTGTGGGCCTGGCCGCTCATTTTTTGCCGTTACTTGCGAACGCATGGAATGGCCTTCTTAGCTTGACGTGACGTCGAGCTGAGATGGCCTACTTAGCTTGACGTGACGTCGAGCTGAGATGGCCTTCTTGGCTTGACGTGACGTCGAGTTGAGATGGCATTCTTGGCTTGACGTGACGTCGAGTTGAGATGGCCTTCTTGGCTTGACGTGACGTCGAGTTGAGATGGCCTTCTTGACTTGACGTGACGTCGAGTTGAGATGGCCTTCTTGGCTTGACGTGACGTCGAGCTGAGATGGCCTTCTTAGCTCAACGTGTTGTGGTGTCGGGAAAGGGTTTTTTAAAGCTATGTAATGTTGTATAAAAGTAAGTCTGAACGATTAGACTTTTCAAAGAAGTTTCCTCATCCGAGGTCTGATGGTGAGAACAAAAAAAATTGGCCTCGCTGAGAAAAAAATTTTGGTCGAAAAGCCGTCAAGTATAGTGTGCGCCGGTTCATGGGCATCCCAGAAATCGCTTTAATCGGCGAATTCCGGGCACCGCCTCACGGTTGGTTCGCCTGTGGGCCTGGCCGCTCATTTTTTGCCGTTACTTGCGAACGCATGGAATGGCCTTCTTGGCTTGGCGTGACGTCGTGTTGAGATGGCCTTCTTGGCTTGACGTGACGCCGAGCTGAGATGGCCTTCTTGTCTTGACGTGACGTCGAGCTGAGATGGCCTTCTTAGCTCAACGTGTAGTGGTTTCGGGAAAGGCAATTTCTTTGTATCTTGCTTCATTTTTATCGCAGAAACATAGTTGATTGCTCAAAATGACCAGAAAAATTTGAAGATTTCTATAGTAGCACTTAGAACACATGATAAGAAGAGCACTTTGCAATAGAACTTTGTAAAGCACTTAGAACCTTAGCTTATTAGAAAATTTAGACAACAGCACCATAAATATCAGGAAAATTTTGCCTTTAAAGGAGCATAGTTCCCAAAGTCCAGAGAGCTTTAAAGTAGCTTCTAACAGCTAAAAGGCCTCAAAAAATTCCAAAAATTCGGGAAAAAAAGATTTTAAGTGTTCCTTGGTTTTTAGAGTTCCCAAGTTCCATAATTAAAAAGAAAAAAGATCAACTTAGTTAACTAGTTCCCTTAAGTAGCTCACATAGCCTTACGTGTCTGCGAGTATTATAGCGTGTGCGATATGGAGGCGTGGCCAAGCAGAGAAGCAGAAAAAAGTGATATAGCATCCCGGAAGAAGAGAAAAAAGAAAAAGAGACATAGGCTCCTCCCAATTTTTGACCAATCAGAGCTCTTGAGCTCTACACGCTTCGCTGAGACCTGGTACAGTATGCTCAAATTCGTGCGAGGACCTTTAGCTCTTTAAACTCAACAGTCGCATTTATGCAGTTTACAACTTTGTAAGTACACAAAAGTTAACGTGAATATGCTTAATAAATCGCTAAAAAATCTACACAAGCATCAAAAAACACATTGCTCTTCATTTCGCTCATTTCTTCACACTTCCTTGCACCTCATTTTTTTGGCACTTTGCCAATTCCGGGCTGTCTCGAGCAGCCATATGTGCACAAAAACTCTTTAAAATAGAATTAAAAATAGAGAGAGCCATAAAGAGCCCCCTCTCTCTATGGTGTCGGATGCAGCAGAGAAAGGCGGTTCTTTTCATGTATCTAACGTAGTTGCAGAACAACGTTAAAGTGTCTCTCTCGCCACTTGGCAAGCTGCCAAACACACATCAAGACATGCAGCCATATGTGCACAAAAACTCTTTAAAATAGAATTAAAAATAGAGAGAGCTTAAAAGAGCCGCATCTCTCTATGGTGTCGGATGCAGCAGAGAAAAGCGGTTCTCCTGATGCATCTTAAGTAATTAAAGTACAACGATAAAGTGTCTCTCTCGCAGCTTGGCAAGTTGCCAAGCGCCATTCAAGACATGGAGCCATATGAAATTTTTGGTCGAAAAGCCGTCAAGTATATTGTGCGCCAGTTCGTGGGCATCCCAGAAATCGGTTTAATCATCGAATTCAAGGCACCGCCACACGGTTGGTTCGCCTGTGAGCCTGGCTGCTCATTTTTTGCCGTTACTTGCGAACGCATGGAACCGCTGCTTTGGCGGTTTCTTGCGAACGCTTGGAACTGCAGCTTTTGCGGTTCCTTGCGAACGCTTGGAGCTGCAGGTTCTGCGGTTCCTTGCGACCGTTTGGAACTGCAGTTTTTGCGGCCAGGCTCATTTAGAGCAATCTGAAATAAAGGAAGCATATTAAAACTATCACTCCGAGCTGATATTCTCTTCTAATCTTTGTGTGCAGTTGAGCCAGCCATATGTAATCACAAGTCTTTAATTTAGCGTAAAACATTTAGAGAGAGCTCGGAAGCTGTGTCTCTCTCTATCCTACATTTTTCTACAGAGAAAGGCGGTTTTTTAAAGCTATGTAATGTTGTATAAAAGTAAGTCTGAACGATTAGACTTTTCAAAGAAGTTTCCTCATCCGAGGTCTGATGGTGAGAACAAAAAAAATTGGCCTCGCTGAGAAAAAAATTTTGGTCGAAAAGCCGTCAAGTATAGTGTGCGCCGGTTCATGGGCATCCCAGAAATCGCTTTAATCGGCGAATTCCGGGCACCGCCTCACGGTTGGTTCGCCTGTGGGCCTGGCCGCTCATTTTTTGCCGTTACTTGCGAACGCATGGAATGGCCTTCTTGGCTTGGCGTGACGTCGTGTTGAGATGGCCTTCTTGGCTTGACGTGACGCCGAGCTGAGATGGCCTTCTTGTCTTGACGTGACGTCGAGCTGAGATGGCCTTCTTAGCTCAACGTGTAGTGGTTTCGGGAAAGGCAATTTCTTTGTATCTTGCTTCATTTTTATCGCAGAAACATAGTTGATTGCTCAAAATGACCAGAAAAATTTGAACATTTCAATAGTAGCACTTAGAACACATGATAAGAAGAGCACTTAGCAACAGAGCTTTGTAAAGCACTTAGAACCTTAGTTCCCTGTACTCCTCATAAGCTCTTACGTGTCTGCGATCATTTTAGCGTGTGCGAGAGGGAGGCGTGGTTTGCGTGAGAGGCAGAAAAAAGCGAGAGCACGCCGAGAAAGAGAGAATTAAGAAAACGAGACATAAGCTCCTCCCCTCAGTCGACCAATAAGCTTACAGCAAAACTCTTGCCGTCTACAGTATGATCAAATTCGGGCGAGGACCTTTGGCTCTTTAAACTCAACTGCCTCATTTATGCTGCTTACAACTCTGTAAGTATTCAAAACTTGACGTTAATATTCATAATAAATCGCAAAAAATCTGCGCAAGCAGAAAAAACACACATTGCACCTCATTTCGCTCATTTCTTCGCACCTCATAATTATTGGCACTTTGCCAATTCGCGCTGTCTCAACCACACATGCAGCCAAACACATGAAAAACATTAAATATATACACTTACAACTTACTTTTCCACTCTCTCTCTATTTATCTCTCTTCCTCTTGCATTCCTCTGCCTCTCTGCAAAAATTTGCATTTTTCTCGTGTCCATTGAACGCATTCACAAGTCATTTAAAGTTTTTGGCACGATGCCAACATATGTGCGTTTATGCGTTTTTTCCGATTAAAACACATACAAAGAGACCAAAAGTTGATTCTCTCTCTATACCAGTGAAATCTACAAAGTAAGAGCTTTGTAATGAGCTACAGAGAGCTGTGTATAATTCACGTTATGCATTTTGACATACACTTACAAGTATAAGTCCAAGTCCTGAAATTGCCTGTTACAGCGAAATAGAGTTGCGCAGAGAAAAAAATTTTGGTCAAAAACCCGTAAAGTATAGGTTGCACTGGTTTACTGGCATTCCAGAACTCGGTTCAATCTGCAACTTCGAGGCGCAGTCTCACGTTTGGCTCGCCTGTGAGCGTGGCCGCTCATTTTTTGTAGTTCCTTGCGAACGCTTGAACCTGCGAATTTTGCGGTTTCTTCCGATCGCATGGAACTGCGAATTTTGCGGTTTATTGTGATCGCATGGAACTGCAGTTTTTGCGGTTCCTTTCGAACGCTTGGAACCGCAGTTTTTGCGGCCAGGTTCACTTAGAGTCATCTGAAATAAATAGTACATAATAAAATTATGCCAATTGATGTTTTGTGTATTGTCGTGCTCTGAACTCTTCTTAAAGCCTTTGATGTCTTCTTTTCTCTTCTTACTCTCTCTCTCTCTCTTCTTACTCCGTAAGCTTTGCTGAGACCCGAAACTTTAAAAACTCCTTAACTCTTCTTTAGCTCCCTAAGCTTAGCTGAGACCCTGAACTCTAAAACTCCTTAATTATTCTTTCCTTAGCTTTGCTGAGTCCCGAAACTCTAAAAACTTCTTAACTCTTCTTTAACTCCCTAAGCTTAAGTGAGCCCCTGAACTCTAAAAACTCCTAAACTTTTCTTAGCTCTTTAAAGTTGTTTAGCTCCCTAAAGTAGTAGTACTCCAGAAAGTAACTTAACTTAGTTAACTAGTTCCCTTAAGTAGCTCACATAGCCTTACGTGTCTGCGAGTATTATAGCGTGTGCGATATGGAGGCGTGGCCAAGCAGAGAAGCAGAAAAAAGTGATATAGCATCCCGGAAGAAGAGAAAAAAGAAAAAGAGACATAGGCTCCTCCCAGTTTTTGAACAATCAGAGCTCTTGAGCTCTCCATGCTTCGCTGAGACCTGGTACAGTATGCTCAAATTCGTGCAAGGACCTTTAGCTCTTTAAACTCAACAGTCGCATTTATGCAGTTTACAACTTTGTAAGTACACAAAAGTTAACGTAAATATGCTTAATAAATCGCTAAAAAATCTACACAAGCATCAAAAAACACATTGCTCTTCATTTCTCATTTTTTGCCGTTACTTGCGAACGCATGGAACCGCTGCTTTGGCGGTTTCTTGCGAACGCTTGGAACTGCAGCTTTTGCGGTTCCTTGCGAACGCTTGGAGCTGCAGGTTCTGCGGTTCCTTGCGACCGTTTGGAACTGCAGTTTTTGCGGCCAGGCTCATTTAGAGCAATCTGAAATAAAGGAAGCATATTAAAACTATCACTCCGAGCTGATATTCTCTTCTAATCTTTGTGTGCAGTTGAGCCAGCCATATGTAATCACAAGTCTTTAATTTAGCGTAAAACATTTAGAGAGAGCTCGGAAGCTGTGTCTCTCTCTATCCTACATTTTTCTACAGAGAAAGGCGGTTTTTTAAAGCTATGTAATGTTGTATAAAAGTAAGTCTGAACGATTAGACTTTTCAAAGAAGTTTCCTCATCCGAGGTCTGATGGTGAGAACAAAAAAAATTGGCCTCGCTGAGAAAAAAATTTTGGTCGAAAAGCCGTCAAGTATAGTGTGCGCCGGTTCATGGGCATCCCAGAAATCGCTTTAATCGGCGAATTCCGGGCACCGCCTCACGGTTGGTTCGCCTGTGGGCCTGGCCGCTCATTTTTTGCCGTTACTTGCGAACGCATGGAATGGCCTTCTTGGCTTGGCGTGACGTCGTGTTGAGATGGCCTTCTTGGCTTGACGTGACGCCGAGCTGAGATGGCCTTCTTGTCTTGACGTGACGTCGAGCTGAGATGGCCTTCTTAGCTCAACGTGTAGTGGTTTCGGGAAAGGCAATTTCTTTGTATCTTGCTTCATTTTTATCGCAGAAACATAGTTGATTGCTCAAAATGACCAGAAAAATTTGAACATTTCAATAGTAGCACTTAGAACACATGATAAGAAGAGCACTTAGCAACAGAGCTTTGTAAAGCACTTAGAACCTTAGTTCCTCTAGATATTCCTCTCCTCTAGATAGTTCACAAGCAGAAGTGTATCTCCGACTCTAGATATTCCTCTCCTCTAGATAGTTCACAAGCAGAAGTGTATCTCCGAAAAAAAAGCCATGGAGAGAGATTGGAGAGCGGGCATGAGTGCGAGAGAAAGCGACGAGAAACGTACAGATGTGAGAGATTAGACGAGCAGAGAAAAGAAAAAAAAAGTTCGCCGAGGCTGCGACACGCGAGATCGCCGAGGCTGCTCGCAAAACACGGAGGTTAGACAACGAAACAGTCGCTTAGCTCCGCCCCTTGACGAAAACAGCCCGTTATAGGTGCGTTTTTGAGAGGTTAGAGAAAAAAAGTCACAGGCGCGAAAAGGCGAGATAGCGTTGGCAGAGAAAAACAGACGTCGACTCTCACTTCGCACCTCCGTCGACCACTTCGCACCTCTTGCAAACATACAGCCAAACAAATGAAATACATTAAATACATACACTTACAACTTACTTTTCCACTCTCTCTCTATTTCTCTGTCTTCCTCTCGTATTCCTCTGTCTCTCTGCAAAAATCTGCATTTTTTCGTGGCCATTGAACGCATTCACAAGCCATTTAAAGTTTTTAGCACGATGTCAACATATGTGTGTCTTTCCATTAAAACACATTAAAACACTTACAAAGAAACGGAAAGTTGACTCTCTCTCTATACCAGTGAATTGTACAAAGGAAGAGCTTTGTAATGAGCTACAGAGAGATGTATATAATTCACGTTGAGCGTTCTCACAGACACTTACAAGTACACGATCAAGTCCTGAAGTAGCCTGTTCACTTAGAAAGAAAGAGAGAGAGAGACGACATAGAGAGAGAGAAAGTGAGAGAGAGACAGTTCTATCATGTCTCTCACACTCTACTCTTACTCTCTGATTTTTTTTGTAATTTTATGTAACCTTTAAAGCAGTAAAACTCTTAAAATAATAATTTTTTGGCACTTTGCCAGCATTCCAAGTACGCACACTCAGCATCATGAACTCCCTTCGAAAACTCGGCAAGTGTAGGTTGCGCAAATTCATAGGCATCCAGCGCTTTCTTTCAAACGCCGGTTTAGTTACCCAAGTTTGAGGTAGCTCCTCACTCTTGGGTCTTCCTGGCTCTGCATTCCGTTCGGCGAATTCAAGGCACCGCCGCACGGTTGGTTCGCCTGTGGGCCTGGCCGCTCATTTTTTGCCGTTACTTGTGAACGCATGGAACCGCTGCTTTGGCGGTTTCTTGCGAACGCTTGGAACTGCAGCTTTTGCGGCCAGGCTCATTTAGAGCAATCTGAAATAAAGGAAGCATATTAAAACTATCACTCCGAGCTGATATTCTCTTCTAATCTTTGTGTGCAGTTGAGCCAACCATATGTAATCACAAGTCTTTAATTTAGCGTAAAACATTTAGAGAGAGCTCGGAAGCTGTGTCTCTCTCTATCCTACATTTTTCTACAGAGAAAGGCGGTTTTTTTAGCAATGTAATGTTGTATAAAAGTAAGTCTGAACGATTAGACATTTAAAAGAAGTTTCCTCATCCGAGGTCTGAGAACAAAAAAAATTGGCCCCGCTGAGAAAAAAATTTTGTTCGAAAAGCCGTCAAGTATAGTGTGCGCCGGTTCATGGGCATCCCAGAAATCAGTTTAATCGGCGAATTCCAGACACCGCCTCACGATTTGTTAGCCTGTGAGCCTGGCCGCTCATTTTTTAATGTTCCTTGCGAACACATGGAATGGCCTTCTTAGCTTGACGTGACGTCGAGCTGAGATGGCCTTCTTATCTTGACGTGACGTCGAGCTGAGATGGCCTTCTTGGCTTGACGTAACGTCGAGCTGAGATGGCCTTCTTGGCTTGACGTGACGTCGAGTTGAGATGGCCTTCTTGGCTCTACGTGCAGTGGAGCCGGGATAGGGCTTTTTTAATGTTTTTTTATTAATTGTAAAATGACGATGTGCAGCTTAGAATTACCTGAAAAATTAGGAGTCTTTATTAGTGCATAGATTTACTTAAACTCTTAAACTTCGCATGCTTTCTGATGTGCTGTATTCGTAAGCTCTTTGGCGTGCTCTGAACTCTTCTTCAAACGTTTGATGTCTTTCTTTCTGTTCTTGCACTGCAGCTAAAAGCTCATTAGCTTTTTACTCCCTAAGCTTAGCTGAGCCCCAAAACTCTAAAAATTCCTAAAGCTTAACTGAGCCCCAAAACTCTAAAAACTCCTAAACTCTTCTTTAAGCTCTTAAGCTCCCTAAAATAGCGGTAGTCCCAGAAATAGCGTAACTTAGTTAACTAGTTCCCTGTACTCCTCATAAGCTCTTACGTGTCTGCGATCATTTTAGCGTGTGCGAGAGGGAGGCGTGGTTTGCGTGAGAGGCAGAAAAAAGCGAGAGCACGCCGAGAAAGAGAGAATTAAGAAAACGAGACATAAGCTCCTCCCCTCAGTCGACCAATAAGCTTACAGCAAAACTCTTGCCGTCTACAGTATGATCAAATTCGGGCGAGGACCTTTGGCTCTTTAAACTCAACTGCCTCATTTATGCTGCTTACAACTCTGTAAGTATTCAAAACTTGACGTTAATATTCATAATAAATCGCAAAAAATCTGCGCAAGCAGAAAAAACACACATTGCACCTCATTTCGCTCATTTCTTCGCACCTCATAATTATTGGCACTTTGCCAATTCGCGCTGTCTCAACCACACATGCAGCCAAACACATGAAAAACATTAAATATATACACTTACAACTTACTTTTCCACTCTCTCTCTATTTATCTCTCTTCCTCTTGCATTCCTCTGCCTCTCTGCAAAAATTTGCATTTTTCTCGTGTCCATTGAACGCATTCACAAGTCATTTAAAGTTTTTGGCACGATGCCAACATATGTGCGTTTATGCGTTTTTTCCGATTAAAACACATACAAAGAGACCAAAAGTTGATTCTCTCTCTATACCAGTGAAATCTACAAAGTAAGAGCTTTGTAATGAGCTACAGAGAGCTGTGTATAATTCACGTTATGCATTTTGACATACACTTACAAGTATAAGTCCAAGTCCTGAAATTGCCTGTTACAGCGAAATAGAGTTGCGCAGAGAAAAAAATTTTGGTCAAAAACCCGTAAAGTATAGGTTGCACTGGTTTACTGGCATTCCAGAACTCGGTTCAATCTGCAACTTCGAGGCGCAGTCTCACGTTTGGCTCGCCTGTGAGCGTGGCCGCTCATTTTTTGTAGTTCCTTGCGAACGCTTGAACCTGCGAATTTTGCGGTTTCTTCCGATCGCATGGAACTGCGAATTTTGCGGTTTATTGTGATCGCATGGAACTGCAGTTTTTGCGGTTCCTTTCGAACGCTTGGAACCGCAGTTTTTGCGGCCAGGTTCACTTAGAGTCATCTGAAATAAATAGTACATAATAAAATTATGCCAATTGATGTTTTGTGTATTGTCGTGCTCTGAACTCTTCTTAAAGCCTTTGATGTCTTCTTTTCTCTTCTTACTCTCTCTCTCTCTCTTCTTACTCCGTAAGCTTTGCTGAGACCCGAAACTTTAAAAACTCCTTAACTCTTCTTTAGCTCCCTAAGCTTAGCTGAGACCCTGAACTCTAAAACTCCTTAATTATTCTTTCCTTAGCTTTGCTGAGTCCCGAAACTCTAAAAACTTCTTAACTCTTCTTTAACTCCCTAAGCTTAAGTGAGCCCCTGAACTCTAAAAACTCCTAAACTTTTCTTAGCTCTTTAAAGTTGTTTAGCTCCCTAAAGTAGTAGTACTCCAGAAAGTAACTTAACTTAGTTAACTAGTTCCCTTAAGTAGCTCACATAGCCTTACGTGTCTGGTTCCCTTAAGTAGCTCACATAGCCTTACGTGTCTGCGAGTATTATAGCGTGTGCGATATGGACACGTGGCCAAGCAGAGAAGCAGAAAAAAGTGATATAGCATCCCGGAAGAAGAGAAAAAAGAAAAAGAGACATAGGCTCCTCCCAGTTTTTGACCAATCAGAGCTCTTGAGCACTCCATGCTTCGCTGAGACCTGGTACAGTATGCTCAAATTCGTGCAAGGACCTTTAGCTCTTTAAACTCAACAGTCGCATTTATGCAGTTTACAACTTTGTAAGTACACAAAAGTTAACGTAAATATGCTTAATAAATCGCTAAAAAATCTACACAAGCATCAAAAAACACATTGCTCTTCATTTCGCTCATTTCTTCACACTTCCTTGCACCTCATTTTTTTGGCACTTTGCCAATTCCGGGCTGTCTCGAGCAGCCATATGTGCGCAAAAACTCTTTAAAATATAATTAAAAATAGAGAGAGCCTTAAAGAGCCGTCTCTCTCCATGGTGTCGGATGCAGCAGAGAAAGGCGGTTCTTTTGATGTATCTAACGTGATTGCAGGCCAATGTTAAAGTGTCTCTCTCGCCACTTGGCAAGCTGCCAAACGAAATAAAGACTTGCAACCATATGGAATTTTTGGTCGAAAAGCCGTCAAGTATAGTGTGCGCCGATACACGGGCATCCCGGAGCTCGGTTTAATCAACCAATTTCGAGGCACAGCCTCAGATTCGGCTGGCCTGTGAGCCTGGCCGCTAATTTTTTGTGGTTCCTCGCGTTCCTCGCGAACGCTTGGAACCACACATTTTTTTGTGGCAAGGATCACTAAAGCCAGCCGCTAATAAAGGAAATTGAATAAAACACAACATTTACATATACAGACATTTCACTTTAGCACTTTCTGTTCTTTGCTTGCTGTCTTTGTTTCTCTCTCTTTCTCTCTCTCTCTCTAACTCTCTCTCTCTCTTTCTCGCTCTCCCAATTCACAGCTTTTCGTGACATATCAAAAATAGCACGTTCTAATGAGAGAACAGAGAAAAAAATACATTCACTCGCACCTCGCCCATATCTAACGTACTTGGAGGACAACGTTAAAGTGTCTCTCTCGCAACTTTTCAAGCTGCCAAACACTAAACATTCCACGAACACATGAAAGAACATTAAATATATACACTTACAACTCAGAAAAAGAGAGAGAGACAGTTCTATCAGTTCTCTCCCACTCTACCCTTACTCTCTGTTTTTTTTTTTTTGTAATTTTATGTAACCTTTAAAGGAGTTAAATTATCAAAAAATTATTTTTTTGGCACTTTGCCAACACTCCAAGTACGCATACCCAGCATCATGAACTCCTTTCGAAAACTCGGCCAGTAGGCGGTTCTTCTGATGTATCTAACTTTCTTGCAGAACAACGTTAAAGTGTCTCTCTCGCAGCTTGGCATGCTGCCAAACGACATCCAGACATGCAGCCATATGAAATTTTTGGTCGAAAAGCCGTCAAGTATAGTGTGCGCCGATACAAGGGCATCCCGGAGCTCGGTTTAATCAACCAATTTCGAGGCACAGCCTCAGATTCGGCTGGCCTGTGAGCCTGACCGCTAATTTTTTGTGGTTCCTCGCGTTCCTCGCGAACGCTTGGAACCACACATTTTTTTGTGGCAAGGATCACTAAAGCCAGCCGCTATTAAAGGAAATTGAATAAAACACAACATTTACATATACAGACATTTCACTTTAGCACTTTCTGTTCTTTGCTTGCTGTCTTTGTTTCTCTCTCTTTCTCTCTCTCTCTCTAACTCTCTCTCTCTCTTTCTCGCTCTCCCAATTCACAGCTTTTCGTGACATATCAAAAATAGCACGTTCTAATGAGAGAACAGAGAAAAAAATACATTCACTCGCACCTCGCCCATATCTAACGTACTTGGAGGACAACGTTAAAGTGTCTCTCTCGCAACTTTTCAAGCTGCCAAACACTAAACATTCCACGAACACATGAAAGAACATTAAATATATACACTTACAACTCAGAAAGAGAGAGAGAGACAGTTCTATCAGTTCTCTCCCACTCTACCCTTACTCTCTGTTTTTTTTTTTTTGTAATTTTATGTAACCTTTAAAGGAGTTAAATTATCAAAAAATTCTTTTTTTGGCACTTTGCCAACACTCCAAGTACGCATACCCAGCATCATGAACTCCCTTCGAAAACTCGGCCAGTATAGGTTGCGCAAATACATAGGCATCCAGCGCTTTCCAAAGCCGGTTTAATTTCCCAAGCTTGAGTTGCTCCTCAACTTGACTCTGCCGTCCTGGCTCTGCATTACGCAGAGCTGAGATGGACTTCTTGGCTCTGCGTTCAGTGGAGCTGAGTTGGCCGTCTTGGCTCGGCGTGCCGTCGAACTGAGATGGCCTTCTTGGCTCGGCGTTACGTCGAGCCGAGATGGCCTTCTTAGCTCTACGTGCAGTGGAGCGAAAAATTAGAGGAGTCTTTATTAGTGCATTGAATTACTTAAACTCTCATACTGAGCATGCTTTCTGCTGTGCTGTATTCGTAAGCTCTTTGGCGTGCTCTGAACTCTTCTTCAAACCTTTGATGTTTTCCTTTCTCTTCTTGCGCTCCAGCTAAAAACTCATTAGATCTTCTTTAACTCCCTAAGCTTAGCTGAGACCCTGAACTCTAAAAACTCCTCAACTCTTCTTTAACTCTCTAAGCTTAGCTGAGACCCTGAACTCAAAAAACTCCTTAACTCTTCTTTAACTCCCTAAGCTTAGCTGAGACCCTGAACTCTAAAAACTCCTCAACTCTTCTTTAACTCTCTAAGCTTAGCTGAGACCCTGAACTCAAAAAACTCCTTAACTCTTCTTTAACTCCCTAAGCTTAGCTGAGACCATGAACTCTAAAACTTTTTTTTGTTCTTTAGCTCCCTAAAATAGCGGTACACCCGGAAATAGCGTAACTTAGTTAACTAGTTCCCTGTACTCCTCATAAGCTCTTACGTGTCTGCGATCATTTTAGCGTGTGCGAGAGGGAGGCGTGGTTTGCGTGAGAGGCAGAAAAAAGCGAGAGCACGAAAAAGAGAATTAAGAAAAAGAGACATAAGCTCCTCCCCTCAGCCAACCAATAAGCTCTCTGTAAAACTCTTGCCGTCTACAGTATGATCAAATTCGTGCGAGGACCTTTGGCTCTTTAAACTCAAAAGTCTCAATTATGCTGTTTACAACTCTGTAAGTACACAATACTTAACGTTAATATTCATAATAAATTGCAAAAAATCTGCGCAAGCAGAAAAAACACACATTGCACCTCATTTCGCTCATTTCTTCGCACCTCTTTGCACCTCATAATTATTGGCACTTTGCCAATTCGCGCTGCCTCAACCACGCATGCAGCCAAACACATGAAAAACATTAAATATATACACTTACAACTTACTTTTCCACTCTCTCTCTATTTCTCTGTCTTCCTCTCGCATTCCTCTGTCTCTCTGCAAAAATATGCATTTTTTCGTGTCCATTGAACGCATTCACAAGTCATTTAAAGTTTTTGGCACAATGCCAACATGTGTGCGTTTACGCATTTTTTTCGATTAAAACACATTATAACACTTACAAAGAGACCGAAAGTTGACTCTCTCTCTATACCAGTGAATTTTACAAAGTAAGAGCTTTGTAATGAGCTACAGAGAGATGTATATAATTCACGTTGAGCGTTCTCACAGACACTTACAAGTAAACGATCAAGTCCTGAAGAAGGCTGTTCACATTGAAAGAAAGAGAGAGAGACGACTTAGAGAGAGAAAGAGTGAGAGAGAGAGAGAGTTCTATCATGTCTCTCCCACTCTACTCTTACTCTCTGATTTTTTTTGTAATTTTATGTATCCTTTAAAGCAGTAAACTCTCAAAATAAAATTTTTTTGGCACTTAGCCAACATTCCAAGTACGCATATCATGAGAGAGAGAGAGAGTTCTATCATGTCTCTCCCACTCTACTCTTACTCTCTGATTTTTTTTGTAATTTTATGTATCCTTTAAAGCAGTAAAACTCTCAAAATAAAATTTTTTTGGCACTTAGCCAACATTCCAAGTACGCATACCCAGCATCATTAACTCCCTTTGAAAACTCGGCAAGTGTAGGTTGCGCAAATTCATAGGCATCCAGCGTTTTCGTCCAAAGTCGGTTTAATTTCCCAAGCTTGAGGTTGCTCCTCAACTTGACTCCGCCGTCCTGGCTCTGCATTAAGTTGAGCTGAGTTGGCCGTCTTGGCTCGGCGTGCCGTCGAGCTGAGATGGCCTTCTTAGCTCTACGTGCAGTGGAGCCGGGATAGGCCTTTTTTAATGGTTTTTTTATTAATTGTAAAATGACGATGTGCAGCTTAGAATTACCTGAAAAATTAGGAGTCTTTATTAGTGCATAGATTTACTTAAACTCTTAAACTTCGCATGCTTTCTGATGTGCTGTATTCGTAAGCTCTTTGGCGTGCTCTGAACTCTTCTTCAAACCTTTGATGTCTTTCTTTCTGTTCTTGCACTCCAGCTAAAAGCTCATTAGCTTTTTACTCCCTAAGCTTAGCTGAGTCCCGAAACTTTAAAAAACTCCTTAACTCTTCTTTAACTCCCTAAGCTTAGCTGAGACCCTGAACTCTAAAAACTCCTTAACTCTTCTTTTACTCCCTAAGCTTAACTGAGCCCCTGAACTCTAAAAACTCCTTAACTCTTCTTTAACTCCCTAAGCTTAGCTGAGACCTCGAACTCTAAAATCTCTTTAACTCTTCTTTAACTCCCTAAGCTTAGCTGAGTCCCGAAACTTTAAAAAACTCCTTAACTCTTCTTTAACTCCCTAAGCTTAACTGAGCCCCAAAACTCTAAAAACTCCTAAACTCTTCTTAGCTCTTTTAAGCTCTTAAGCTCCCTAAAATAGCGGTAGTCCCGGAAATAGCGTAACTTGTTAGTTAACTAGTTATTCTGATCTTAACTATTTTAAAAAATGTGCATAACACGCACCAAAATTTGACAGTTACGGTAGGTTTCCACTAAAAATCATAGTCGAAATCAATTCGTCCTCCCGCTTTTTCGCATGACAGGAGCAGAGCATTGCTCGTGTCAATTTGTCAATTTTTTTATATTGTAGAAGCAGACATGGCCAAGGGCGTCGGCGGAGTTACCAGGGAGTGGAGGCATGGCGTATCAAGTAAGCAACCTTCACTCTCAAGCAGCACTCGTTTGGCCTGGCCAACTTGAGTCTGCTATCAGGCGAGAGTAGTAATTGTTTCCTCAGAGTCCTTCAATATGAAGCTGCGCGATCGTATCAAGGTGGTCGTCGCCCTCACTCCAAATGCGAAGAAACCACCGGGGGACCCCCCCAGCTCGGTTAGTTTCAGGTCTCAGTTCATGTTTTGGATGGTGTTCATTGGCGAACTTTTTGGACGTTCATGGTTCATCCCCTTTGTTCATTTCAAATTACACGGATGTTGGAATAACATATCGTTTCCTTAGAGGAAGAGGCCGCGTGAAAAAACGGTGAGCCCTTCACGAATGAAGAAAATCGCCCGAGTTCAGCGACTTTCTCCCACTCCCTGCTCGTCTCCCATCAAGAAGACTCGCATTCCCTCGCAGAGGGCACTCTTTCAGGTCGCCTTCTCAACGGAGTATTGCAATGATTGTAATGCTCTTGCGCAGAAGAATGTGGGTCTATCTGTGCAGTGTAGACGAGAAGCTGTTCTATCTTGTTCAGGAATACGGCGAAAGCCAATGCCGTAAGAGTACCATGGCACGAACTGTTCGTCCTTTGACGAAGACATAATTGATGGTTGATCATGAAAAAAATTAAATAAATACCGAAATATTGACTGAGTCCCTCACACATGATTACCAATAAGTGTTTTTCTTTCCATTCTTAGGACAACCCGACTGACCCCAGCAAGGTTGGCATCTCGAATCCAACTGATCCACCCAATGAAGTCTTCACCGAGGAGACCATTGATCTTCGAAAGGTTAAGCAGATAAGCATCTCTACGTTCTTTTTCTTATATGAACTTGCCGTATAAAATTAATCTCGTTTCTGGACCGCGTTAAAAGGCATGTTTCCTGCGAGTTCCTCGCATATGCTAAAAAAATTTTCTGTCCATTCTTAGGACAACCCAACAGACCCTTGCAAGGCCAGCATCATTACGGGTCCATCGGAGACGCCCAATTTAGCGTTGACCCAAAAGCACGTTGATCTTCGTAAGGCTTCGCAGGTCAGCAGCTATCTGTTTCTTACCTTCTCTCCTTCTCTGTCTCTCTTGATCGCTCTTTCCAGCTGGCTTTTCTCTTCTGGCGTAGTGCTGAGGACGTATTCCCATGCGCTGTTCCCCTCTCTTCTCTTCGCTCTCTCCTTCGTGGCAATGGCAGCCCGCTAAAGGAGCAGCTCTTTGATGAGGCCGTGCGGGATCTTCCTCGCTCTCTGAAAGACCGTGTCCTTAGCCACAAGTCAGTCAGTTCATCCATTTGTGAGGAAAGAACTTTTACAAGTTGGCTCCTATGAATTGCCATTTCATGGGAGCTTAAGATGATCCGATTTCAGTGCCCGTGTTCGTCTCCTTCGCGACACCAGTGATTCACCATCTTCATTCCTCGCCTACCACATTTCTAAGTCTGTTCGAGTATATTTAGAGAGATGACAAGAGACGGAATATGAGATTGAAATAGAAGAGAAAATATCTAATTGACTACAAAGAAGACAACTCAGCTGCACTCCGGAGACTCGCCAAGACGCAGCCGCCTTGGCCACTGTCGATCTCGTGGCTGTCCTCAACGACTACTTTGATGTTCTACTCGTCCTTTCGCCCTCTCTTGCCTTCCGCTACTGCAAGTTGCCTCTTTTCGAAAAATCAAGAGATTGCTCCCTATTACTGATGAATTGTGGCCGACTTTTAATGGAACGGGAAGGATGTCACATACGGTCTTTGTTGTGTTGAGTCTCCATAATATCGAAATGCGAATAAGGTGTCTGACTAGTTGTGTTTTGTTTGCAGCCTTTAGCAAGCCGTCGTTCTTCCTGATGAAAGCGTCCCATCTCTGGGTCAACTTGGCTCTCATGCGTCTCCCTGCACATCTCCCTGTCCGTTACTCATTACGGATTCAGGGATTTTTTTTATGAGAAGGCATATCTCATCTCGACTTTTAATAGCTTAGTGAAGCATTTTCAGACTGTCGGCCTTCAACTGGTCTGCATTGCAATGCGCTATTTCGCTGGAGATTCTCCTCTGCCATCGGATGCATTCTACGACTACCTCGACAGGTCCTAATAAAACGAGAAGATTGAAACTGAAAATATGATATAAGGAATAAAATTGAGGCTTTTCTCACGTTGCCCCGGCCTCCAGAAGGCTGTTCTGGCCTTGTCAATATCGCTTGGAAAGACAGATCGTCATCTGAAGGTTGGAGCATATTTACGTGGTCATCATCCCCTATTCTATCAAACGAGAATATCAATCCTCATTCCATTGAATGAGGCGGAGATAAGATAATTCATTGCAGGGAGTGTGGTTCGAGTCTCGGAAGGAAGTGCTGGAAGCGGTGCTCGAGGAAGCGAAGAAGAATCTGAACGGCATCAATTTTGTCTCCGCTGTCAAGTGAGCCCTGCTCGCCGTATTCTTTCTTTTATCGCATCTCGGCCATTTCCCTTTATAACGGGCCTTTCATAACACCTCAGTCATATCTTAGATCTGTGTCTTTCAAAAATTCTTTTTTTGTGTCTTTCTGCCTTCTAATTTCTCCTTCTTCACAGGTTCGCGTCTCTCCAAGACTTGGAATGCTTCATTCACAATGATCAGGAATTCCTCAGCCGGAACACAGTCAGTTGGCTAACTTAATCTAGCCTTGCAAATCTTGGGCAATCATTGAGTGCATCGAGATAGTGAACCCATTGAAAAGAAATATTATATCTCCGCATTACTTAAGATATAGTTTAGTACTTCATGGCATACTAGAGGCTAATTTGTAGCGTGGTGAATATGCAAATTACTTGAAGACGGAAGAGATCGCGGAACGCGCAGTTCGCAGCTACCGAGACAAGATGTTCGAGAAGTGGCTGTTCTGGCGGAACAATGACGAGGATAATGAAGAGGGGGAGACGATGGGGGAAGGGTGGGAAATGATCGAGATGGAGCAGAACCAGCCCGAGGCAGTCCCTAACGGATTACAGCAGGTCGGACACGTCAGTTTAGGAAGGAAAACTTAAAGATGCTGCTACGGTTTTTATTCTTGCATCTTCGACAGGAGCACCCGTGGCTTCTCTCTCTCTCTCTCTCTCTCTCTCTCTCTCTTTCTCTCTTCCTCTCTCTAAAATGGTAATGTATTGAGGACCTGGATGCCTTGGGTCGGAGTGGATCCAGCCTCGAGCCTCCATTCCCTCCGATGCCTTCTCAATATTTCCGCGAGAATGCTGATACGAAGTCAGCCTTCCCTCTCATGACTCTTCACTATTCCCCCATGAGTGCTGACACTGCTCCCGAGATCCTCTCAAACGTTAGTCGGTCACCGTTTTCTTTTCAATTCAAGAGTTTTCTGAGAACGGAAAAATCTTGTCATAAATAGAAAATCGATTTGAACAACTACGTCGATAATAAATCTGTCTTAAATCATATGCTTTCCTATGATAGGCTGGAGTCTTAGATGTTGCAATGTCCTTGTTAAAGGAGTACGAGTTTGCGTCTTCTTCTGGCGAGTCATCCTTGATGAATCTGCGCCCCGTGGCCTCTCCATATACCAGCTCGGACTACACTGTCAGAGCATTTTCAATTCTTTCTTCATCTTTCCTGAATTTCTTCTCAATCTTAATCATTACGTACAGAGTTAGTGGCTAACTCTTCTATTGCATTTCTTTTCCATTCCACTTTACTTGATATTTGCATACTCGAGCTGGTATTCAGGGGTGGCCGGCCCTGGGGGCCGGGGCCGGGGCCGACCTCGGGGGCCGGGGGCCGGAGATAACTGAATGAAGTTCACCCCCAGTTGAACAGCATGAGCCAATTTTTCTGATGAAAAGTGACCCGATTTATTTCGAATGCGCTGCAGATGTAGGAATTTTCTCTATTTTGGATAAATTTTTCCTCCGGCGGAGACATTTTTTGGAAAAATTTTAAGATTTGGGGCCGTGGCCTCCTTCGGGGCCGACCCCGGGGGCCGGGGCCGGATATTTTCGGCCCCCGGCCACCCCTGCTGGTATTCATTTCAGTTTCTGAAAGATTCCCGTCGTAGCCTCGTAGTTATAGGGGGGAAATTGTTTTAAACATATTTCTTGGCTTAGATGACGAACGGTGGACTTCCCAACATTGAGGATGTGGATGACCTCTTTGCTGAGTTTGACGGGGTTAGTATTTTCACCAACTGTAAGAGAACAACGGCAGTTTGTGAGATGGAGTTGGACGGAAACTTTCGAATTAACATAAATGGTGAAAATGGGATATTTTTGTTTCAATTCCAAGTTTTCAGAAATTATTGATAATAATCCTTCTTATAATAAGTTTTGAATTCTTGCAGTGGAGCGAGTTTACTTCTACTCTAATGTGACACACTCAAGAAGCAATCAGCTACTATTAATATTTCTTAACAAGCTGTCATCCCTTACATAATTTTAAGTTCCTGTAATTTTTTAAGTAATGAATTAATTAAGCGTTTTTGATTACTTACTTCTGATTCACTGTTTCCATGTAAAACTATTTCCTGCATATTTCTGGTGCGAATTGAATGCGAAATTTGCTCCTCCCAATTTGCGCTTTTCGTTTATTTCTTACTATATGCTCATTTTGTACTGTAATTTGAAGCGTTCCCAAATAAGTCATTCTCTGTGCGTGACAATATCCACCCTCTTCGAATAGGTGCCAGCTATTCGTTAGCGTCAGTTCCATTGTCACCTTTCAGATCGTTACTCGTTCTATCTGTGTGCCAAAACAATGTAATACTTGTGAAGGTCCTGTAATTATTTTGTTTGAACATCCTGTAAAATTTTTGTGAATGTGTATAAATACTTATACTCGGTGCGTGCAAGGTATCCAGGCCATCAAAACTACAACACGGTTTGCAAAGACCGTTTTATATTTTCTCGGAAGATGAAATGAAATCACGCGAACGAATGCTACATGATTGCTCTCGGAATTAAACTGTTTTAATAATTATAAACTGCGCCCAGTCACGGTGACTTAGCGCAATGCATTTCGCGCAGTTAGTAGAGTTACATTGCCAAAAACACGGTAGACATCGTGCCAGGATCATCACCATTTAAATATCGGTCAGAGAAAAATAAGAAATAGTGTGTATTTTTTTTATTTAGTGCGACCTTAGTGCAAAATCCTAAACCCATTTACTGTAACACCAAAAATTTGACTAAGTGTCGTCTTGGGTCACCGTGCAGTGTTTCTGAATTGTCAAATGTGTGTAAATAGTTGATTTAGCGAATAGATATTCACTAGTCACTTCGCCGGCATTTGTGCCATTTGGTACGGACATCCGAGTGAATGGCTCCTGATACTCCAAAGGTTAATGTTGTATATTATAAACAAGTCTTACTTCTTTCGTATACTGTGATTCCTTTGTTTATTTCAAGAAGCCTCGACAGTTGGGAAGCAGGCCAAGCGGATCTGGTGTACGAATTCATTTGTTGCTTGCGCCTGATGTCCTGATATCCCGTCTGAATTTTGACAAATACTATGTTTAAAAAAACATTTAGGGCCGTACTCCTTTCACAACGCCAAATAGTGATTCCTCTCCGTTCTGGACACAGGAACACTCGTTAGTTTACTGAAGGGAACTTTATGCCGTCTTATTTCACTTTAGGGTTTACAAATATGTCACAATTAATCGGTCGATGAGTGGGTATTCTTGTGACAGGGTGCTGATTCTGAAGATTGTGGCTCTCTTCGTCTGTATTCTTTCTTTCTT
Source organism: Allodiplogaster sudhausi (assembly GCA_945643635.1). NCBI lineage: Eukaryota > Metazoa > Nematoda > Chromadorea > Rhabditida > Diplogasteridae > Allodiplogaster > Allodiplogaster sudhausi. Next base: position 2,578,145 of record CALZFC010000043.1, on the reverse strand, counting down.
CATCTTCTCTGAATATCTGCTTAGTATCGATGTTGTGAAAGAGGTCAGAAGAGATATGTCTTATTGACCCATATAAATATAAACTTTCCTGGCATTGAATGATCAATATAATTCCATGATTTTAGACTCCGACTGACCGAGTTGGAATTCCATCCCGTCGATACCACGTGGCAGCCATTGTAACCGATGACTTTGACTGCTCAACGCTCACTCGGTCTGACTTTCATTCATTTCTCTCTCTCTCTCTCTTTCTCTATCTCTGGCTTTCTCTCTCTCTCTCTCGCTCTCTTTCTCTCTCACACTCTCTCTCTCTCTCTCTGTCTTTCTCTCTCTTTTTATATCTATTCTCTATTCTTTCGGTGTTGTTCACACCTTTTTTTCTCTTTTTCTCCCTGATCCTCCATCCCTCTTTTCAAATGGTATTACTCAAATTCCCGCAAATGAGATGATCTTTCAGCCGTTGCCTTCTCAATAAAGACAACGATATCTTCACTTGCGCGGCACAGGTATATTATTCTACTTCCAATCTCTCTCTCTTTCACTCTCACACACACACTCTCTCTCTCTTGCTCTCTTTCTCTCTCACACACACACTCTCTCTCTCTCTCTCTCTGTCGCTGTCTCTCCCTCTCCCTCTCCTATATCTTCTCAGTGTCTTGCAGACCCTGGAGTGTCTGTCTCCTCAGCGCGGTGAGCTGCTGGCAGGCGATGCTCTCCATCACCATCACGAAGTATCCCTCGTCTTCGCCCGCATCTGCAGCGTTGACGGCAGATCGTGTGCCGAGGATCCAATGTTTGTTAAGTTCTTCACATTCTGCGTTTTCTTAAGTAGTTAATGACGAATTTATTCTCTTTCAACTGACAAGAATAGCTATATTTTAGTAAACCATTGCATGGCAAGATCGTGTCTAACAGTGATGTCTCGCCACATGAAACGGCTCTCGCTCTGCTTAGGGAGGCTGGAGAATTCGAGTCACAGTCACCTCACTTCCAATTCACTCCCCATCATTCCTTCACCCTTTCGGACCAGGTCAGCTTGCTTGAAAGTGATATGCAAAGAATACTGCCACCCTTTGCACTTGAGCATTTCTTCATGCCTCCCGAGATGGTTGCTCACATGTCGACATTCAAAGCAAATCTCGTTCCTGGCCGGAGTCTTAAGCGTCCGGTACTTTGAATCGCGAGAAAGATTCCATTTTGTAAACGTAGTCGAAAGCGACCCGAACAGTGTTTCTATAATCTTTATCTACAGATTATCTCTGTAAGCATCAAGAATAATACGGATGATCTTCTCTAAGCGAAATATTCAAGGAATTTTAAGGACGCTTATATCGAACGTTTGTCTTCATCGTTAAATAAAATTTCGGATCATCAAAACTTTATGCATTTAATGTGGTCAGTATGCAGTTCTTTTCTTTTCAGTTGGAGAGGTGTCAAGTACACCCTTCGCAAATGGATCCTTGTTCCTCGTCTCCCCCACGAACACCGTTCTCTTCAAGGCTCTCAGCTACGGAATCGGTTCGGGACGGTTTGTGTCGTACATTTGCGCATGCGCAGGTCTTGCCTGAATTGTTGATTAATTTCAAAGCCAAAATTTTGCTAAGGAGAAGAAAATGCTTGTTTCCGCCTAAAATTCGCTCCTATTTTGATTGAACATTTATGAATGAAGCGACAGCCATTTCCAGAGCGAGTCCTGTCACAATGTGGGAAGGGGAGGGAAGAATCATCGAATGAAGAACTCTGCCAGGACGAGAAATTGCTGCTTATTGCGCTGCAAGCAACAGCGTGTGCCATGAGAAAGGCTAATCAGGAGGTTTTCACTTGTTTCGGTTTGCGCTTTTTCAACGTTTTAATTCCATGAGTATTGATACTTAGCATTGTTTTAATAGTTATGAAAGGAGTTGACATATTTTCAAAATGAATGTTCTTCTATCAGGACTCCAACAAAGCGGCTGCTGGAGACTGCGACACGACTCTGAATGGACTTGTTCCGTTGGTTAGAACAGTCATCGTTTATGATGTCGGCAATCATTTGTAAAAGAAAAAGATGGACTAAACATCGGTCTTTCTCGCCTTTAAGCAGAATTGCCAACACAACCTTCAGCTTGTGGTCGCCTCGAAGAAACCAGCGAAAGCCAAGATAATCGAGGTATTGATTGGTTCCATCCCAGACCCTCTCAATATTGACCTTTCATTTCAGAGACTTCCTCTTGACGTTCTCCTCCTCTCAACTTCTCGTGAGATGTATTGCGCTGATCTTCAGAAGCGAAAGTCAAGGTTTTGTAGGAATTGTCATGTTTTTGTTCCTATCAGTATTATTGTTTGTATCACTGTTTTATTTATTGTAATCCTTACACAAGATTGTCTACCTTCATGCCCGTTTAAGGCGATCAACGAAGGCATCGAAGGAGCAGCTGCTCTCTCCAATTATCATCGTCGATAATCGAGTAAGTTCCTGCTTACTTTCTAGGCTTTCGCTATTGCCTCATTGAGGATTAATCAATCCAATCAATTCACTGCTGCAGGCTCCCCGAAGGTAAGCTTAATCGTGTCTGCATCTGCAATGGGACCCCGCAATTTTGAAGGCGAGGATCATTCAAGGTCTATTTTTAAAAAAATCAGCGCTAATTAAAGCATTTTGCATGAATGTTATTTTGCAAAAAAAACTATCCTAGGTTTGATGTCTTCTTGCATAATTGTGATAATGTTATTGAGGCATCTTGACAACAACTATTCGCCTTTTGGTTGGAAGACCCACACGAGAATCCGTCATAGATCCGGTTATTCTCTTCTCCATTGCTGTTTTCTGCTCTAATATTCAATTCCATTTATTCTAGGTGGCCTTCGTTGGTCTCGACACCGGCAAAGTAGAATGTGAAGAAGGTCTGAGTGAGGTTAGTTATCAAGAATATCATGTTGTTTAAATTGGTACTAATTTTTTTTAACGAATACTTGATGCCTCACTTGAGAAATTACTCAATTCAGAGTGTCAGAAGTGCTCTCTTCTCAGCTGGTTTCCCTTGTAATCCATTGAATAAGAAGGGAAGCCATCAGAAGAGGAGGGTGGCAGTCGTGAAGTTCGACCACCAGGCGGGTCGCTTCTACTCCTTTGTCGACCACAGAACGTCCTCCTCTGACTACGCCGTTGGCTACTAGAATAAGTTAGGGTTACATCTTTGTCACTTTCCGTGATCCTCTAGAAGTAGACTCTCACTCTGTTCTGCATCGCTGCTGATAAATGTTCTGTTGTTTTCCCTTCATCGTCTGCAACAATGCAAAACATGCCTCCAGGCAATGCAATATCTCGGTTAATCTAGCACTCACTCTGGCACTGGGCAACCGGTTCCCGTTTAGGCGGCACTCTTGAATTCTTTCGCACGCTCCTCTTGTCTCTCTTTCTTTCTCTTGCTCTCTTATTCCCCCCTCCCCTTCTCTCTCTCTCTTTCTCTCTCTTTCTCTTTCTCTCTCTCTCTCTCTCCCCTGTACCTCTCTCTTCGCTCCCTGCCCCCATGGCATACCCCCATCATCGCACGGGCTGAAGTGTCTTGCTCGTCTTCCCACCATCCGGACACGCAACTCTCCATCTTCGTTCCCTCGAACGCTTTTTCCCCATGGCCAACTTCCCTTCTTAATTTTTACTGTCTGTTCCCAATATTTGATTATTTTTCATTGGTATCTCTTCGCACTGCAATTCAAAAAAAGGTTTACTGTATGCCATTTTCTGTCACTTGACCCTGTTCACACAGCTGAGTCTGTTTCCGCGAGAGGCGCTAGTTTACTATCATTCTTCTTTTTAGTTCTTATCAGATAAGGTCACCCATTCTTCCGTTTACTGTCTACTTCTGTTTTTTTTTTGTCTTATTGTTCATAACTCTTTTCTCACTTTCTTTCAATTGTACAATTCTGTCGCGGAGATCCATTCTTTCTTCTCATTCTCTCACCAACTTTCTCTCCCTCCCTCTCTCCACCTCTTACTTCACTTCAATGTCTTCTGATTTACACTCCTCTGTGCAGTGTTCACGTTCTTTGTCGACATTCTCTATTCTGTCCAGCTCGCCGCCCCCCACGGAATGCAAAGTGCATAAAACGGGAAATGCCATTATCCACCAATCACTTATCAATGCCCATGGGGGCCTGTCGAGTGAAACAAGAACGAGCCATTTGGTGAATGTCTCACCTTTTCGTCATCTCCCCGTTTAATTCTTTCCTCATATCTCATAATATTCCTACTTATTATCATTGTATTAAAGTAGAGAAAGTATGCATTTGTCCCTTAACAACATTTAAATTTAATCTCATTGCTAAGATCTTGCGAATGTCTTATCCCTGCTCTCTCCACTTCTCTGCTGCCATAACTCTCATTGGTAAGCGATCTCTCCTTGTCGAACAGCCTACGGCATGCCGTCTAATGGACGTGGTCGGAGGAGGAAGGGAGAGGGAGAGAAAGAGACAATGGAAAGACAGAGAAACCTGCTTTGGCTCGCACTTTCTGCCGGGTTTGGATCAGCAGCCAAAGCAATATTCCAGGCTGTTGCCGACTTGGAAAGAGAGCGAGAGAGACCGAGAAAGAATGAGAGAGAGAGAGAGACCGAGAAAGAGTAAGAGAGAGAGAGACCGAGAAAGAGGGAGAGGGAGAGAGAGCCAACGAAAGCGAAAGAATAAGAGAGGAGGAGAATGCGCAAAGTAAAGGATACTCTGGGTTCTTCCATAGTTTGTGGATGTTCTTCCCTCGATTGCTTCTTGTAGCCACCTGCTCGGTCGACTTCTTCATGCTTTTCTTCCCATCTGTACCAATCTACGTCTTCTGCCTTCTCTCCATCTCCCGCTCATTCTCTCTCTCTCTCTCTCTCTCTCTCTCTCTCTCTCTGTCTTACCATACTTCTCTCTTTCTTTCATAGACAAACTCTCATTTCCATCTTCCCCTTCGAACTCATCCTCCTCGATCTCTTCTTGCCTTTTTTTTTGCTCATTTTTTACTCCCCTTGGCTACGCTTTCACGTCTACACAAATTTATACCTTAATAATTCTTTCGTATACTTCTTTTCCAGGTTTCCTCGTCTCTCCCTTTCCCTCTTTGTGACTGTGTTCCTCCTCTTAATTGCAATTGTCATTCGCTCTACTTCTTTAACTCCCCCTTTCTCTGTTTTCACTCTCTTCATCTATCTTTTTCTTCTTCTTCTCCAAAAGTAATAGATATGTAATTCCTTTTGGCCTTTCAATCTTTTCTGGAACGTCTGCTTCTTCACATTCCATCAACACTTGTGACCCTCGCAGATCCCGTTCCGATGCTCACTCTCTCTCTCTCTCTCTCTCTCTCTCTCTCTCTCTTTCTCTCTCTCTCTCTCTCTCTCTCTCTCTCTCTCTCTCCGCTTTTTCTCTCATCTACGTGAACATCTTACCACTTATAGGGCCGTGACAAGGTAGCTCTGCCAGTTACTGCTTACTCTGATGTTACTTGTTCCTATGTACCTTCATCACTGGTATCCTGGAGGTAGAGAAAGAGAGAGGGAGATGGAGAGATAGGTACAGAGAGAGAGAGAGAGAGAGAGGGAAGAGAAAAAAAGAGAAAAGAGAGATGGCAGAGAGAGAGAGAGAGAATACTAAACGGATTCGGTGTCGAATATATCCATCTACATATGTAAGTATGTAGATCCTCCGTTGTCTACACCACGTTCCAACCGGATGTTACGTGAAGGGGAGGGGAGTTCTAGGTCACGAGCAGACCTCGTTCCTCCAGCTGTTTCCTCACCATTTGACAGTCTTTTGCTTAGCTTAGCCTCTAAAGACTGTAAATGCAACACGCGAAGCATCCCTTCAGTGCAACCCACGCGGTGTTCCTTCCGAGACCCATCGAATATAAGAAATTGCACTTGATTCTTCGGTCTCCAGAAGGTGCATCTGCTGCTGCTCGATAATTGGCATACCGGTTCAAATCGGTCATTTCTCTCCTTCATGTGGGCCGTCTGATCCGTTTTATTTTCATGAGTTCCTGAATGGCCACGGGCGATTCATTAGAACGCATGACCCAGATCAGAACAAACCTCCTCACGACAATGCACGGACCCTGACGATCTTCTCCTAGAATGTTTCGATCTCTCTCTCTCTCTCTCTCTCTCTCTCTCGCTCTTTCTCTTTCTATCTTTTTTTCTCTCTTTTTCTCTCTCTCTATATCTCTCTCGCTCTCTCTCAGTCTTTTAATCCCGGATACTAGACATATATGCATGTATGCAAGTTATCTTTTCCAACTCGCAGTTCTTTTTCTCCAGAGAGCCACTCTTCCACCCTTCCTCCAGGATATCCTGTTTTGTCGTGATTCTCAGGTGTTGTTCCTCTAGCCGAATAGTCGTTTATGACCCTCCTTCCCTAGGATGGGATAAACATGGACGTGTGTAGTAAATCCTAACAAAGTTGAGCTGGTGGGACAGGTGTTTTGGAAGGCAGAGTTGGATCTCTTCTGGGGCAGAGTTACAGTGAAAGAGAGAGAGAGAGAGCTAGGCACGTTCATCCGTTCTGCTGTTCAGGTATGAAAAACAGTGAAGCTTGAGAGAGAGAGAGTGATGAAGATAGTAGATAGTAAGCGGAAGAGAGAAAGAGAGCAAGAGAGAGAGAGCAAGAGAGAGAGAGAGAGAGTGGGAGCAAATTCAGGAAAAGCTCAATGGTCTATGAAGTGCGGGTGCTCTTTTACCTCATCACATGAATCCACTCACTTGAATCTGCACATTCTCTCTCTCTCTCTCTCTCTCTCTCTCTCTCTCTCTTTCTCTTTCTCTCTCTATTCATCCCTCTATTTTCCTTCCCCTTAAACTTCTCTTCATCTCTGCTCCTCCTTCTGCTTCTCTTCATTCTGCTTCCCTTCGTGGTGTTCTTGTTGCTTCTCCCATTTCCTCCGGCCTCGATCACAGTCTCTTGCGTGGTTTGTCCTCGAGGGAAGGAACTCAGGGTCACCATCCCGGTGGCTGTGCCCTATGCTTGGCTAGACTTCCCTCGCAGGCTTGCTTTGCTCAATGGCAGCCCTGTTTTCTTTCTAAGAAAGCTATGAATAGTCATTGTTCTGTTTACCAATTTAATGTGTTCATTTTTGCCATCTCTTGGAAATGATTCCTGAATGGCTCCGTGCCATCCATTGAGTTAACTTTCCACTTAATCTCCTTGTTTCATAATCTCCTCTCTCTCTCTTGCTGACTCTCTTTCTTTATCTTTCTCTGCTTTCCCCTCTAACTGAATCTCTTCTTTTCTCCACTCCTCCATTTTGTCTTTCTTCCTCTCCATGTTCGTCTCTCCCTTCTGTTCCAGAAATGCTCTTGCTCTTGGCTGCTACGCTCATTCTGCTCGCTTCAGCACAACAGGTCATATCTTTATTACTTTGCAACTTGTAATGGCATTTCAAATTATTTATGTATTCTATAGATTAGTTATATGATATTAATAATATATTAGAATCAACTGAAGATAAACATGACAGCAGTAATTTGAGGTGAACGTGACCATTTTCACGGAATCACAGTGCCCGTATTGCACAAAACTGCTCCGTGAGCAGATTTGGCCTTTCTACATCAACAAGCCGGGCATCATGAACCTCCAGGTTGAAAGAACGAAGACAAAGAACCAAGAGTTCTGTTACTAGAATATGATATTCTACTGTAATTCACCCGAATTTCTTGTCTTTCATTTACTTCTCTCTCTCTCTCTCTTATTATGACTTTAATTATGACCTGTTTCTCATATAAGGCTTTCCACTAAATTGCCTTAAGTGTCGTTTAGACGAAAACCTTAATTTTGAATGGTATTTAAACTAAAAGGCATTTAGCGAGTACAGCTCTCGTGCAGGCATATAAGACTGGCTAGATTAGTTGTAAGTCTTTCTTGTGTTCAGATCATTCCATTCGGGAAGGGCAACTGCGAGTATGACGCGAACCGTAACTTCGCGTGTTCTTGTATGCACGGCCAGACCGAGTGCGATCTGAACCGACTTCAGAACTGCGCCATTTCGGTGTGTTCAGTCTGAGAGTCTCATACTGGATGACTTAAAATGACAAGTTGGAATGCTTTCCTGTTCATCACGTCACTCTCTGTTCCGGTTCTCTGCGTATTTCCGTGCTTAGCTCAAACTGCCTGTGGCACTATGCTGCGAAACTGTCTGCTACTCCTTTTATCTCACTCTCACGCCATCTCTTATTCTTGTGCTTTCTCTCTCTCTCTCTCTCCCTCCCTTGATTTATATACGTCTCTTCTTTCTCTCACGCTTACTTTGGCGTGTTGAAGTTGTGAACGAATTTGACCGGTTAGTTGTGGGAGTTGGCTGGAAATGCCGTCTGCATAGAAAATGGGCGCTGGAAGGCTTAGCCTCAACAACTCTCTGTAAATCTGACCGCGTGAATCAGTGGTGTACAAAGAATGCCTTGGTGAACAAAAATTCGGACCGGAAAATGAATTGATTCTTTCAGTACTTCCCGAGACGGCACCTGGGTCTAGTCACCTGCATTCAGGTACAGTCGTTTTTATTTACATCTATCTTACAACAACAAAAGCATGTTTTAAATTGTCCGTTCCAAGACCAAATGAACGATTCTTTAAGGGCCTAGCAAATCTTCGCGAGGGATTCTCTCGCTGTCTCGCTCGTCTCTCCCCAAAAACCCAGCAGAAGTTAATCGAATGTGCGAGCACGCAGACTGGAGAGCTGCTGAACTATTACTCCATGGTCAACACTCATCGCACCGGTGTCAAGGTTCACTCTCCTTCCAATTAAGGCTTACTGAAATATGCTATTTTAAAACCCTTTTAAATGGCTACCATTGAGATTTGGCCAACCGCTTATGTGAATGGAGTCTTCTTTGACCGCAGCTACCCAATGGCAGAGAAGATCTGCGAGCTGACTGAGTGGTGTTGAGAGAAGTCGTTCAGCTTTCACGAACCTTTACCTCGTTCTCTCATGTACAAATGTTTGTATGGCTGTTGAAAAGTCACAAGTATGATCCGGAAACATCGGGAAGGATGAGTCATATTTTCTCTCCGACGGGGACCGTTTTCTTTCATCTTCCCTATATGAGCAATGCCTTTTCTTTTAAAAGCAATATTGTTAGTTTATTATTGCACAGCAGAATTATCAATTCCATTCTGTATCTATTACTTTTATCGTTGAATATTGTAGTATCTTCAAAATGCTACTTTGAACAGCATATCTCCTGCTTGTATGTATGTGTTTATGTATATTGTCGTAGACAAATGCATTTTCGATTTCCGTAAAAAAATGTCCTTATAATAAGCTGTATTTTGCTTTTATTGGCTTCCCCTATGTGCTTTGCTCCCGGTGCACCTATTCCTTAACGATTAACATTATTTATGTCTTATCAATTGTCATGATGCTCGCTCCACAAGTCTTGCCATTACGCGAATAAAAATATCTGTTCTAGACTATACTCTTATATTACAAATTAGAAGTCTACGATATATGAAAGAAGAATATAAGATGCAGCGTATTCCTCTCTATCAGTGTGGAGGGCTCGATCAGAACAGGAGTAGGAGAAGAGGAGCTGCTATCTCTTGTTCTCTCTCCTGGAGAGTCTTATCAGTAGTTTTGGCTGCCGCCGCTTGAGATCCCTTCTTTTCTCATTCTCAAGCGGTCACAAATGCTCGCACTTTTGTCTCTTCATTAAGAGATAGAAAGCAAAAGTTTTCTGGAGACAATTTAGATGTTCTTCTAATCCACTTTCTATTTGACATCTACATATGCCCGAACGAGCCTGAACGATTTATGACTGCTTCTCCCATTTCCTTCGGCCTCGATCACAGTATCTTGCGTGGTCCAGCCAATTATGTACATACATATGCACATAATTGCCTCATAATTAATTTCGCACATAATTTCCCTCCACGCTTCAGCAACTTCGCAGTAGGTGACCTGGTGAGACTAGCCATTTCATATCGGCCTTCTTCAGATCGGGTAGTGGCGTGCGTGTGTGTGCCCTCTTCACTCATTCCCTCTTCTTCGATGGCGCGGCCCCTCGGCTGTCGTCTTTTCCTCGGCGCCCTTTTCCTCGTTGCCCTCGCCGCCACTGAGAAGAACTGGGTCAAGCATAATGTTAGTATTCTTTTTTAATGTTGAGTAAGCAAGGATTATATGAGAATATTCAAGAAGAAGATGACGGCACTTGTGACGGGGGTATTTTGTAGCGAATCCCCGTGAGCGAAGATGGAGTGGATCCACCAAGACGACCGGATCCAGAAGGAGCAGCGAAGGAGTCGAAGAACTACGCTGGCTACGGAGACCCCAGCAAGCCACTCGAATATGTCTATGCTGTCGTGTGCAGGAATGGCACATCCAAGGCACTCATCATAGTGGATGGTCAGTTGGGGAGGGGGAGAGGGGAGGAAGAGAGCCATCGCAGTGGAACAAGCGAAATCAGCCAGTCTGCTGGACTGAGAAAAGAGATAGAAGCAAGGGAGAGATTGCAGGCAAAGCGTGCGACAACGAGAACGACCAGATCGCCCTCGGTCGCTATGCTAATCGAGTTAATGAAACCGGGTGCACTCGACTTTCATCTTCTTACGTTTTTATATTTTAAAAAAGTGTTTTTTTTTCTCTATAAATTGAATTTGCTTGCAGTTGGGGCGTTCTCGAAGTTGAGACAACAAAAGGCTTCCCCATGGACGTGCAGGCTTATGCGGCTGGAGCTGTTGAAGGTGAGTTCCCTTCATGGAATCTATTCTTGCCCTTCTCTTTTTTCAAGCTCGTGCTCTAATCTCTTCATTTCTTACTTTGTCTTTTTACTCTCTCTCTCTCTCTTTCTCTCTTTCTCTCTCTCTCTCACTCTCTCTTTCCCTTACTCTCCTCTCTCTTTTTCTTTCTCTCTATTTTTCTTAATCTGCTTGCCTGACCATATTTCTATTGAGCGTTATCTACATGGAAAGTGATAACAAATGGGTCCCGGATGCAAGAATAAGCGGGGGGAAGCACAGATTAGTAGTATGGGAATAGCATATAGAACTGTGCGAGGGCGAAAACGACGACCGAATTTATATATTTTAAACTTATATAAAAAAATAGATTCCACAACTCTTCTTTTATTTACCAGAAAACGTATGAACATGAACATGTATACAATCGCCTCCTGCATTCCGAAAGGACAATAAAGTAGATTCAATTACAATGATAGAAGATTTAAGGATATCTGACGAAGATCCAAATCTACTATCATTACCGCAATACGATCGAGACTCTCTGCGTCAACTACACTCAATATTGCAAGGTTTGGAACTGATAAAAGAAGCTTAGTAGCAATTAGGAATATGCATATGAAGAAGATCATGAAAGAAGTCGAAATTGAGGATCTGTACTCGTATCTGACGAAGCACCTCGACTGGGTTCGCGAGCAGGTCATCAGCAACACTGGCGACAAGGATCCCTATTGGAGACATGTCAGAAATACTATTTGTTCAGTCACCTTCATGTCGTTTTTACATGAATATTAAATGAGTGATTGAAAGTATTCATTGTGGAATGTTTTTATGTGATTTTACCATTACGCAAAGAAAGGAAAACATGAAAATGAAAGAAAATCTTTCTTTTCAGGTGAAGTTGGTGTTCACTCAAGTGACAGGAATCTATGATTCGTACATGAAGAGATCGCTCAAGCCAGCAGTCGGATTCGACCTCACTCCCATCTAGTTTCTACTTAACATTTATTCTTAAAGAAAATTATCTTTGAAAAAAGAGAATGTCATGTTGATCCCTCGATCCTGCAGCATGATCCAGCTGTCGGGCGAGCTGTTCGACCTGAACAAGTTCCTGCACAAGAAGCCCGACCCGCAAGAGTATCCCGAAGCGGGAAAATGCTCCGGACTCGTTAAGCTTGCTCCAGGAAACACGGTTTGATATATGGCGGTCATTATATGCATTTTGAAACCAACAAGCAATTAAACGTATTCAGGATCTTTTCTTCTCTCATGTTGCCATGAGCGGTCTCAACACGATGAACCGCGTGCTCAAGCTCTATAAGTTTGGATACGGTAGATATTAATACATTTACCAACTCTTGCATACTAAAATTTATTCAGAGAGAAATGAGAAAGAGTAGGTAACGGGTTGAATTGGTTAAGATAAAAGCGAGGTTCCTGGCCACACGGTGTCCTTCTCTGGCTACGCCGGAGCCATCACATCCGCTGACGATTACACTCTCACCAGCGCTGGATTGGTAGTCTTTATTAATTAAATATATATTCATCTTAAAGCCGTAGCAAAGCAGCCGGCATGGCATTTTAAAACTATCCAAATGAGAAAAGAAAGAGAAATGATATTGAGGCATCGATCGAGACTACGCATGCCATCTTCAACGATTCTCTCTACCAGTACTACATCAAACCTCAGGGGCAAGTCCACTGCTGGGTCCGCTCTTTCATCTCCAACGCCCTCACAAAGTCAGCCTTCAACAAGAATAATGATGTTTCATGAGAAGCAAAACTATTTTGCAAACTTTGCAGATCTTCGAAGTCGTGGGTTGAAATGTTCGGCCGATTCAACTCTGGCACGTACAACAATCAGTGGACGGTTGTTGACTACAAGAAGTTCACGCCAGGCAAGCCGCTGCCCAACAAGGATGTCGTCTGGATTCTTGAACAAGTCCCGTTAGTAACTACATATTTTAGTAACATGATTTATGCGAATTTATATTTGTATGCAATTTCTATTACATGACAATATCTTGTACTACAAGGAAGTGCATACTTGCTTCAGTGGAACGACAGATATCCGTGACATGACGTGGTTCGTCAATTCCTACTCGTACTTCCCCTCCTACAACGTGCCTTACCTCCCATCCATCAGCAAACTCACCGGATTCGCTGAGAAGGTCAGAGCCGCTGTTATCTTCAAAATAAGTGAGATAGTTTCTCTTATAGGGCCGCCACTTCAACTGGTACAAATGGGGAGCGTCTCCACGTGCGAAGATCTTCGAGCGCGACCACCACAGAGTCGTCGATATCGATTCGCTCACGACGCTCATGAGGTTTGTCTGTGTCTGGCTTCCGTTCAATCGGAGCAATCCTATTTTGACATGTCAGATACAACGACTACCTCCACGACGAGTTCGCCCTCTGCAAGTGCTCGCCAGTGAATCGAACAGCAGAGGCAGGCATCTCTGCCCGAGGGGATCTGAACCCCGTGAATGGCACCTGGGAAGTCGAGTCCATGGGCTTCCGCAACCACGCGGGACTCGATTATAAAGTCAGACATTTGGACTGAAAATTATAATTTATATATGGCGACTAGAACTTTCCTCTGGAGGGATTTGCATCGTGTTATTGCTTCGCTTTTCAGGGCACAAACTACGAGATGTTTAAGAAACTTCGTTTCCGCGCGTGGGGCGGCCCTCCATTCGATCCCCTTCCTCCCTTCGAGTACGTCATTCATCTGACCTTATACAGATAGCTAGCTGAACACTTGCTTTTTGATGGAAGTAATTCTTTGAACTGCTCTATAGGGCATTGAGAGAGAGAGAGAGAAAAAGAGACAGCGAGAGAGAGAGAGAGCGAGAGAGACAGCGAGAGAGAGAGAGAGGCAGCGAGAGATCGAGAGAGAGAGAGAGAGAGAGAAAAAGAGACAGCGAGAGAGAGAGAGAGAGAGAGCGAGAGAGACAGCGAGAGAGAGAGAGAGGCAGCGAGAGATCGAGAGAGAGAGAGAGAGAGAGAGAGAGAGAGAGAGAGAATAAAGAGTGAATGTCATTGAGCCATGGGTGTAAGCAGAAACTGGCGGAAAATCAGATAAACGAAACAAGCTAAAAAAATATATAACTATGAAGAGTGAGCAATTGTGTCCCGATTGCAGCTGGCGCACGACGAAAGTGGAAGCCGCGCACTTTGGTCAGCCAGACGTCTGGAACTTCACTTTCATTGACCTCGTGTGGGAGGCAGACGTGGGCGTCGATCCCTACTAGTATTTCTTCTATTCTTTCGTTCCATTTTTTTTTCAACTTTTGTCTTTGCTTAAAATGGGTGTTTTTCGTTTGTTTGTGGACGGTTTATTCAGTGATGACTTTGAAAAAGATATTTTTTGCTTCGGAATAAAAGAATTGATCTCATTCCTAGAAAACATCCTCTCGGAATTCAAGTGGATGACTAATAAGGCGACGACTTACATATACATATGTATGTATGTAAGGCAAGAAAACTATTCTACTTGAAAAAAGGAAGGAAGCTTTCCATCGGACTTCGAATGATATTTGAGGGATCATTATCCCTCGAGTGGCTTTTCACTTGACTGATGTCAAGAGAGTCTTCATGTGAAAAGATGTCAATACGCAACATTGTTAATTTCATTTCTTCTCTCTCTCTCTCCCTCTCTCTCTCTTTCTCTCTCTCTCTCTCTCTCTCTCTTTCTCATGCTTATGTCCTCTCTCCATTTCGTTCTGTCTCTCGCTCCTTTCCTGTCACTATCTCTTTCACTAAATTACTCACTGTTAACCTCTCACTTCACTATGTGAGGCTATAATTGTGGTCTGCTGAAAAGCTACAGATCTTTTCAACTAGCTAAGCAGGGGCGTAGACAAAATGGCCTGCCCAATACTAGACTTACATATTACATGAATGTAAATGTATTTACGTATTATGTAGCCGCCTAAGCTCTTGTTCAACTCTAGATTGACCTAGATACAATATATACTTTGGGCAAAAAGGTTGCATTCATGAAACTGATGGTTACTTCTCAATAAAATTAGCGCCACAACCGGCCAAATATCAATATGAGATACAAAAATTGTGGATTTTGTTTGCCTTTAGATCCTGATGAGTTTTCTTCAAATACCATCAAAATTATAAAGCTCTGATGTTTTGCTTGAGCAATGAACTTGCTAACTGCGGCGAAAAAAATGTTCACGAAAAAAAAGGAAAATGAGAGTACTTACTCCAATATCAGACACGGCAATTAGAAGCTTTTGTTACTATTTTTCGCTGATCGTCCACCTTTAAGTTTTTTTTCTGATTGACTAGCTATATTCTCTCTAGTTTTTTTGAGAGAGACGGAGAGTGTTAAAAAATTTTCCGTAAAGGTTATATTATTCGAATTAGGCTTTTGATCAAAAAGTTCTTTGCGTACAATGTATGAAGTAAGGATGAAATTTCCAGGCCGAATGGCGAGTCTCACGAACTGGGAGCCTTATGCATCAACGACTTCTTTCCTTCTCGCACTCATCACGTTCATCCTCAATGCCAGAATTCTCACTTGCATTTGGCGTTCTTCTCTTCGCAAGAACGCTTACTTCCAAATGTTCTCCCTCATCACTTTTGCGGTGCGATGAAAATTAAGCAGAAGCGTTTCGTATCTTTGTCTTCTTTGTGCTCGAATATAACGATTTTTTTTGAATTATAATTAAATTTGTTTGGAATTGATTTTACTTCAGAACTTCTTTGTTTACATGAGTTCCTTCTTCATGATGCGATTCAACGGCCTTTCATTTACGCAGGAATTCTACGCTTCATTCTCAACGACATACATGCCAAACATGTTAGTTTGTCAAGTCAATAAAAAAATATATATCAAACACATCATACTTCCGTGCCTTGTAGATTAACTATAATTTCCTACTTCGGGCGTGGCGTTCAGTCAATGGGCAGCTTGATGCTCTCATTTAATCGTTTATCCTGCATTTTCTTCCCGATCCTCTACAAAGTTAAAATAGTAAGTCATCCTCTCTATCTACGGTTATGGTGGGATAAGTTTCTTTATAATTGTAGAATACGGCAAGCTTCACAGTCTACAGCACCGTGTTCACTCTCTTCTCGAGTTTCATTGTCATCGTACAATTTCTCCTGTTTCCCTCAACAATGAGAGCCTATCCGGGAGGAGAGAATGGAGCAATCATTTATATTCCATTCACACAACCACACGAATACAAAGAGGTCGCAGACTATTCTTCTCAGATATCGTTATCAAACATTTATATTCTGTCTAATGATCGGAAGCACAGTCATTCGTAAGAAACGCAATACGAATGAACATTTATTTGCACTTATAAGTATACTGAAATGAATGTCACGATGTCAGTTTGGTAAAAAAATTGTCTCCATCAGCACAGAAAATGTTCGTTGAGTTGTGAATTGTTCTCCATGATAGATGTTCAACATCCTGTCGTTGTGCTGGTTTGGCATTGTGGACGGGGTGAACTTCTTGCTGATGATGACCACTCTCGTCTGCCTGGCGTTTGGCTTCCGGATCAATGTCCAGGCAATGGTCAGGGAGTAGAAACAAGACAACAGTGGAAACCTAGTGTGCACAAAAAGTTATTTCCCGTGAAATGTTTTGTATATTGATGATGGCTTGCGATGTGTTATTTGCAGGGAAATGCATTGTCGATTGAAGTCGGCCTGTTTCTAGTTACGATACTCATTTTTTTGCTCCAGTTCAGCATGGTCTGCACTCAGGTTCCTTCTTCTTTAGCTAAATCAAGATGAAATATGTGTTTAGTATAGTGGTAATATGAGGTGTAAGAAGAGCAAAACAGAGAAGTGAAGTGCCAGGACGGTAGAACAATGAGATGAATACAGTTTATCCTCTTCTTCTTCTCATCGATCTCCTCGATCTCTGATATTGCCCGTCGAGCCACGCCGATTCTGCTGGACGCGATCTCTTTGCTACCCAGCTACTTCCTGCTGGCCACCTCCCGCTCCCTCCGCTCCATGATCATTCCCCATATCTCCTGCGTCTCCTTCGAGAAGATCTCGGCTCAGAACTCTTCAGTCGGCATCTCCAACAACGAGGTTCACGCCTCTTAGGGAAGCGGCGAAACACGAGGACTTATGAGCATTTTCAAGCTAGCATCAAGTTCTCTGTTATTAATGAAGTCAATGAAAAAAGGTCCTCTTTATTCAGAGCGATAAAGTGATCTGTCTATGTTTTCCTGCTTTCCTATGCAATAACAAGCAAAAAACATGAATGAAACGTTTTCTTTCAGATCAGCAGCACAACGATGATTCGTATTCGACAAATTCGTTTTTAATGTAGAAGAAAACAAAACTCTCAGATACATATGTATGTAAATACAACATCCATATGATGTATGTGAAAAACTTAGCTTGGATATGGACATTCATATCACAGTTCGGACCATCTTCACTCCTTGGATGGGAATCAATGGCAATAAGAAAAAAAATATAATAAGAAAAAAATGCTAGAAAGAAATTCTTTTCAGAATGTTTTTTTTATTATTGTGGCACAGCAATCACATGCAAGTTTCCAATGTCATTAATTTTATTTGCCCTATTTCCCTTCTTTCTCTCATATTCTCTATTTTTCTCGATTTCAAATCGTTAGAAAGGCCTGAAGTGTTTTCCTCTTCGTTTGTTTCTGTTTGTCAGATGACTCATTTCTCTTTCGCTGCCTGCCCAGTAACGACCACTCTCAGATTGATGCATTGTTTAGTCTTCCCTTGAGGACAAGAGAGAAACAGTTTGTATGTGAGAGAGAGTAAAAGGGAACAAAGGTTCGAGAGCTGTCAAGAGAGCTGAGAAACTGTGAGAAAATTAAAACATCAAAAGTATCAAAACATTAAGGTGGAATGATGCAGTGATAGCAATAAAAGAGCTCGAAAGCAAAGAAAAATTGAATGAATATTTACTTGTATTCATGTATTTCCTAAACTTGGCCATGGGATGAACGAGTTTAATTGGATGGAGTACATTCATGATCACTTTAAAAAAGTTATGTACGTATGTATGTAAGATATAGTTGCATTGAAGGTGAAAATTCGTAATCTCTTTCTTGAAAAGTATACTTCTTGCACAACGAAGAGTTGAGATGCAAAGTGGTGTTGCCTTCTTGTCTGTTGTCCTCTCTCTTCTCGTCCCTTCCGGATCCTCGCAACTCTTGGGAGGATGGCGACAGTTGGATGTTAACTCTCCGGAACTTCTGGTTAGAAACTACAGTTCTATGCAGTTGCAAACATATATTTTTGCTAATAAAATTGATATTGTTCGCTTTCTTAGACTTTTATCCTTATTGAAAATGCTTATTTCAATGAAAATATAAATATAAATTGAAATGGGAGCCAAGAGATATTAATTTTCCTCTGTAATTTTAGCATAAAGTGTCACGCGGAGTTCAGCAATTGAACGAGCAACTCGACCACAACAACTATCTCATTCCTGTCAAGGTTTCATCCATAAGTTGTTGTGGCTGCAGCCCACGGCCCTCCAAACCGCGCGGTCATTTGGGCTTATTTGGGCAGCTACGCTGATACGCAGTTTTCATTTGAACATTAAAAGCGCGGGCTACATAAACGATTATACTGTAAAAAGTACCGTAGTTTCGCGGTTTTTTCCGTATAAAAACTAAATTCTCTAAGGCTATTCCGTTCGAGAGTTCGAAAATTCATATTTTTGCTCTAACATGGTCATGCTGACCTTCCGAACGATCTGCGTAGCAGCCCAAAACAGCCGCAACGCGTGAGGGTTACGGTACGTAGTTGGGTCGCGTTATGACCGAGCGTTTTTGCACTGGCTGGAGGCCCGTGGCTGAAAGAACATTATATCTTCAGAACATTAAACACGATTTTTTTAGTCCTTTCCGTCATAAAAAACTCAGTATCTCTTTAAGCGATATTTTTTAAATAATAAATTCTTCCCCAACACAATTTTACAACATTTTCTAGTTAGTTAGCGCTTCTTCTCAAGTGGTCGCTGGTATTAAATTTCACTTCGTAGTTATGTGCGCGGAGTCTCCCTGCCAAAAGTTGGTGACACTCTTTCTCTCAAAGATTTTCATCACTTAATGTGCCAAATTAGATCGTTGTGCTTGCGTTTAGCAAAGAATAAAGGTCCTACCTAATGAATTACCCCAGGACAACAGTGAAGGTGGAAGATGTCGTGAAGGGGAACTGCGTCCCTCCAGAGACCACCCGCCGGGCTCTCTACAGCTTCGATCTCTACGAGCGGTCCTGGGAGAACTTCAGCCAGTACTCCTTCCAGAAGATCAAGGACGTCGCTCCTGGGCAGAACTTCTGAACCATTCCCGACATCATCTATGTTAACTTGGAATTGTACAGAGAAGAACCTGGCATGTCAGAATTCACTACCTTTCAGTGAAGGACATCCTGCTTCCTCGTAAGGCAAAAAAAAACAAATTAGGAGAGACTTCCTTTCTTAACTATTTACTTATGGCCCTACTTCTTTAAGAATTACTGAATTCATTACAATTCTCTACCGAATCATCGCACTATTTAAAGAATTTGAAGAATGGTGTATGAAATCATTTGATATTTTAATTGAACTCCACACGCTTTTCGTTATCTTCTGCTGGTTAAATAACACAAAGTTCTTGCTGAACACAATACAAGAGACTTAGACAAATCCAGTGCGAATTTCAGTGGTGAACATGCCTTGTTCTTTGAAGATGACTTTGAGACTAGTCGATGTACATTTGTATTACTCGTAGATATTAAAGCAGTGGAGATAAAAAGAGAAAAAGAAAGAGAGAGAGAGAGAAAAGAGAGAGATAGAAAAGAGAGAGAGAGAAAGAGCGGGAAAGAGTGATAAGGACTGTGTGAGATGCAGCGGGGACACAGCGAATGTCATTCCAATCACGACGAAAATTGTTAGAAACGTAGACGACGTTATTTCGGTTGCGAATCCAACTCTTTCAGGCAACATCTGCCTTATTTTACTTAAACTATCTCAATTTTTTCTCTTGTTCTCTTTCTCATTATCTCTAATCATTCAATAAAACTTTGGTGCCGCAGACAGCCTCGAGTGTTAGCTCACTTGAAATACAAAGGGAGAAGAAGCCTTTATTTATTTTTCATCAAATGTTTCTTTCCTAATCTAGTTTTTTGTTTAATTTGAATGAAAACCTCAATGACCGTTGACCTTGATTACAATTGAAAAAATTTTGCACACAATTGAAAATCGCATTCCAACAAAGAAGAAGCATGACCCGACGTCTTTTCTTAGCTTTAAATTTTTCATTGAATAAGCGATTTGAACATCAACAAACAAATCATGTAAATTCAAAATAATATAGCGTTGGAGAAGAAAAGGAATTGAGCAAAGGAGAAGGAAGAAGACTTCCATTCCAAGCAGCAGCTACGCAGGTGCAATCATGTTCGCCCTCGTCACGCTCCTCAAGAAACAACTCACTCTCTTCTTTTTTTTTCCTTTCCCCTCTTTCTTTTCCCTTCAGTCATTTCAATTCAGCTTCCTTGGCCCATCACAGTAAAACGATAGAGAACCAAGTAATAGAAGGTGTGAAGAAGCATAGAGTGAAAGAAGAGAAAGAGGAAAGAGTGAGGGACAGGGAAAGAAAGAGGAGAAGCACTTGAGTACGGTAGACGAGGAAGAGGGAAGACACTCCGCATCCTTCTCTTCTCATTCTCAGCGAGTCATCAGCAACCGGCTGAATTAGTCAGTCATGCCGACTTTCTCAATCAATTAGTCGAGGAAGAAGTTAAAGATGAAAAGGTCATAATAAACAGACAATCAGTACAAAACCGACAGGCATTCCTTTTATGTGTTTATGATACATGTTCGTCAAAATCGTTCCTTTATAAGGTGTCAACATAATCATTGCATGCGGTAAAATCTCGTTTACAAATCAATGATACCTTTTCTTAAACTGATAGACAGTAAACAACGACTTCGTGCATGCATTTGTATCACAGATAGACACGCCTAAACACAAAAGATAGAAGACGATGGAGAGACAACCAGGCGAGCTGTTAGTTCCCGATCGAAGTGAGAGAGGGACAGAAAGTGAAAGAGAGCATGACAGAAGGAGAGAGTGTGGAGATAGTGGACGGCACAGAGAAGAAGACGAGGAGGCTCATGTGAACTACGAGCTGAAATGGAGCTTAGAAGAGAATATTGCATCCAGAAGGAAGTTTCATTCGGTTAAACAACTAGGGAATATGTAGAATGCAACATCCATGGAAGAACTTTTTTGCCCTCCTTCCTTAAATAGACTTTTTGAAAATCTGATATTTTTATCAAAATCTTGGCGTTCTTTATGGAAATTAAAAAAGGAATATGTAGCTTAACAAAGTGACAGATTTAAGCTTCATGCAAAAAGAAATGGACACTACTACATCTACACAGCTATTTGAATGCAGGAGACGGATGAAAAAGGTACCAGAAGTATTCTTTCTTTTCAATGTATTTTGCTAGTTAATAGCGAGTATCTGAATGGTGACAAGGAAAACTCAGTCTGCTCAGATCGGACACGAAGAATCTCCAAGGCAATGAAAAGATCAGAACTGACCCCAGGAACACGAACCAATACCAAATGTTGAAGAACACAAAAAAAGTAGGGAAGAGAAGAGCGGAGGCCTGAAGGAAGTCAATGAAAGATCTCCAAAAGAAATGATAACTCTCCTACCGTATCCAACTTGTCAGCCGTCCACTCTGGGCATTTCATACACATCCATGAGCAATTGCATCTAAATGGCAGGAAATGTCTCCAGATTCCTTCCTTTGAGAATGATCAGTTGTTGTCTACAGTAACCTATCAGTATTGGGGCTCTGGTGACTGGTGAGATATCCGACTGCGGCCATTTCAATGAGTGACGCGAAGATGAACGCCATGGAACTCAAGATCCACACGTCGATTGCTTAAAAGTTAAATATTCGATAGTAAAAAAACGATCATATTGGACATCAAATAGGATATGAAATGTGTTGTGCCCACCTTTGACATCACTCGTCTTGGGTAGATTGCTGACAACGGAACCGAATTGAAACCTGCAGGCTATCTATGTATGTACGTGTGTATGTATGTAGATACATATGTATGTACATGCGCACATTCTTGGGTAAAGTTAAGTTCAAAATGGAGAAGCACACCAAAAAACAAAAGAAAAAAACTAAAAGACAAACGTCAGGGCAAGAAGAGAGTTTACTCCAACGGTTGTGCGAGAAGGGATCTGCTTAGAACCGAGGTAGAAAGAGATCTGTAATCAAACAGAGACTGATAGAGAGAGAGATAAAAAGAGATAAGGAGATAAGGAGATGGACAGAGAGATCGAGTAAGTATGTGCTATGTAGATCACGAAGGTGAAACAATACATCAACACCAAGCGATCTCGCTTACCCATGAAATGAAGACGGAGATGTAAGCGGGCACGTAAACCTTAAATGAATTATTCCGAAACGTGAATATTCACAACGGCTTAGATGAAGCGGAAAAAAGTGAACTAGCGATGCCAAGCAACTGACTTGCAAGATATAGAATCCGTAGAGCCGTTGGAATGTAAATGTTGCAATGAGTTCGTTGAAAATTCCAGGTGGGTACAGCTGGAAAAATTAGATTGATAATAAAGAGAATCACATATGTATGTATTTAACAAGAATAAATAAACTTGTAACGAGGAAAGCAAAAATAAAAAATTAATGAAAGAAAAAAGTGCAGAAAAAGCGATAGAAGATGTACTCTAAGTTCGCTGGTGGCGTGGAAGTCCACGAGGACGTAGTCGGGCAGAGTGATGTTGCCCTTCAGAACTGTGATGGGTGGAACGCTCTCTATCCATTTCAGCTCCACCTCAAACAGAACTCATTCTCTCTTCACTCCCTCCTCTCTCCCTCTTCTCTCTCTATCACTCTTCCCTCCTCTCCCTCTATTGTTTTGGCCTTTTCTTGCAGTGACTGTTGTCTTCCCAACCTGGTGGTAGTTATGAGTGAAGCTCTCGTAGAATAACATACATCTGAAATTGCACTCATGGTTTACTTGTAATGGTGGCGATAACGTTTGCTTCCAATGAAAATGGCAAACTTTTGCTGGTCGATCGGAAATGTTCGCAAGGTGCTCGAGCAGGGACCCGTGATCTTCACCCTCAAGAAACACAACTTCATTAATTAGACATACATATGTATATACATACATATATTGGAGGTGTGAAGTAAAGAAAATTAAAAGATAAATAAAATTCTATTATAATTAGTATGTATGTACATATGTACATATGAACAAAATTTACGATGCATAAGGGAAGGACAGAGAAAGAAAGAGAGAGAGAGAGAGAGAGAGAGAGAGAGAGATCGAGAGATAGAGGGGAGAGGGAGAGAGAGAGGGAGAAAGAGAACCGATAGTTGTGCCAAATGCTGCCATTGGAGTAGATCTGCAGGAAGATGTTGCTGAAGGGACTGCGATGCACGGAGGCGTCCTTGCTGTTCACGAAGCAGGCATGCGGATTCCAGATCTGAGGCAGCACTTTCCCGCCATCCACGGAGATGTTGCTGAAGCAATATTATATTTATACTATATTTGCATTCAAGGAGAATTCAGTTGTGGATATGTGAAGAAGAGACACCGTTTTATCAACTTTGACAGAAAGTGAACCTCTTGCAAGGGTTGAGATGAGAGTAGGCGAGGGAGGGGTCGAGCCATCGTTCAGTCACGTACACATCCAACTCGAACTCACTCGTGATCTCGATGATCTTCGACACTTCTTGCACCCAAATCTGAAGAAAGCAAGGCTGTGACTCTGAGAATGGAATGTGGCTGACCTCAACGGAGACTTGTACATGTCCTCCCCCGGGCAGTTGGAGAGGGTCGTAGCCATCCAGGATGTGCGAGAGGATCATCGCGTCGTCCATGCAACTCCCATCCACATTCGCAGAGCGAGCGATCCGTGAATGGTCGTAGGAAGACTCATCTCCGAGGCTGCACACGGATTTACATCTCATTAAACTCCTCAGAATAGTCAAGGACACTCCTTTTCAGAGGTTCCAGTATGGAAACTTCAAGAACACTATGAATAATTGTTGTTTTGTTGCCAGTATTCTGGTTCTGAGTGCATGCACCTTGTATGTACCTTCACGTCAGCCGGAATTTAAGACAAGGTGTGGCAGAAAATCTTAAGAATCGCTGGTAATAAACTGACGATCCATTCACGACAACGCCATATTTGGTGACTCCAGCCGATGCAAGAGGGAGATGGAGAAAGACAACGGCCATTACGGAGAGAGCGAGGGAATCAGACGGATTCATCGGAGCCCCGCGGAGGCCTTGACAAGCCCGTCGTGGACTCGCCGCTGTCACCCGGTCAGCAATGCCAGCTTGAGAAGAAATCGAGTAAAGAAGAACAGAGCATGAAGAATCACGAAAAGCACAGAGTTCAGAGAGAAGAGAATCCACCTTTGTAGGGATTCTTCTCTCTCTCTCTCTCTCTCTCTCTCTCTCTGTCTTTTCTCTCCCCATCTTACTTCCATCACGTATTCTCGTAAGCCTTGGTTGCACCTTTGCTTTCTCTCTTCCATTTCTCACTCGTTTTCCACCTTTCCGGCGTCACCGTGGATTTCTCATGGATGTGCCGTGGTCCCACGAAGCATTCGAAATTCGATGCGAGGAAGAATGAGCGAGGGAGAGAGAGAAGGAAAGAGAGTGAGAGAGAGAGATAGAGAGAGATAGAGAGACTGTGCGAGAGAGAATACGATAGTGCGCTGGTAACGTATGAGAAAGAGAAAGGGAAGGAGAGATGGAGATAAAAGCAGGGTAGCAGAAACACAGCCCGAGTATGGGCTACAAAAATGCGTGGAGGAAATAACTCTTCTCACTTCACAGATTCGACGAATATTTTGGTGGAGTTCGACTATCAGGTGATACACTCAATTATGCAGGAAATGTGTAAAAATGTCCTACCTTTTTTCAACAAAATTCGACTGGCAATAGGAACTTCCATTTTTTTATGCGTTAATTAAGCCTCTGCTTAGGTCAATTTGTCGATAACAAGGAGCCGTTTATTAAGCGTATGATAATGTGGAAGCTGAGGCTGAAGCAAAGTGAGAAGAGCGAAAGTTGCTTCTTCTTCATATTCAAAGGAAAATGGAGAAGGAGGCAGCAGCATTGCTAATTGCACGCACTCTCTGACAAAACACGCGAGGCAAGGGGGAAGGAAAAGGGAGAAGCTGCTAAGGGAAACGGAAGAGGGATAAAGAGTGAGAGAGAGCGAGAGAAAGAGAGAGAGAACAGAGGGGAGAGACAGAGAGATAGAGAAGATAGCAACGCAACGTGAATTCAGAATGCTGAGATTGGAGCGAGAAGGAAGCATGGCACATAAGAGAAGTCGTCGAACGGCAGAATGACTTCTTCAATTTAAGAGAAGAAGACTCATTCTAACTAATGAAGTGTGGTTCTCCCTCCCTATCTCACTCTCCTTTCTCTGTCTCTCCCTCTCTCACTCTCTTTCTCTGTCTCCCCCTCTCACTCTTTTTTCTCTGTCTCTCCCTCTCTCAATCTCTTTCTCTGTCTCTCCCTCTCTCACTCTCTTACTCAACATTTTGCGTTCTCTTCATTTTGTCTTTTAATTATATCAGCAACCCTGGTATCAATAAACAAAAGATAAAAATGTTAAGTTTGCAATTATCCAATCGGGGCTATTGGCAGGAAGACAGTGATGATACACGTGTAAGATCTCGTAGTGTTCGAGAGAGAGAAAGAAAGAAAGTCAGAGAGAAAGAGAGACTGAGAGAGAGAGAGAGAAAGAGAGAAGTGAAGAACGGGGGTGAAGGCGTGAGAGAAGGAGAGAGAGAGACTGAAAAGAGAAGGGAAGATGACCTGCCACTGCTCCTCTTCCTTTCTTCCTCTGTGTACGCATGGATACTGAGATCAATGCGGAAGGCTGCAGCAGAGCTCCCTCGATACTCGCATCCCTTTCTCTCCTTCATCTCTTCCTCTAAATCCCTCTCTCTTTCCCTCTCTTCTGTCTCTCTCTCTTCTCTCTCTCTCTCTCTCTCTCTTTCTCTCCCTCTCTTTCTGCTTCTGCAGGATGCCTTTTCCCTCCCAGTTCGAAGCTCCAGGACCCTATTCTGGTTGAAAATGTGTGGAGTGTCGAAACATCCCTGGGGGAACAATAGACTTGACAGCGCCTCAGTGATATCATGGCAAGTCGGTTGCAGGGCCAGAGAAGGAAAGTGTAATGGAAGAGGTGAGCATAAATAAGGAAGATGATGAGAAAGGAAGACAGTGAAAAGCAGAAACAGCAGGTGCTTTCATACATTTTTATATATGATAGTGATTTTACAAAGAAAGAGATGACAAGTAGTTGAAATGTACTTGAGAATGAAAACGGCCAGACTGAACTGAGGAGGACAACTACAAGAGCAATCGTAAAATCAAGTAGTCGACTTTTGTTCACACTGAATAAAAGTAAAACAAACTAGTGAGCAGGAAGGACGAAAAAATACAGAAGATGCGCATGAAATTCTCCCGGGGAAGAATCCGCTTCGGCAAAGAATTCTTGACTTTGTTCTCTTTTCCTCAGTTTTCACTGCTCCACATTCTCTCCTCCTGCGTTGCTTCAGCTTCTTCTATCTCTTCCTACTGCTCTTCCTTCTTAGGGACAAATCAGATTTCCTTCGACTACGTCTTCGATTGCTCATTCTCCAACATGTCCAGCAGCGTTCACTCTTTCAAATTTCTGACATCTCACTGAACAAAGAAAGCTAGGATTAATTTCGGGGCAGATATTCTGGTTCAGTTAGAAACTAACCACGTAAGCATTTTTGCCTGTTACTTCTGGAGATACCAACTGAATTAACTCGTTATTTGAAGCGACACTAAATTTGTTAAAGCTCTTTGTTCGGTAATCGGCTTCAAAGAAAGTGTGTTGTCATTTCATAGAACATACACTAACTTAGTGATTGGCCTGCTTTCTTTTACTTCGAAAGGCTTTATATCCTTACCATTAGAGTTTACTTGTAACAAAATTTGTTATGTACCATTGGTTAATTACATGAGATCAAGTAAATTGTTAATTACTTTTTGACGATAATTTGGACCTTTCTTCTTTCAACAATTTCACTCACATTCAGATGGAAAATTCTATAGGAAAGCAACTGTAACAGAGGGAAGAAGAATAAGAAGGGGGCTACATGATGAAATCGGCATCCGTGTTAGACAAAGTAAATGACAGTTGCATCGTCTTCTTCGTCGTGCAGAATGGATATACTGTTCGAGAACTGAGCTGAAATCAAGGGAGCTATCGATTTATGCATTAAGATCATTTACGATGTTCAGCTTATAAAACACTTCGTTTCGCATGCATTGTGTTCTGCATATCTTCAACAAATTGGGCACTCTCTCCACTCAATCTATGGAATTGGTAATGGCTAAATCTCACCGTGCACCAGATGGCAGGAGGGAAGTCCTGCGGCGATTTCCTTCTTCTCCCTCCTTCTCCTTCTTCTTCGTCGTCTGCGTCTCTTCTCTCCGAGTAGTCTCTCGAGGTCTCCTTCGCTCTCTCCGATTCCAAGGCCGCCCGCCACGAATACCAGTACAAGGTAAACCTTCAAAGGAACTTGATTTAAAACGTTTCTTTTTAATTCCAAGAAAATGTAGAAAATACAGAGAAAGGACCAAAACTCGAACAGAAACTGGAGCATTCGCAGTGAGAAGACCGTTGAATATTGCACGTGGCAGTTGAGCTGCGCCCCCGACAACCAACTGAATTCTTTTAAAAATGTTAATAAATTATGCAAAATTTTTTTAGCATCTTGAGAAAGTAAAGGAGAAATACTTCAGAGAAGAAGGTTCTTATTCTTTTGTAAGAGATGACAAAGAACCCACTACTAGCTGTCGAATTTCGGGATAATTTGGAATTCTTTTCTATGACTGTAGTCATCTTTCTCTCCGTTTATAGCGTGCCCACTCCCTTCGGCATTAATAGTTCCTCACATAGTGAGACTCATTTACTCGTCGATGGTCGTTGGCCTATCCCTCTCTCTCTCTCACTCTCCCTCTCTCCCCCCTTCTCTCTCTCCCTCTCACTCTCTCTCCCTCTCACTCTTTCTCCCTCTCACTCCCTCTCCCTCTCACTCTCTATCCCTCTCTCATACGTTCTTTTCTTTGTCGTCCTCTTATCGCCATCGGCTTCTGTCTGCTCTTCCTTCTTGCATAACAAACTATTTGATGGTTCGTCAATTCTCTCGAGTCTGCTCCTAGAATGTCTTCTACCCTCCCACAACCCATACCTCCTCTCTCTCACTTTATTGCCCCTCTCTCTCACACTCTCTTTCTTTCTCTCTCTCTCTCTTTCTCTCCTTTCTCTATCATCCTCCCGTTCTTTTTTCATCCGCCTTTTCGTGTGCATCGTAATCATCACAAGCACGCAAATGAATGAAGCCTTCCGAATACAGTGAATAATTAAAAGATGTCGTGCTGGATAACTGAGCTAGAAATCAGTTGTCGACGTTTCGATTAAAAGTTTATTATAATTTGCAAACACGGAGGACGGTGGTGAAAAATCAGCACTTCCCATATTCCCTCGCTTGTTACTCATGCTATTATTTAAATGATAAAAAAAAATTGAATGTACCTCAAGAATCAACTGATGCAGGGCGAAAACAGACACAATGAAGGAGCCGGCAATCCAAACCAGCCACGAGCACCCGATTGCCAAGACACTTCGCTGCACAAAGAAATTGAAATTAAAGAAGTCAATGAAAATATTCAAAAGAAAAGGCAAAAACCTCGTTCTGTGCTCGGTAGAAAGTGATGGAAACGGCGAGTCCAACCAGGCCGAAGCTCATTTCAAGCACTGAAATCGACGGAACGTTTGAAACATAATAATGGCCAAGGAAAGAATTAGAAACAAAGAGTGTGATATGGCTGACAGTCAAGAGAATCATCGATGTCTTGGTCGATCTCGTAAACGGGAGCAGAGAGGAGATGAACGAGAAGAGGGGCGAGGACGAGAAGGAGAGAGAGGCCGGCCGAGTACACGGCCGCACCCTTCCAGCCTGCCATCTCCAGTCTCCACCACTCCGGGCGTGGCAGGGACAGGAGAGGGGAGGACTGAGAGGGACCGCGGCCGCGCACTCCTACTGCTTGCAACGACGCATCCGACATCTATTTACATCTATTTATACAGAATGCATCTCGAGATTTTGTTTACTAAGACCTAATTGTAAAGGATATGTACATAGTTGTAAGTATGCATGAAAGAGACATACATATGCAAAGCAGTTTGTGTGCAAAAAACCTTTCTCAAGATGCTAGCCACATCCCTGGTCAGCTGCTTACCATGAATTCCACACGCAAACGACCATCTTTTGAATTCGAGCTATTCCTGGAAGTCGCTCGGATGCGTCTGCCAACTGAATTATGAAAAACTTAAGGGAAACGCGAACGCTAGGTTTCTCCTCTCTTCTCTTCTCTTGACTATAGAAATCTCATGCGGCAGTTTTGCGCACCAGCTTATATTTAATTCATATACATCGCGTTTTAAAGATGGGAATAAAGTCGGGAATGAAGACGTAAAGAGAAAGCGAGAAAGAGGATTGCAGAAAGGAAACAAACGACACGAATATTCATAAATGAGAGTGAGAGATGCACATAACTTTAAGTGAGGTCAGAGATCGAATTGAAGCATAAAGTTGTTGACAGATTAGCGAACTCGTCATTACTAAGAGCAATCAGTTATAAGGTACTAAATTACATCTCGTAATTTAATTTATGTCTCACTATGCAAATTTGTGCACTAGATCAATGATTTATTAACAATTTGCCAGGAATTGTTTTTTCATTAGTGATGGGTCTAATATGGAGAGGAACAGATCAACTACAAATATTTCTAGCATTGTCTGACGAATTCGTCAGCAGCAACAAGAATCAGTCACTAAAAATAAAATTGAGGTACATAGCCTTTCATTCGTATTCCCGTGTTTGTAGTGTCGAAAAATTAGATAAGGAAAGAATGAGCTCGCAGAAAGATAAAAGAAATGAGCTGCTTCTGGAAAGACACGCTTCTCTTCTTGTTTTCGAGTGTGACTGTCGAAAGGACAGATTCCTCGTGGCACCGTGGTCATCGAGATGATGGTGGGGTTCCGGATGAAGAGAGAGAGAGAGCTATGTAGATCTCTTCCATTTTCTCTCTCTCTCTCTCTCTCTCTCTCTCGATTATACTCCCCACTCTCCTTTCTTATATTTATTTCTCTTTCTATTTCTCTCTCTCTCTCTCTATTACTCTGTCCACTCTCCTTTCTCGTCTCTATTTCTCTTCTTATTTCTCTCTCTCCATTACGTCTCTATTACCCGAGATATGCCGCTCATCCGGTCGAGAATAACCTCCTAAGAGAGCGGAAGGCATGCTAATTGTGCTGGGAATGTCAACAAGTGAGAGAGGATCAAAATGAAGAAGAAGACGAAAAAGAATAAGAAGTGTTCCTCACAAGTAACAGTGCGCCCTGAACATTTCTCATATTCATTAATTGAATAATAAATTAGACTGCGGAGGGGAGGGAGATGGGAACGAGAGAGAGAGAGAGAAGGGTGAAAGAGACTGATAAAGGAAAAGATAGAGAGAATGACCATAAGAAAGAAAGATAGGTAACTGCAAATGAATGTATAACTACTCTTGCGATGCATTGCTCTAGCCACTATCCATCTCCATAATGGAGGCCGCTGACAATGAGGAGAAAAGGAAGAGGAAAGTGGCTGATGAAATGGCGCCCCGTAGTCAATGGCGACAAGTTCAGGCCA
This sequence comes from Allodiplogaster sudhausi, assembly GCA_945643635.1. Classification (NCBI taxonomy): domain Eukaryota; kingdom Metazoa; phylum Nematoda; class Chromadorea; order Rhabditida; family Diplogasteridae; genus Allodiplogaster; species Allodiplogaster sudhausi. The sequence continues at coordinate 2,547,697 of CALZFC010000043.1, read as the reverse complement.
TTCATTAGCCAGTGACGGAGCAAAGGCCAGAGTCTCATTGTCACTCCTCTCTTCCTTCTTCTCCTCCACCAAGAACAGCTCGGAAACAATCTGCCACGGTTCTTGTCGCTTCAAATTGCCACAGAAGAGCGTCCACTCCAAGACTTAAAAGCATGCAAGGGACATCCGGAAGAGAGGCGCAGGCTCATTCTCACTTCTCGACTCTCTCTGTCGCATACTCTCTCTCCTCTCTCTCTCTCTTTCTCTCTCTCTCTAACACAGTGTCTCTCCGTTACTGTCTCTCCTCATTCTCTCTCTCTCTCTCTCTCTCTCTCTCTAACACAGTGTCTCTCCGTTGCTCTCTCTCCTCATTCTCTCTCTCTCTCTCTCTCTCTCTCTCTAACACAGTGTCTCTCCGTTGCTGTCTCTCCTCATTCTCTCTCTCTCTCTCTCTCTCTCTCTCTCTCTAACACAGTGTCTCTCCGTTACTGTCTCTCCTCATTCTCTCTCTCTCTCTCTCTCTCTCTCTCTCTCTCTCTAACACAGTGTCTCTCCGTTGCTGTCTCTCCTCATTCTCTATCTCTCTCTCTCTCTCTCTCTCTCTCTCTCTCTCTAACACAGTGTCTCTCCGTTGCTGTCTCTCCTCATTCTCTCTCTCTCTCTCTCTCTCTCTCTCTCTCTCTCTAACACAGTCTCTTTCAGTTGCTGTCTTTCCTCGTTCTCCCACTCTCTCTCTCTCTCCCGTCATTTGTTTCTATTTACCTTGAAGGCATTCCTCTATGAAGAGCAAGACATTCTCCCTCTCCCCTTCCCAAAAGCAGTCCAAACTCTCCCGCCCTCAGACTCGCTTCATATCAGATTTTCGACATGGTAAATCACTTTTCCTCGCTCCAAAAGGCGCTCTGTGAATTTGTGTTCCCCACCATCTCCCTCTCTCCATTTCTAGTTATCCTTCTTCTATCTCGCGTTCCCATTCCATGGGAAATGGCAGTGGAGAGAAACGGAAGAAGAGGGAACGGAGATTATTCACGATTATAGAGAACGAAATAGATTTGGCAGACGGAGAAAGCAGCAGAAACTGAGAACTTGGAGCATGACTACATACTACCATTGAAGATGTCTGTAGACAACTTGAGTCAACAGAGAGGATGAAGAGAGAGAGAGAGAGAGAGAGAGAGAGAGAGAGAGAGAAAGAGAGAGAAAGAGAGAGAAATTGGGAGCAAAAAGGCAAGAGAGAAAAGAATAGTGACAGGTGAAGAGCATGTAAAAGGGCGAACAAGCGAAGGGAACGGCATGCCAAAACATGAGATTAAATGAGATTCCATGCTTTGTGTCGCGCAGGAAATGAGAACAAGCGAACAATAGAACATTTATTGCTAGTACGACTAGCATACATGTATCTATGTATGTAAAGAGTATGTATGTATGTACATACAGGCGTTTGACAAGAACTGAAGAAAAAAAAAGAATAAAGCGACCAAATATATGCAAGTTGAAATGTCGGAAGAATAGGGAGATCTGGAAATGTACTCTGCGAATGTTTTCTGGCGTGATAGAATATGCAGAGATGGAAATGGTTGGAATAGAATGGAATGGAGTGGAAATGAAGAAGAGCGTTCACTTTGATATTCTTCAGTCGCCATGCTCAGTGGCGCCTTTCTCATGGTGAGTGGGCTCTTTCTTGCTTCTTTCTCTTCCCGAGTATCAAAAATGAACATTTGGATTTTGGATTAGCTTAGCTTTCTGCACAAGATCCATTTTTATCTCCATCTTTCGTGTCCTCTCTTTTCCCTCACTCTCTTACTATCGCCTTTTCTCTGACACTCTCACCCTTCCGTCTCCTCTCACTCTCGCGTTCCTCTCTGACTCTCTCACCCTCCCGTCTCTTCTCAGCTAATGCTCATCTCATTCATCAGCCTCGTCAGCTGCACCAAAAAGGCCAAGTTAGTAAGGGAATTCCTTCTCTCTTTCTCACCCTTCTTTCTCTTCCGTTCTTCACAATAATAAGAGAGTTCAAAAACCAGGAGAAAGGCAGTCTCAGGAGAACCAATAATTTGAGGGAGAAGCCTCCGCCGGTACCGAAGATAAAGCCGCCGGAGGCACCGGCGGGCATTCCCCTCGCTGGCAGCGGAGGCTCCGACGACGACACTCTCCGCAATGTCAGCCTGTCCCGCCCCTGCCGGGGTCTCAAGTGGAACCCTTACAGTATCCCCGACATTCTGACGTTTCATCTGCAAGTCAACACTCTCAAGCACTTACCGCTGATTTCTGAAGTGGCCAGAGTAATGAGAGACTTCGGAATACTAATTAATGATACAGTAGCCGTTGTGTCTAAGTACTCTTCTAATCCGTTACTCATCACAAGTCCTCCGTTTGTGACCACAGAGATAAAAAAAAAGCAACAAAAAAACTGAGTTGCTATGGGATACAAATACCCTTTGCAAGAAAGGGGAGAGAGGGGGGGGGTGTATATCTGGTTGCATGGTTTATGCTAAAATCTATCCATAAACTAGAACAACAAAACTATTTGAGGCATATAAAGTACAACTACATAACATTCTTTTTTTTTCTTTTCAGATAAAGTCTCTGCAGAAAGAGAAGTCGATACAGGATAAGCAGTGAAGAGTGAAGATGGTTCTACATTCATGAGGAGAGACGCAAGAAGAAGCACGCGGTTCTTCGTTCTCTCTGCCCTCCCCCCTCCGCTTCTGCTCCCTCCACCCACAACCAACTCTCTCCGTCTTCCCCTCAGTCATAAACCTAACAACCAAAGACGGAAATTAAGTCAGAAGTAGTGACGGGAAAGTCCATCTATGGATACGACCGGAGAGGGGGAGGTTCCGCCCAGTCCTCTTCCCTCCAGCGTGCTGCCCTCTGCCTATTCATGGCTAAGCGTCTAGCACACTGGAGACCCGGGCATTCCTCACTCAGTGCTGTCGCGTGGGCCAAGACAGACGATGACTCGTTTATTGTCTCGCACCCTTATTTTTCTGTAACATCACACCGGCCAATATAATCAGAATGACTACGGCAATGGGAAAATATTAAGAAAGAAATAAAGCAGAAAAGAGACGATAATATGGGAATAAGATCGTGAGCACCCATCGGTGCTCGGGAGGGAACGAAAGAAGTGGGGAACGGGGTCATAGCAATGCACGCAGCTGCGTTCCCTCACAAAATTGTTTGGACCCGTAAGCTATGAAATCAACAATATAAACCGGTTTAATTGACACATCCTAGAGAAAAACTGAAACGAATAACAACGAAGTCAGACTCCTTGATAACAGAAAAAGAAGCCCACAAGGAACAACTTGTAATTATTCCTCAAGCAAAGGCTTTAAGAAATCGTCAATCGATGGTCTGCTAGCCAATTCGTTGAAGACGCGCCTTTGTTGAGGGGAGAGTGAATGGCGAAGCATGTAAATGAGATGCTGGTGGAAGAGAAGATAAGGAACTCCGAGCGATGCAGAGAGGTCAAGCTGAAAGAGAACAGGAATTCTATTTAACTAAACTTCTCCTTTTTAGATGACATCAGACAGAAATCCAGCAACGAGAGTGGAAAGAATCAGTCTCGTTTGAATGTCTTGATTAGAATCGTGCGTGACATGGACAAAAGTACACGCAAAATGAGTCTTTTTAAAGGAAATGAGCTTGGAGGGGAAAGTAGAAAGGTTAAAAATGGCAGATGAGGAATGAGAGGAGCGTCTTGCAGACAAGAGTACGTGAGTTGCGAATGAATTTTAACGAGTACTCACCCAGTCCCTAACGCACTCTCGAGTGGTTGTCTCTGACCCTTCGAAGAGGGATGGATTCGCGATCAGGCCATTCGCTGCCATTACACCAGCAACGCCTGTCTCTTCTGCTACCTGGGACAGGCAAGTATAAATCAACATTGATATTTGTATATATATATATATATATATATATATATATAATAAGTCTTTACGTTCAGAAGAAGAAAGAAAGCTGCAAATATCCAACCCGAATAGCGTCATCAAGAGAACGGATATCGCCATTGGCAATGACGGGAACGGAGACAGATTCCCGAATAATTCGAATGGCAGAGTAGTCAACGGGCTCCGACCGCTGGGAGGGGGTGCGGCCGTGCACAGTAAGATGAGACACCTACAGTATACATTTGATATGAAGGAGATGGATGAGCAGGGGAGCCTTTAATGAATAAGAGACTCACTCCTGCTGCCTCGGCTTTCCGACAGAGATCTACCGACTTCTCCAGAGGGTAATTAATGCGAATCTTCAGCGATATCTGCAATATCGTGTTTCTTTAACGAGCACGATTAAACCTTCAACAAACTCTTATTTATCTTTCTTGTCGTATCAAATGCTAGAACGGCAGAGCTGAGAATGACATTAGACAAACCGTAAATTCAGGATCAGAAATCCTGGCTCGAGTCTGGCGAACCATATCAGCTAGAAGATCAGGCTGATTCAAAAGAATACTTCCAAAGCCACGAGAACGGACATCGTGCTTCGGGCAGCCGCAGTTCAGGTCGACTCCTGACGCATACCTTCAAGCAACAATTCCATTCATCCAAGATGAAGCGCCCATAACACAGCCAAGCCAACTCACTTGTAAACCATTTCAGCTGCATTAGCGAGAATTATCGGATCGTTGGATGCAAACTGCACAATCACGGGATTATCCGCTGAAAATGAAAATATTCATTACACAATCCTAGAAAGAAGCAGAATAAAACAAAATAAACACCTTCGTTCGTAGAAAATTCGCTGGTACGACAGAATTCCGATTCTAAAAAGTTCTTAGCATAGATCATCGGCGTGTAACAGACATCCACTCCATGTCGACGTACGAGGTTTCGGAAAGCCAGTCTGATAAGGAGTCGGTTTCAGAACGAAGTGCTGCACTTTACTCCCATTTCACTTCTACAAGACCAAAGAACTGACATACTTGGAATAGCGAACCATCGGAGCACAGTAGAACTGAGGACGAGGCTGCGACATCTTTAACGAAAACAAAAGCGTTCACAACCGACAACTTAAGCACCAACAGAACAAGCAAGAGTTTCTGTGCCTGGAGTGAGACCACAGGAATTTTAAAGGGGGCCCACGCATGCTGAATGAGGGGCCACACGGGGTGCGACCACGCCATGGCCCCTTATTCCGCACTCGCTCAGCCACCCTTCACCCGAGCAACCTCGCCGTGGCCCCTGATTCCACGGGGGGTAGGCAAGTTCGTTATGGTGTGCGAGTGTATCTATAAATTGGGGTAGTCGACATTTCTGCCGACGTTTATGAAATCGCAATTCTGGCGATAACGTACTCGTTTATTGAGACTTGCGTCACTTCTTGGGGTGCTTATCAACTTTTGTATTCACAGGAATTTTAAAGGGGGCCAACGTATGCTGAATAAGGGGCCACACGGGGCTGCGACCACGCCGTGGCCCCTCATTCCGTACTCGCACAGCCACCTTTCACCCGGGCAACCTCGCCGTGGCCCCGGATTCTGCTTGTGGTGGCCACTAATGTTTTTTGATGTTGAGATGGGGCCACGAGGGGGTTTATTTGGTGTGAAAGTACGGTTGAGTGTCTTTCCGATGTTTTTAAAAACAAGAAGGACGCTGCACTAAAATATTAGTCGCCATGGACTTTTTGTATGTGCTGTTCGTTATGTATTTTAACTCCTGACTTAATTAGTTTGTTTTTCATGGTTTGCGATGGCTTGCAAACGAAAATGCGACTACAGGATGGGATCGAGGCGGCCCAACTGCAATAAGTCGCGTAACTTTTACAGGTCAGCGCTGTTTTGTTTATATTAGGCTCGCTTCGATAATTTTTTGAAGACGGTGCTGCACCTTACGAGATCGAGCGCGACCTGTTCCGCGGCGAGAGAGACACTGAAGATGGGGACAGCGACGGATTTTTTGGAAGAAGACTACGGCGTGGACACTTCGTTCGCACAAGGTCAACTGCTCCAGTAATGATTTTTTTTCACTTCAAAGCTACTCTTCCAGCGCACGGGTGTTCAGCCCATGCATTTTTCCGGACGCACTCGCTATGCAAAGATGGCACCGGTTGACAGCTTACTCCCACTGTCTGCACTCTGACCAAGTGGCAGAGACGTAGAGAGTTGGATTTAAGTCGCGCTCAAACTGGCAACTTGCCATTGCGAGATGTGTTAGAAGTGTCAAAACACGCAAGAAAAAACACGCATGAACACGCATGAAAAGCGGTCAGACGCAAGACGGTTGATTTTTATAGTGCGCCTTCCATCCGACGTTTCGCATTTTGAAAAGGGGACCACACCTGCGCGCCGTGTTCTAACATCCCGTGCAGCGTGCGGTGATGACCGACTGGTATCTGCGCAGTCTGGATGGGACAGGCAGGGAGGCCATCCTTCCTCAAGAAGTACTGTGTTGGACAAGACTTGCGATTTTTCCTTGCCACCCGGGATGATAACGCCCCCTTGCCCTTTCATTTTCCGCATGCTAGGATACCCGTTTTGATTGTCATATTATTCTGGTAACTAGAAGAATAAATGTACTTGTCAAGTGATGAAAGCAGGCCGGAGAAAGGCAATGAATAATGGGCAGCGAACGGTGGGATAAGGGGCCCGGATGAGCTGGATAGGGGGCCCGACAACGGAGAATAAGGGGCCCCTGTTCGTTGTATAAGGGGCCACGACGTTGTCTTTCGGGAGCTTACGCGCTTGATCAGGGGCCCCGACAAGCAGAATGAGGGGCCCACGCCGGGTGGATTAGGGGCCAAAATGGGTTCTCTCTTGGCCGCTAAAAATCGCACGTCGTGGCCCCTTATTCCCCATGCGTGGGCCCCCTTAAAAATTCCTGTGTTGTTGTTTCAGATTATTCTTGTCATCCACTGAAGAATTTTGTGTTTTCAGGTAACGTTTTGGTTCTGCTTTTTGAGGAGCTCTATTGCGAGCAAATTTTATGAAGGAATTTTACGAATATCTGGTCAGCGAATTAATTTTAATACGAGGGTGAAGCCTATTTTCAGTTATCGAGCGATAGTTTCTGCTCTGAGAGAAGCAGATGCGACGAGATGCGAGGAAGCGCTTCTTCGCGGCGGCAGAGTCGTCCAAAGGTATAGTTTCGTTGAAGCTTTTTGCTTGTATTATATAGCACTTTTTAGTTCTACACATACTATTCAACTGGGTTGGCAGCTGTTTCATTTGTTGTAATATCTTTTTACTTTTGTTTTACTTAACATTACCGATTTTGTTGAAAATAGGGCATCGTTGAAAGGAATAACATTTCTTTATTGCAGCAGTGCTCTCTGGATGACTGGTGTGTGCTCGACTCGTGGCCTGTTCCCGCGAAGGTTGGACCCCACCTTCTTCCCCCTTGTTCCCCCCCCCCTTTATATTTGGTTAAAATATAAATGTGTTTATGTTTGCTGTGTGTTGTGTGTTGCAGAAATTGGGAAGTAATGAGGCTGTCTTGGGCTGGTGTCAGTTTCTTTGGTGTGAGAAGTGGAACTCCGAGCGACCGGCAGACTGCGAGACAGACATTTCTATGGATTTCTCTCTTCCTTTCCTCGGGAACAACTCCAATCATCCCTTTTACTTTCTGTGCAATAGCGTTCATGGTGTTATATGTCGCCGTCTTTCGAAGTCGCGTGATGGGTCGGCATGTCTTCCTCTTCCTCTTTGAATTCCTTAGGGACCACGTCAGTAACTGATTCTCGCGTGTTTTCTGTGCAACTCGTTCCTGGAGATATGAAATTCGCTTGTCCTTCGCAGAGATGATGTTTTGTGCATTCTCCATCTGGACAGCATTCCGTTTCTGATGTTGATTTGCCAAGTCCAGAGCTTCCAGAGCTCTCTGGCATTCTTTCTCTGCTTCCTCCAGTTTTTTCTTCAATTCGGCCCTTTCCTTGACAATGCGTTCATCAAAATGTCTGTTAAGAGCAACGATTTCATTATGATGGTATTCTTTCAGACGCTCTTTTTCAATGGCAATGGTTTTGACTTCTTTTTGTAGCCGTTCTCCCTCCTTTCTCTCCTGCATTTCAATTTGCTTTTCCTCTTCGACTCTTTGCAACCAGGCCCTCTTATCATCTGCATACTTTCGCTCCATTTCATCTATACTGTGCTTATGTTCCTCTGTCATCTGAGTCAAGCGAGTAGTATGGTTGCGTTCGAGGTTAGGGATCTGATCAGTGTGTTGCTGCTCGATCTTTTTGAGCTTGTGTTCATCATTGGTTTTACCTTCTTCCAACAGACTCTCGTGGGCAGTGACTTGCGCTTTCAGAATGACATTCATGTTTTGGAGCTCATTCATGTCTCGGAGATTCGTTCTCATACTTACTTCTTTCCTTGTTGATTGTTAAGGGTGATCTGTAAAGGAAGAAAAAACGTTTATCAGAATAGCTAAAACCTGTTAATATCTTAGAGCAGTGGCTTAATACCACCTCGGTGTGGTGAACATGATACCAAGCAAGATTAATAAAAATTTATCGCTGAATATCAATACATCACATTAATTTTACTTGCAGGATTCTTCGAGTGGAAGAGGCGGAGGCAGCAACGGAAGACGAGCCTCCCCCCCCCCTCCTTTCCGAACGACTCCGAAAGAAGACGACAAGGAGGCCTTCCCCCTCTATTAGGAAGGACCCCGCGAGACCCCAATCCATTCCATTTTTTTAATGTTTTTTTAAAAATAAACGTCTTGATTTTGATGAAGAAAACAAATGTGAATAAAAAGTGTTTATCATCAGATAAACGTAACAACACAACAACAGGAGTCTTTCTCCTTACTCTCCCTTCCATTCTCCTCGTCGTCATTCTTGTCGTGTACCCCCCCCCCACTCGCTACACGGACCGTAATTTAGACAGAAGCCATCTACCGCACTTCCTACAGTAACACGCACTATTATATTTGAATCCGGAGCAATGCTCAATGTTGTAGTCTGTTGCCTCGTTTCCCGCCCGATTCTCGGGCAGTATATAAGCCCCGGTCAGCTCGGCCGCGCTCTTCTTCTTTTTTTTTGTTTTTCTTGATTACTTCCGCTCCCCCTCTCATTCTCTCTCGTCCCGTGTTGAGCACTAAGGCTCTTGTTCTTTGATTCGTTTTGTTGATGAATTGAAGCGAGCTGATAAACTTGTCAACTCAACTCGCTGTTCTTCCACGTCGTCTCCACTCAGCGTCCGAATCGCTGGGACCTAGAAGGGTCCGTACCTGAAGGGCGCGCAGCTCTTCTGTTGTGAACCTTGTGTGCCCGAGTGCCCAAGGACTCCTGCTTGGCAGGAGGACCCGCTTTTGAGCGGAACCTCCCTTATCTCCGGAGGTGACCCGATCACTGACGCGAGAGCGCGTGATCGTGGTGTCAGATACCTTTTTGTAAAGGGTAATCTATCGCCGATTTTTCATTTCGTGGCAGCGTGGCAAGCCATTACATGGGGGCCGACCGTTACTGAAGAGACGACAAGAAGACTACGAGCGACGAGTTTCGTCATCAGCAACAGCGACTTGTACAACAGCGGCGGAAAAGAACTTCACGAAGACGACTCGGCTTGAGAAGCAGTAGAGATCGACACGCGAGTTCTTTTGCCAGCTGAAGAGGAGTGACTAGGCGCGAGCGCGTGTTTGTGATACGACTGCAGCCCTTTTCTTCCGGGTACTTGTTGCGTGTATTGATTGGCGACGCGAGTGTGATAAACTAGGAGCGCGTATTGATTAGTACCGCGAAGTTTATCAAGTGCACTGTTCAGAGATGAGCGACCTCTACGACGAGGACGACACGCTCAGAGAGCTGAACGACAAGGGAGACGAAGAGCTGGACGAGCGCGGGCTTCTCGAAGACGGTGTCGACAAGACCGCGCAGCCAGGAGAAGGCGGAGACGGAGATGTGGCCAACTTCGAAGAGGTGCGCGCGAGCGAAGACATCGCGCAGCACACGGTACATGGCACATCCACACCCAGCGAGCTAGCATCCATGAGAATCAATCTGAGGAAGCCAAACATAACTAAGGCGAAAATCTACACAGCATGGAAGGAAAAGTATACAGCAGACATGGAAGCAGCACAGAAGGAAATAGCCAACAAAGAAGGAGAGATGGCTAGAATGCAAGCAGAATTGGAAGAACTGAGACAACTAAAGGAAAGTAGACTCCACAACGCATCCTTTGACTGTTCTCAGGCTCCGACGGCGACGGGCTCGGCACTGGAAATGGTGAATGGCAGAGCGAGCAGGGACGAGCAGAACCGTCCCCCGGCACAGGTGAACAACCAGCCCTCAGCTTTCGCACCGAGAAGAGGGAATAATCCAAGTTCTGCTCTTCAGCGAGTACAGTCGCTGCAAAGCGCCGAGCGAATCGCCCCTCCCCCTCCTCCGCCAGGACACCCACCGGCGAATCGGAAGCTGCCCTCTCCGTTCAACCAGCCCACCCAGCAGTACCCTCCCGACGCCATTTCGTCGGCAATCGCCGCGGCAGGTTGGCAACGAGAAAGAGAGCGGAGTGGAGGAGAAGAAGAGTGGAGAAGGGCAGAGCACGAGTACAGAGAGAGAAGCTCAAGCCAATTCCCTTCTTCCTTGCAGCAGGAGGAAAGGAGGCGATCTACCACGCATCCCTACGTCGACAACTCGGCATCCTCCCCACTGCCAGCCGGTACGGAATTGATTTTACAATTCATGAGGGAGGACCGAGAGAGAGAGAGAGAGTGATGATGCGAGAGATGCTGGCGGGTTTAGCGATGGACTCTCTTCCCCCCTTTACTGGTAGAGGGGATTTCCGCGCTTTCATCGAGAAGTTCAAGGTAAAATATGGCCGCTTGCTGACCATTGACCAGTGCGCGAATCAGTTGGTCGTTCTTCTGGAAGGCGAGGCCAGGAAAGCTTACGACGTTCTCCCTGACGATGTCAAGCGCGCGGGCTTTTACGAAGTAGTGCATGCGTTGGAGAAGAGATTCCACGGCGACCCTTCCCTGTCCGCATTCGAGGCTGACCAGAAGCTGAGACAGCTGAAGAAGAGGGCCGGCCAATCAGTTGCAGACTTTTGCCTAGAGTTAGAGTCCGTCAGTAAAAAGGCTTTCCCCGACGCGACGGAAGAAGTGCTGGCCATGCTGCGTCGATCCGGGTTGTTGAGCGGAATCGACAGTAGTCAATATAGGAGGGCGATGATGACCAAGATGGATGAGGACGCCTCTGCTGACTACGAAGCACTCAAGCGCGAGGCCTTGAGACTGGAGAACCTGGAGAAGAGAGAGGCGGCATTGAACAGCAGCGATAGAGCGAACGCGCAGGAATCACAGCGGATGCCTAGAACCGCAGCGAATCAGCATGCTTTTCCCTCGCACTCCCGGCCACCCTTCTCTCAGAACAATTCGCGCGCTCCTTTCAAGAAGAACAACCATCCGCACCACAACCAGCAGCCTGCGCAGTATCCGAACAGTCAGCAAGCCAGTTTCGGGCAGCAGCAAGGAGGCAGTTTCCCCTCGCAAGACGTGAGGAGGTCAGCACCGACTGGCCCTCCCCAGCAGCAAGGGCAGTCAAGGCAGCAGGGTGGCGGACCACCACAACGAGCTGCAAGGAAAGTGGCAGCAGCGAAAAAGCGGAAGAATGGAAAGAAGCGTGCGAAGGATGGCTCACCAGCGAGTTCTATGGAAGACTTAGCAGAGAGGACTGAGACCGAACTCGAGGAGAGGCCGCTATTCAGGGGCCAGTCATGGCGTGCTTGCGTGACGCTGAACGGGGTAGACACGGTGGCCACGATCGATAGCGGGTCGGAAGTCACCATTGTGACAGAGAAGGCATTGCAACGAGTGGAGAAGCTGTCGGGACAGTTGGTGAAGCGATGGAAGCCTCAAGCGGTGATAAGGGATGCATCCAGCAACACCATGAACCTGAATGAAGCTGCGACGCTCTCTCTTAAGATGCCTTTTACGGAAGCAATGGAGATCGGCGTCTACGTGACGGCGAATGAGCAAGCAGACGAGTTGCTGCTTGGACAGAACGCGCGCGTGGCGTGGGAAACGTGGTGGAAGGTGACAGGAGACCATTCATCAGAGCCAGCGAGAGTGAATAAGCGGGTAGTTGTAGCGCCTTACAGTGTCGCGCGTCTTTCGCTTCATCCCCCTCACGACTCTTCGGTGTCCATTTTTTTGTCTTCGGTAGACGGAGTCGAGTCCACGTTGGTATCTCCTGAGTGCGAAGTCGCAGTGAAGAACGAGTCGGACTCTCCGCGACTCTTTCAGCCTGAAGATGAAGTAGGAGTTTGGGAGTCGACTGCTTGGAAACCGGTGGAGGCTGCAGAGGGAGAAACAGCTGTTCCGGAGCATCGAGAAGCCATTGTTCTTGCGCGCGTAGAAGAGAATGGTAGAATCGAGTCTGTTCCCTGTCGCTCTCTCATCTCTGACTACGCGGATGTCTTTGCATTGAATGAAGCGGAGCTTGGTCGAACCGATTTAGTCGAGCACGAGATCGATGTCGGTAACCACCCGCCAATCAGACAGAAGCAGCGCCCAGTACCCATCGGCTTAAGGCAGAAAGTGACGGAGCAGCTGCAGAACATGGAGGATAACGGCATCATTCGGCCGAGTTCCTCGCCCTGGGCATCTCCACTGGTGCTCGTGAGAAAGAAGGACGGGAGTCTTCGCCTCTGCGTAGATTATCGCCGTCTGAATTTGATATGCGTGAAGGATGCACATCCGCTGCCCTCCTCTGAGATCGCACTCCAGAATCTCAAAGGAAAGAGTCTCTTCACGACTCTTGACATGCAGTCGGGCTATTGGCAAGTCCGTCTCTCAGAAGACGCAGCTCAGAAGTCAGCCTTCACAGCGCTCGACAGATTGTATGAGTTCAAGGTGCTTCCGTTTGGCTTGGCCACCAGCCCAGCAGTCTTTCAGCGGTTGATGCATGAAGTCTTAAAGGATGTTCTCGGAGACAAGTGCATGGTGTATTTGGACGACATCATGATTGCCACGACCACTGAAGCAGAGCACGCAGAAGTCCTCTCGCGAGTCCTTGCCGCATTTCGGAGACACGGACTGCGCCTGAATGCGAAGAAGTGTCGCATTGCGCAGCGAGTTGTCCCCTTCCTCGGCCACATTATTGACAGTGGAGGTATCCATGTCAACCAGGAGAAGGTGAGAGCGATAGCAGAGTACCCGGCACCTCAGAATGTCAAGGAGTTGCGCACTTTCCTTGGCATGGCCGGCTACTATCGCAAGTTCATTCGGAACTATTCGAAGAGAGCACATCCGCTCTCGCAACTGACTTCCACTAAGGTGAAGTGGAAATGGGAGAGTAGCGAGCAGGCGGCGTTCGAGGACATCAAGCAGGCCCTCATGACGACTCCGGTATTGGCTCAGCCGGATGTCGAGCGCGCGATGACGGGAGAGCGACCATTTTATCTGTACACAGATGCGAGCAAGCAGGCCATTGGCGCTGTCCTAGCACAAGAAGATGACGATGGCGCTTTGCACCCAATTTTCTTTGCGAGCCGACCCTGCTCTTCAGCAGAACGCAATTATCACATCACGGACGCAGAGGCGTTGGCAGTGATGTTCGGACTGAAACGCTTTAAGCAGTTCTGCTCTGGCACCAAGGTGGTGATAAGGACGGATCACCAGCCTTTGTGCGCGCTCTTCAAGGAGGTGAAGATCTCGCCAAGAGTGATGAGATGGTCGGTCGAGCTGCAGGAGTTCGACGTCCACATCCAATATGTGAAGGGATCTGCCAATGTCGTGGCAGACGCCCTGAGTCGCGGAGCAGTTTCCGCGAAGGCTCACGATGATGACGACACACCAGAAATCATTCGAGTTGTTAACCGAGTTGTTATTGAACACGACGAGTCGAAGTGGCAAGCAGCGCTGCAGAATGACGAGTACGGTAGGCAATTATTAGAGGCAGTCAGAGCAGCTGAGGAGAAGCGAGTGAGGAAGGGTGGAGCACTTTGGAGAGAGCAGAATGGGATTCTCATGGCCCAGACGAACAAGGGAGGATGGCGACGCTATGTACCAGAATCGTTGCGCGCGCAGATAATTCGCGAGCAGCATGATGGGAAACTCGCTGGCCATTTCGCAGTCGAGAAAATGCTGAGTAGAATGAGCTCCCTCTTCTGGATAGGAATTCGGCGCGATGTAAAGGAGTACATCCAGAAATGCCCGAAGTGCGCCGCTTTCAACCCATCCACCATTCTCACTCCTCCTCTGAAGCCAATTCTTGCCACGGAGCCATTCCAGCTCGTTGGAATTGATGTGCTCGAAATCGGTAATTCCAGCCGCGGAAACCGATATGTCTTGACTATTGTGGACCACTTCACCAAATTTGGTGCCGCTTATGCGATGAAGGACAAGAGCGCGCGAACAGTGGCACGGAAGTTCGTTCGGCATTGGGTGGCCGAGAACGGCAGACTTCCAGAAGCGGTGTTGAGCGACCAAGGGCTGGAATTCACCAGCAAACTGACAGAAGAACTCTTTGCCTTGCTCGAAGTAGAGCATCCGACAACTAAAGGTTACTGTTCGCGAGAGAACGGAGCATGCGAAAGGCTGAACAGGACGTTGCTCGAGATGCTGCGGAAGAAATGCGAGTCCCCGCAGGAGTGGGACGAAGTACTCCCCTTTGCAGTCTACGCATATAATGCAAGCATTCACAGCAGCATTGGCGAATCGCCCTTCTTCGCAGTCCATGGTAGAGACACCAGACCACTAGGTCCTCGCTTGGCAGCCACTCGCAATGCTCCTTATGCTGATGTCACGGACTACAAGCACAACTTGGTAGCCGGGTTGAAGATAGCGCATGAGAGAATTCGCGAGACAGCGCAGCAAGCAGCAAGCCAAATGAAGGAACACTACGATAAGGCACATAAGGTCGATTCGCGTAGTTTTCCTGTCCCGGGAGACCTCGTTTACATGCGAGTACCCTCTGCCAGGGCCGGAGCGGACATTCCTAAGTTGGAGAACGAATGGACTGGGCCTTACCGTGTTGTGAGTGTGTCTTCTAATTCCGCAGTCATAAGAGCAATCTGGGGAAAGAGTGAGAGAGTAGTCCAGTTTGACTTGCTACGTGTCCTTCCCAAAGAAATGCCAGAAACCACACAGATGACCACCAGGAGAAATCGCAAAGAGTGGCGTGACCGCGTAGTACGGAGAATAAGTTCTGCCACTTACAGATCTGCTGACCCGGACGCTGGCTGCACTCAATGCACAAAGGAAGAACTGATCATCTACGGAGACGCTGTTCCAGGCTGCCCGCGGAAGATTAAACAGCAGCAAGTGATCTCCCTGCGAAAGGTCGCGATTCTGCACTTCGTCATGAGTGTGGAGAAAGAAGAATCCGTAATCGTCAGCCGATGGGACCGAGGAGAAGTGGAGCCAACGGCAGAGAATTGGGACTTGGCTCTCCGTCAGACGTGTCTCCATCAGCAGCGACTTTGGGAGGCAGCGAATCCGGAGGAGTCCTCGTTCCCTCCGGCTCTGCGCTCTTCCCTTCGCAAGTGGCAGCGGAAGCTCAGGGGAGAAGCAGGTGAGGAGCACAAGGAAACGATCTTCCCGACGATTGCCACATGGCAAGTCCTCTACTATGCACCGATCTCGCTCTTCGACATCACGGACGTGGTGACGGCGCACCGAATCCGGATCGACAGCTGGGCAGCGCTGTTGGACGCGTTGGAGGCGATGGAGATGGTGAAGGAAGTGAAGAGGCTGATCGTGTTCCTCCCTCCGTCCACTCTCGAGGACATGAATACGAACGCCAAACAGTTAGCGTCCAATCTGGAGAGACTCGCACAGAAACTCGAGCACCCCGAGTTCCTTGTCGTGTCAGCATCGCCTCCCGAATACACAACGACAGCAGCAGAGATGGACTTTATCGACAACTACCTCACGGAGCTCCACACCAAGCTGCACACGTCCGTGATCATCACCTCCCTGGCAAGAGTGAACGGAATCTCTCCCACTTTTATGGCAGCGGGATTCTGCAAGGAAGGCGAGCCCCTGCCAGTTGCTTCAGTCAACACATTTGTTGACATGATGGAGCGGACGGTGCCCAAGTGTGGTACGCAACCGTATCGTCAGCTCTGCCAGGGCTTGAAAAGCCGCCTGCCCGTGACGAAGAAGCGCAGTATCGACACCACACTCGACCGCCGACCACTCAACCTTCACCGAAGAGACACCGCCAGCCACTTACTGAGATAAGCCCGAACAAGAAGAAGAGAGACGATAAAGGAGCGAGCAACAGCCGCAGTTACAGCCGAGCCGACCAGCGCGACGACACCTCCAGCGCGAGCCACAGCCAGACACGCCACTCCGCCCCGAGTTCCAGTCACACCGAGACGCGCCGCAGCCACACCACCGCTCACGAACTGCCGCCCCTCAAGTGCTACCGTTGCGGCAGACTCGGCCACAAGGCCACAGCTTGCCTTACCCACATCCCACGCAAGTGAAGCCTCGTCCATATCCCACCCCCTCTCCTTTCCCCTAATTGTGACAGCAGGATGTTCTATTCTTGCTTCCTTTTTTTTTTTTTTTTTTTTATTATTATTCTCAGTATTCATTCCCTTAGCCCTATTCTGAGCAATGCCAGTTTTGTGCCTATATTACTTATCTCCATCATATCTTTTTCTCTGCCTGGCTGTCGGGGCGCCAGCACGGGGGCCCCGGGGATGTCGTGTACCCCCCCCCCCCACTCGCTACACGGACCGTAATTTAGACAGAAGCCATCTACCGCACTTCCTACAGTAACACGCACTATTATATTTGAATCCGGAGCAATGCTCAATGTTGTAGTCTGTTGCCTCGTTTCCCGCCCGATTCTCGGGCAGTATATAAGCCCCGGTCAGCTCGGCCGCGCTCTTCTTCTTTTTTTTTGTTTTTCTTGATTACTTCCGCTCCCCCTCTCATTCTCTCTCGTCCCGTGTTGAGCACTAAGGCTCTTGTTCTTTGATTCGTTTTGTTGATGAATTGAAGCGAGCTGATAAACTTGTCAACTCAACTCGCTGTTCTTCCACGTCGTCTCCACTCAGCGTCCGAATCGCTGGGACCTAGAAGGGTCCGTACCTGAAGGGCGCGCAGCTCTTCTGTTGTGAACCTTGTGTGCCCGAGTGCCCAAGGACTCCTGCTTGGCAGGAGGACCCGCTTTTGAGCGGAACCTCCCTTATCTCCGGAGGTGACCCGATCACTGACGCGAGAGCGCGTGATCGTGGTGTCAGATACCTTTTTGTAAAGGGTAATCTATCGCCGATTTTTCATTTCGTGGCAGCGTGGCAAGCCATTACATTCTCCTTCATCTTCTTTCTTCTTCGAGCTGCTCTTTCTTACCATCCTCGCCATGAGCTGTTCGAACTGCTCGGCCGAGAGGGTATAACTGCAATTAAACATTCACGAGGTCCTCAGCATTTACGAGAACAATAGACGGACCCGTGCCCTTTCTCGGCTGGCTTCTCCTCTTCTTCCACGAACTCCTTGTCCTGGGCGGCGTGGAAGCCGCCGCGTCTTCCGCCGCGAAGCCCCGTGTAGCCGCCTCGTCCTCCCCTATACGGGTGAGGTCGGTCGCGGTGGCTAAAACTACAACAAATAAAAGCGACTATAACTGTTGAAGAACAGTTGGCTAACCAAAGGTCGGAGAAGAAGGAGGGGTCCGACTTCTTGATCTCGCCGAGTGCGTCCTTGATGATGGAGTGGTTTGCGGCGAAGACCATCTTCAGCGCGCCAGCCAGCTCGAAATGCTGAAGAAGAGCGAGGAATCATATTTTTCTGCTAGCTTTACAGCTAGAAACGAACGTCGATGCGCTGTTACGCAGGCGGCGGCGGCGGGGGGTGGAATCCGCCGTAGCCGCTGAAGCCCTCCGAATCCATTGTTGTACTCGCCCATGATTGACCTTTAACAAAAAGAGGAAAAGGATAAACAAGTTGAACATCGAAAACAAGACCAGTAACAACGCCAGTTGTTAATACATCCAAGCGTCTTTTTCCCGCCCAAGACGAATGCTCAAACTTTTGGAGGGAGTTTAAATCACTTCGATCGATGCATTGGGAGGCGGGCTCGGCAGAGCTGTATGCTGTGCCTTGCCGCGACGCATGAAACGGGCGCAACGCGGAAAAATACGGTATTCGCTGTGTCAAATTTCCGGAATTTTTTAAGGGCGGGTACCCTCCGTGTGATTCTGCTTGTGGTGGCCACTAATGTTTTTGACGTCGAAATGGGGCCACGAGGGGGTTTATTTTGTGTAAAAGTACGGTTGAGTGCTTTTCCGATGTTTTTAAAAAACGAGAAGGACGCTGCACTAAAATACTAGTGGCGCCATGGACTTTTCGTATGTGCTGTTCATTATTTATTTCAGCTTCTGACTTAATTAGTTTGTTTTTCATGGTTTGCGATGGCTTGCAAGCGAAAATGCGACTACAGGATTGGATCGAGGGGGCCCAACTGCAACTAGTCGCGTAACTTTAACAGGTCAGCGCTATTTTGTTTAT
Source organism: Allodiplogaster sudhausi (assembly GCA_945643635.1). NCBI lineage: Eukaryota > Metazoa > Nematoda > Chromadorea > Rhabditida > Diplogasteridae > Allodiplogaster > Allodiplogaster sudhausi. Next base: position 2,529,305 of record CALZFC010000043.1, on the reverse strand, counting down.
TTTAAGCTCGCTGCGATGATTTTTTTGAAGACGGTGCTGCACCTGACGAGATCGAGCGCGACCTGTTCCGCGCGAGAGAGACACTGAAGATGAGGACAGCGACGAAGATGTTTTGGAAGAAGACAACGGCGTGGACACTGCGTTCGCACAAGGTCAACTGCTCCAGCAATGATTTTTTTTAAACTTCAAAGCTACTCTTCCAGCGTGCGGTGATGACTTCGACTGGTATCTGCGCAGCATGATGGGACAGGCAGGGAGACCACTCTTTCTCAAGAAGTGTTGACTAGGACAAGACTTACGATCTTTCCTTCCCGCTGGGATAGATAACGCCCCCTTGCCTGTATATTTTCCGCATGTTAGGATTCTCGTTTTGATTGTCATCTGATTCTGGTAACTAGGAGAATAAAGGTACTTGTCAAATTGATGAAAGCAGGAATGAGAACAGCAACGAATAAGGAGCAGGGAATGGTGGGATAAGGGGCCCTGATGAGCTGGATAAGGGGCCCAAGTATGTGGAAAAGGGTGCCCGACAACGGAGAATAAGGGGTCCATGCTCGTTGTATAAGGGGCCACGACGCGCTCTTTCGGGTGCTTAGGTGCTTGATCAGGGGCCCCGACAAGCGGAATAAGGGGCCCACGCTGGGTCGATAAGGGGCCAAACTTGGGCCTGTCGTGGTCACTAATTTTCCCCGTCGTGGCCCCTTATTCTGCATGCGTGGGCCCCCTTTAAAATTCCTGTGACCGTAAAACAGTTCAAATTTATCGTTCCAATCTTGTGTAATTCCAATCGCTACACCACGGTTTGAAAATATTGCGCGCGAGTTTCCGCATTTTCAATTGCTTGAGGCAAAAGCTATGATAAACGGAGTAATTTGTCTTTGCTATGATTGTTTTGTTAGTGTTGTTTTCTATGCCGCTTTGAGCTCCTTTTCGTTATTCATATTGCCGCTGGAATGCAATGTAACAAAACCCTCGTTGCAGAGTTCTTCGCGCGAATTCTCATTGCTGAATTCGAAGAAATGGGCGATATTGAAGATGATGTAAAGGTTAGCTTACTCCGGTTTCACATGAAAATGCATGCCTGCTGTTCGAGTAACTCATTTATCACTTCAGAAAATAATGGAGCGAGCGCGTCAACGTGACATTGATTTGAAGAAGAACAGCGAAAATCTTGATGAGAGCGTCGCTGTTCCGTCGCCTACGAAAAAGGCGCACGAAGTGACATTCGAGCAGAGAAGTACTCCTCTCACTGCGCAGACGTCGAATGTACCTGAGTTGTCTGAGGTTGCTTTTCATGCTGACACGAGAATGAATTTGTATTTCCAATTATGGGATATTTCTTTGTTTTCAGCAGCCTCTTTCGCCGGTTTCTGCAAATCGTCGAAGTCGCCTGACTGAGCTGGCCAATAATCTCGAAGACTTTGACTACAAGCCAATTTCTCAGAAACCAAAAGAAGCCTTTGTGAAGGGTCCATCACCTCGTCTCAGTCTTGGCGAGGTAGATACCGTAGGGAGCTTTCGGACATGGGGAACACGGACACGCTTTTTTGCATAGTTTCGAAATTTAAAAAGTAACAATTCGCGCTTAATTTTTTTTTTTTGCGAATTCCATTCTCCGTATGTAGGACTGTTATTGACATTCATATTGGTGCCCACCCCCCCCCCCCCATTCAAATTAGCATAGTACGGACCATAGCTTAAAACGGGGCGCCCAAAACTCCAGGGAAGGAAGGGTGAGGGGGCAGCGGACGCTGCCAGTTAATGTCAAATATTCCTAAGATGTTCTATTTTGGATCGCCTATGCTCTTTTAAGCAGGAATTAGTACTAAAAAAATTTCGAAATAGTCTGCTTTTTTAAGCCATGGCACGGACATCAGTTGCCAGTGGAAACTCTCTCTTTGCTTCCAGACCCGCCCATCAGTTCTGTTCACCCCTGGTCAGGGACGCAATCCTATTTCACTGCCAAAGCAGTCGTCACCTGTCAAGTCCATTTCGAAATGTTCGTTTGACTTGTTTATCATGTTGATATGAGTGGAATACTTGAAGTGTTGCCTTGTCTTCTCAGCTCCTCAAAAGTCACTCGCCCGTTTGACTGAAGAGGGAGACGAGCAACGCCACATTCGCTTCGCTCTCCCTGTCACAGCCAGTGATGAGGTCAGCCATTCTTATCAGCACTCTTTCTGGCGCCAAATTTGAAGGTTGTTTTCTGTCTTTAACATTTCAGCGTGATTCGGACAGCGCACACGGGACTTTCTCCCCTCGAGAGGTCACTTCATTCGCGGACCAAAATGAAGAAGATGGAGAAAAGCAAAGGAGAGAAGATAACGAGGAATACGGAGCTCATACCTTCCTCAAGGTTCTTTCCCTCAACCTCCTGTTTCCCAATTCATTAAAAGGTGGTGTCTCAGAAGAAAAGCACCTCCGGATCAGCGAACACTTCCTGGCAAGGGGCGCCGTCCAACAGCTCTTCTTTCATTCTTTCACCTAAACCCTTTGTTAGTCCTCAGCTCAGCCTTTCTGATAAGCAGACCATCTTGTACATTTCAGTCTCCGTCAGACCAGAAGCCTCAGCATGCACCCGTTCGCTTTGTTAGTTCATATTTTGTTTAGTTTTGGCCCTGGTTTCCAGTGTGATTAGAACTTGTTGTAGTATCACAAATTATTCTACGATATCTTTATATTTCTAGAACCCTTCCACATCGTCGCCAATCATCTCTGAAACTCGCATCAACATCTCACATACCATTCGTAAGCACATTCTTTCAGTTAAAGAAGATAACGTTCTTCTCTCGTTTCCACGTATGAAACGTTGTCTGATTTCAGCCCTGGACATCTCGATGATAAAGTCTGTCGATTCGGAGAGTCACAAGAGTTCTACGGAAGAGGAAGAGGAGGTGACTGAGAAGGGAGGAAGTCGAGATGTGCTGAGAGAGCTGGAATACGCAGTGAAGGCTGCCACTGCCTCCCCTTCGCAGATCACCCCCTCCAGTGCAAGATACTTCTTCGCTCAGCTCCCTTCGGTTAGCGGACTCTTCTGGTATTCCAAGCATCCTTCCACATTACAAAATCGCTTGTCGTTGTTATGAATACAATTGTACGCTTGAACGGGTGGAATATCTTGGATTACAGAAGTCCCCGGTCCGTTATGAGCAGCCAACGTCACCTGCGAGTCCCTCCCCCATTCGATCTGCTGCCCTTTCCTCGGCCAAGGCATCGAGCATCAGAAAGGACCTCGAAGCTAAACTGCGCAGCGGAGAGGCTCAGGTACTCTGCTTCCTTCTCTTCTCTTCAGAATATTCATGGGCGCAATCAAATATTCCATACGAGCTTCTATTAAATGTTCTGAATGATTTTAGATGCCTCGCCCGGCTTCCCTGACTCAGGTGCCACAAGGAACTCCAAATGGAGGCTCAGCTGGTCCCGGATTGGTTCCTCCTGGGGTTCGCACTCAGTGGAGGGGAACTTCTGGCACTCCTGTTGTTCCTGGCTCTGATCCATCTCAACCGACGAATGCCGATGCTCGCGCTGCAAATCTGAAGAATCTGAGAAATCGTTGGGAGGTCATTTCGTTGTCCTTGTGCTTGTTAACTTTAGCAGGCAATACCGCTCTCGATTGCTTGAGGAAAGCAGGTTGGGGAGAGTAAAAATAGAATATGGACATCAAAATCTTGGTATGAAATTGCTCCGTGAAGTCCTAAAATCAATGTGAGTGACTTATGCTAGAATTTGCGAGTACTCGGTTGTTCGTAAACAGGGGAATTGGTGCTGTGGTAAATCGTTGCTACTCTGAATGATGATTACATAAGTAATGATAAATAAAATTGCAATACTTTGCAGTTCTCATCTGCGACGGGAACTCCTCTGCATCCGGACAAGAACGAGGTTGAACTGCTGGAAGTGGCGAAGAAGATGGCAGAGCAGAGGGAAACGGAGAGAGTGACCCCGGCTAGGAGAGGAGAGCATCAGCGATCCATCTCTTCCCATCACAGCCATGTCACCCAGGCTTCTCGCGAGGTTTCATTCACACAACATTCTTCGATGAAGTTCAAAATTTACGAAAATTCTAAATATTAATAAATTTAGTCCCTGACTTCTTCCCCGGTGGGTAAATCTCCTCGACTTCTTTGCCCGCCCCCGCCTCGCGAAGTACCAGAGAAAGGAACGGAAGAAGATGAAGAAATGATTGAGACGGAATCGGAGGGAGAAGAAGAAGAAGAAGAGATGGAAGATGCGGCCAGCCTAATCATCGACCAGGCATTCCACTTCATGGATGCCAGAAGTCCCGGCAAGGTTCACGCTTTCTTTTCCGAGAAGAAGATTATGTCTTTCTTTAAGAAAAGGAATGTTGGTTTCAATTGATGAGGAATCTTTTAGCAGATGACAGGAATTGCACCGAAGGCAACACCGGAGAGGATTCTCGAGGAAGCGGAGAAGGAGGAGAGAGAGAGGGAGAGAGCAGAACTTTCGGAGAGACTTAGACAGCAGAGAGAGAAGGAGGAGAGAGCAGAGAGAGAATGGCTAGAACAAGAGGAGAAAAGAAAGCAAGAAGAGGCTGAGGAGGCAGCGGCAGCTTCTCTTCGCCCCGCCCACCCCGTTTTCAATGCTCCGCCCCCCCCGCCAGCTTCGGAAGGCTCCACTGAAGACGAGGTCATCACATTCTGAAACAAATTCCCTTTTGAAACCTGATAATTTGGGGGTTGGCGACTTGAACATTATAAAGGAATGAACATCTCCATTGCAGACTGCCTCAGAAGGAGGTTCAGGCAGCCTCGTCCACACCGTGTCCTTCTACAGAAAGAGGAGATACGACAAGGCAGACCAAGCCAAGAGTCTCGAGAAGATCGACTTCCGCACTCCATCTTCGGACAGTTCTCTCGCGGCTGTCGGCGTTGGACAGGTGCGGGTTCATGCTCCTTTAGTCTATAACTTTGCTTGCCTTGCAGGTCATTGGCGGGCACAGCAGCAGGGCGGAGAAGTCGTTCGATGTCCAGGAAGAGGAGGTTGCTTTTCGAGAGCCTTATGTCTTGTTATGAAACTAAATAATCTTACTTTCATTATCCTTCTTGGTTTTCAGGCTCGTCTCCAGCAGTCCATCTCAGTACAGCAAGAGCAGATCTCGCAGGCCAGCCGAGCCCTCTCCTTCTGTCGCCAGACACAGTTCCGAGGGTCGCGTGAAGAGGTTCTTGGGAATTCTATTTTAATTCTGTAAATTTAGAATATCTGATTTCACTTGTGTTATTAAAAATTACTTTTATGTTGTCACACCAGTTCAAGGATGGTTGACCACAGAGGATGCAAGAACGGGATGAATCCACTTTGCATGTTCGCAGGTGGACGCTCAACGTGCTTTGCTGGTTGCAACGGAGACTCGTCGTTGTCTCCTGAAGACGGTCGAGGATCTCCGCAATGGAATTCGATCTGCCAGTGGCCCCAGAGGTTTCGTCCTTTCATTCTTCAAGCGATCTTTCCATTGAAATACTGTTTCAATCACAGGAGCTATGGTCATCTCAAGTATTTCCGTTCCTCTCAGCCGAGATTTCGCTGCGGGAAATCTGGGATTCGCGAGTGGAGGTTTGTTTTCGAATTATCTTCGCGAAAAGTAATTTTTGACCCTTTAATATTTGATCCATTTTCAGAGAGCTTCCTGTACTACTTCATAATCCTGCTTAAGTACGGCTCTCATGTCCACCACACGGCTCTTCTCTCCAGTGATGACGCAGCACGCAGAAAGGTTCAGCTCTTCTAAACTCATTATTTTATTACTGTTAGTTTTTGTACAATAATTGATGGGATGTAATGATATGAGTTCTTGAGGGAGTCCTCGAGTTCGGACAGTTCCTTCGCCTTGAGCAGCTTGCACCCGACTTCTGCTGCAAGATTGAAGTGTACTCTCTGAGGACGGGCAGAGAACAACTCGCTCACGAGGAAAAGTACAAACTGAAGAGCGGAACACTCAAGAAGAAGGTTTTTTTTTTAAGTGAACTCTTTTCTTTCTCTGTCTCATCTCGTTCGCTTCCTTCTTTCTCTTTCGCTTCTATTTTCTCTTTCTGTTCCTCGTTCTCTTTCGCTCCTCTCTTCTCGTTCTCTGCTTTTCTCTGACTCTTTCTTTCTCGTTCGCTTCTCTCGTTCTCTGTTTCTCTTTGACTCTTTCTCTTTCGTTTCTCTCTTATTCGTACTCTCTCTCTTTCTCTCTCTCTCTCTCTCTGTGTCTCATTCTCATTCTCTCTGCTTCCTGTCCTTGCAGTCCTCGATGACGTCATCTTCCATCAGCCATCCCCAAGTGATCGGTGACTCTTCCTTCCAACTCGTCGGCCGTCTCTCCCTCGACATCCACAGCGTTGACCGTCGCAAGCATTCTCTGCAAGATGCGATGCATCCACTCGAAGGATCCATGGTTCTCAAGATAAAGAGGTCGCTCTTTTATTTATCATTTCAAGGTTCAGCTATTCAAAGTTCCATTTCTGAAGATACGCAATGGAGAAGGGAGATGTGCTGCACCGTGGATTCCTTTCTCTTTACCAACGAACTCCCCCCGAGGGACTCGGGTCGTGGACTCGTTACTGGTGTGGGCTGCAGAGTGGGGAGATGCGATTCTGGCGATGTCCCGAGGACGAAACAACCAAGGTAGGCAATGATCTTGTTCTTTCTCTTCCCCTTCTTCTTAATATCCGTTCTCCCTGCAGGAATGGCTGGTATTGATTGATCTCTCAACGAGTGCCTCGAATGGAGTGCAGGCGGAGGCGAAGGAGTTGTGTCCGTTCCCGAACTCGTTCCATGTTGATGTGTGGATACCGAAGGACCCGTCTGAGTCCTCTTCCAGTCAAGGCAACAAACAAATGGAGAAACTCAGGTTGGACTTTTTCGAATTGGAACGAAATTAAAACAATCCAAAGCATTCTCTTAATCACCGATTAGTTAATGTTGTTGTTTGAAAGTAAAACTTTTGTTGAAGGGTTCTGATGGCAGCGGACAGCAAGGCCGAGCTGAATATATGGGTGGACATTCTCAACAAGACAATCCACAATCTCTTGCTCTGGTCAGCTCCCGTTTCGAGGGCAGTTTGAGAGGCTGAAAGAAATGTTTTGTTATTAACTTAACATTTGTTCTCTCTCCCTCCCCTAAAAAGTGGGGGGAGTTTAGCAGTGAGAAATGTTATTGTTACCCCTGTAAGATGTCCCATCTCCTTTGTGCTCAACTTCCCTCACTGTGCACGCATTCTCCATTCATATAAGGTGGGATAGGTGCTATCTTCCGCAAGCTAATGTTAATCTATGGAGATATCTTTGCACTGAAATATCGAAATGTCTTGACCATTCACATGCCCATGATGTCTTCTCCATCCTCACATCAGCTCACTGGCAGTCTGCATCTCCATCCCAGTATATCAATGCCCCATTCATATTATTACCATTCTGTTTAGTACTTGTAGATTGATGAAATACCTCGGAAGAGTCAGACCAACTATCGCTATACACATACCCATTTCCCATATCAGCTTATAGTATGTTCCGTTTCCGCTGCTTTCGCTTAATTGTAATTCATTCCATGTGATGAAGGTAGCTATCGTAAGGTTGTTCCTGTTTATGAATGCCGTTTATCATTATTAGTTAATTAACAGAAAAGGAGGAATATCCTTGAAAGGTACACGCATTGTGGCTTGTGTTCTTCCGTTCTAGCAGATTCTGCAATCCTGGTGTCGAAGTTACCCGTTTGGAACAATTCACGTCTAGCATCCACTGGCATAATGGTTGTGATAAGAGAGCGATAATACTGGGATGTCACCGATATCAAAGATGAAAGAGTGGAAAGGCGGGAAGATAAGGAGAAAAGAAGACTAGAAGTAGCAGAGTGATGAATGAAGTAATCATAGATGAAGAACAAGGCTCTGCCAGTGGAGGGTCGCCTATGTCTTGAGGCGGGTCGGCCAGGGCCTCCCGACACTCCTTGCAGAGTTCTGTGCATTCTGGACATGCTAGGATTCCCTCCCGCAGCCACCCGCTTATCATCTGTAATTAAAAGTCGAGATTGTTTCTTTATTACCGTCTTTAATTTTGCTTACTGAGTATCTCGGGAAATACAATGAGAGGCGGAATAATCCCTGACCCGTCGTATATGAATCGGCTGTCCATGGCCATAGCATGGGTAGAGTTCCGTAGAGTTGAAGACGCCGATATGAAGTGTCCCATTAATGCATTCGTGCTGTAAAATTAGGAAACTGATCGGAGCTAATTTCGCGAGCCTTCAGGTCTCATGGTAAACATTAGAAAACCACCATTAGCGCATTTTTTAGAATATTTATTTCAGTTACATAATAGAGACGGAACCTCACATGGTAACACCCTGCCATGTAGTGAGCAAATGTTCTTACGCGCCCGCACTTCCGTTCAGTCCATGCTTTGGCAAGGTCTATGCAACGAGACGACTCTCCGTATATCTAAAATGATTGCAAAAGTGAAGGTCCCGGGGAGATTTGAACTCCCGTCGCAGGATTCAGAGTCCTGAGTGCTAACTGCTACACCACGGGACCGCACATGTCCCCGTGGTGGCATTTCACTATTGCGATGAAGTGCAGGAAGACAGACAAAGAACCTGTTTGCTAGGAGGGAAGAGAGAAAGAGAAAGTGGAACCTCGAGTAGATCGTCTTCCTCTGCGCGATTCGATTCAATCTCGCAACGAGAATCACGGCGGCGTTCCTTTGAGGAAGAAGAAGCGGAGGTTGTCTTCCATTCAAATTCTTGATTGTACGGACAGAAGTCGGCCAACTCCACTGAGCCCCCGTAGTAGCGGAGACCCTGGGGTAGGACATGAAGTTGCCAACCTTGATAACCCAGATAAACAGCGAGCGCAGATTGGGGTAGATATTAAAGGCACATTGAACTTACAGCCTGCTGAACGCCCCCCAGAGATGCCAAGTTGCGAAATTGACGGGGTAGAGGAGAAGAGAACGGTATGAGGTTGCACAGGGCCACCGAGTCTCGCTGCATTGTGCATCTGGAGAGAGAGGCAGAACGAGAGAGAGAGAGAGAGAGAGAGAGAGAGAGAGAGGCAGAACGAAAGAGAGGGAGAGAGAGGCAGAACAAAAGAGAGGGAGAGCGAGAGAAAGAGGGAGAGAGAGAGGCAGAACGAAAGAGAGGAAGAGCGAGAGAAAGAGGGAGAGAGAGGCAGACCGAGAGAGAGAGAGAGAGGGAGTGGGAGAGAAAGAGGGAGAGAGAGAGAGAGAGCGCGAGAGAGAGAGAGAGGCAGAACGAAAGAGAGGGAGAGCGAGAGAGAGAGAGAGGCAGAACGAAAGAGAGGGAGAGCGAGAGAGAGAGAGAGCGCGAGAGAGAGGGAAAGGCAGAACGAAAGAGAGGGAGAGCGAGAGAGAGAGAGCGAGAGAGAGAGAGAGGCAGAACGAGAGCGAGAGAGGGAAACCGCGAAAGAGAGAGAGGCGGAACGAGAGAGGGATAACGAGAGAGATAAAAAATATGGAGAATGAGAGAAGAATGGCATTACAATAGCTATACAAAATAAATGATTGCGTACTTGGTAACAGCAAGAGAGCGTCGTCCATCGTGCTTGATGTGGTCGCAGAAGGGCAAGAGACTGGAGTTGCTGGAAGCAGGCCATGCAGCTCTCTCCTTTTTCACTCTGGTCTCTCTCCCCTCTGAACTGACTTCTCTCTCCTCTTCTGAATCCATTCTCCGCAACTCTTCAGTGCGAAATCGCAGCCAAGGCCTGCTCCCCAGTGCAACTCCTCTGCTATCCTACAAGTAAGAGTTGTATATTATTAAACAGAAATGTTTAACGAAAAACAAAATTAGAGATCGAGAAGAGAGTCGATAGCAAGCAAACTGACTCATAATTCGGCTTGTACCAGCCCGTGTCTTCCAGGAGGGCGAATGTTATCCGCGAATATACAGGGTTCTGTGTATGCGTACCCGTCATCGCTTCGTTCTGCAACATCCAGTCTTCCTCACTCTCTCGCTATCTCTCTCCACCCCTCATCTTTCTCTCTCTCTGCTCTCTCTCTCCCCCCCCCCTCTCTATCTCTCTCTGCTCTCTCTCAATCGCTCTCTCTCTCTGTCATTCAATTTCTATGTTCTCTCTAACCTCATAGACCCGTTTCTCCCAGTGCGTGAGTGCCGTGCCGTCTCCTCCCTGATTCTCTAGTTCTGCTCCCTCCAGGCCATCGCATCCGAAGTGTCGTCTGGCTTCTTCTCTCACTCGAGGTGTCACAAGAACTTGCACGGAGTGAACAACCTCAAGAAGTGCAGAGTGGGGAGCGGAATGGCAGGGGAGAGGATCGTACGGGTCCTTCCGCAGTCCACCACGAAGGCCTGAGAATAGTGTCGATGGTGTTTGAATCCCACTCGTAGTATCCCTTATCTCGATTCAGTGTGACTGGCTTGCCGTACTGATTCCTGTTACGACAGGGAATTGTTCTATTTTGAAACTGTTTTACGCTAATTATAGAGTCTTTAAAAAATTAAGGTTCTATGTGAAAACGAAGAACGAAAGAAAAGAGAAAATAGCAACCGTTTCGTCCGAGGTTTTCCATTGGAATCGCGGAAGAAGGCGAAGAGGCCGGCGGAAAAGGCGAGGGCGTGGAGGATCTCGTGCTTAACTGTAGACACTAGCAGCTCCTGGTCGTGAGTGTGGGTGGAGAGGGCCGACGGGCACAGGTTCACGTGGCCGGCGATGGGGCTAGAGCACGAAGAGAGATAGAGAGAGGAGGGAGAGATGGAGAGAAAGAGAGGGCTCCATGATTTTTGGTCAAATGATAGTTGGTCACCTGATTGTTGGTAAAAAAACTTTTGATTGTTGGTCAAATGATTTGTGGTCACATGATTGTTGGTCAAATGATTCTTGGTCACGTGATTTTTGGTCAAATGATTATTGGTCAAATGATTCCCAGGCCAAAATCATGTGACCAAGAATCATTTGACCAGCAATCATGTGACCACAAATCATTTGACCAACAATCAGGTGACCAACTATCATTTGACCAAAAATCAGGACACCGAAAGAGAGAGGTGGAGAGAGAGAGGAGAGAGAGAAAGATAGAGGTGGAGAGAGAGGAGAGAGAGAGAAAGAGAGAGGTGGAGATAGAGAGGGGAGAGGTGAAGAGAAAGAGAGAGGGGGAGAGATGGAGAGAGCGAGAGAAAGAGAGAGCTCTGACCGATCGAGAAGGGCGTCAAGCTGGCAGTGAGCTGCATATGCGAGGGTGTCGTTGCGATCACAGCGAGAGGAGTGGCTGGAAGAGACATACAAGACGAAGTCGGCCGAGGGAATGCCCTGGCCTGCCTGGCCAACTCGGCCGCAGCCTCCCGCGTCCAGGCAGAAGTGGCATGGCTGGAGAGATTTATTCAGAATTACGGGAGAGATTTATTCAGAATTACGTTGACTTATTTATAGTGTAAATAGCAGCCACTGTAAATATTAAACGTAACCACGTAATTAAGCGGTAAATAAAATAAGATGCGATTTTGACATCCTGAGAGACAAGAAGAACGCATGCTTGAAATTGCATACCTGGAGATGCTCAGCTGGAATGACACTCTCTCCACAGACAGTGGAGGGGGCGCAGGCCTTGCCACAGGCCAGGGAACCCGCTCTCTTGTCCAGCAGGTAGTACGACTCGATGCATTTTCTGCCAGGGAAAGCATGAAGAGTTGAGGAAATGAGAAAAATATGAAAAGAAAGCAAACAGAAAAACTGCAATGAAGTATCAAGCAAGTATTTTGAAATAAAAGCTTAAAAATAACCTTTTGAGAAGAAGCGGATGAACTGAGCGACGTACTCGGAGAACCCGTTCCCAGAATCCAACAGCCTCAGGCAGAAGACTGCTCTGAAGAAAGATCTTTTCTTCTCTCATCAAAAGTGCATCGTTTTCAGCAACTTCTACAATTCTCATTCGTTTTGTACAAATATGATAGCACTGACATTTACATAGAGCTGCTTGTCCGGCGAAAGTCTGCAAATTAGAAATTTAAATTATGGCTGTAATTTGACGCTACCGATTCATTTAACTATTGAAAAAACCCTTTGATCCATATGTACATATGTACCTTTCAATGGTCTCATCGTAGTGGAGATGAATGCGAAGTGGCTCAAAGTCATCGTGGACGACTGCCTCGGGTAAGAACGGCGCTGCTCTTTTGTCTCTACCCCTTCCCTCTTCCTCATCTTCCACAAGGGGGGCCACGCCGAGGATCACGTCATCAATCGTGGGATTCTACAATTTATTGCCGTTTTTCTCTATTTACGCATTATCTTTTTCTCATAATAAAGCAAATTATTTAATCAAGAAGAGCAAGACAAATATTTCTCACCTGATATGTGCATGGGAGGGTCAGGGAAGGCGGAAGGACAAAGGTGAGAATGAAGAGAAGAGAGGAAAGGCGACTGCTGCGGATGCCTCGGGAATGCCCGGAGGGCATCTGACGGAGAGGAGAGCCAAGCCACGCCGATGGAGTGGGCAAGGACAAGGACACCGTCAGTGCAGCCTCTCCCACATCTATTTCGTCTCTCTCAAAACATACATTGGATGAAATCAGATGCATGATTAATCGAATAAAGCAAACGAATGGTGCAGTGGGAAGACGAACTCGGCTGGCAGAGAAAATAGGAGTAGGGAAAAATTGGCAACGGAGAAAAAACAGGGAGAGACACAGAGTAGAAATTGTAGAACCGAGGAAATGGGAGAATGGAAAACGGGATAGTCCATGACCTGCGAGGCAGACTGCAAGGATCTCATCAGTATGAGGATATGGGGAATGGAAAAGGAAAAAGGAGAGAATAGAGAAAGAGAGAGTGAGACCGTGGGGCAGAGAGAGAGAGAGAGAGAGAGAGAGAAAGAGAGAGAGAGAGAGAGAGAGAGAGAGAGAGAGAGAGAGAGAGTAAGAAACCAATCAGGTAATACCTCCGAGAACTCGAGAAAGATGTCAAATCGGAGCTTCACGCCGTGATCTCTCCTTGGCTCTCTCTCTCTCTCTCTCTCTCTCTCTCTCTCTCTCTCTCTGTCTCCTTTCTCCCTCTCCATTTCTCCCGTCTTATTCATAAACTCTCGCCCTCCTTTGTTGTGGTGGACAGTGGCGTGGCCGTTCATTGTCTGCGCATCCGCAGGCTGATCAAGCAATGAAGGAGGAGAGAAGAAATAGAATAAGTGAAGGAAGAGAATCAACAGAAAGCTTTCTAGAAAGGGTGTGAAATTGAGAGTAGCAGAGAGTGAAAGAGAATGAGAATGAATGAAATAGAGGGAGAGAAAGAGGGAGAGCGAGAGAGAGAGAGAGAGAGAGAGAGCCAGTCAACATAAAACATAAACGAATGGGTGAGAGGTCGTGAAGCGAGGCTTTCAATTTCTCTCAAGCAAAATCATAACATAGGTTATGCCAGTAAAATTTAACCTGAAAAAATGTCGTAACACTACAAGGCCGAGGAAGAGATGCTAGAATCTTAGATATGTACGTAGGTGTATATAGAACAGTAAGCGGAGAGAGCCAGAAAATAATGAAGAGAGAGAGTCGAGGGAAATGGTGAGGAAAAAAGATGGGCTCGATTGGTGTTGAAATTAGGGCGAGCCAGAGCAAGTGAGTGTGTGGTTGGGAGGAGAGAGAAAGAGAGGAGAGAAGAAAGTGAGGAAAGTGAGTGAGAGGAGGCAGGCAAATAAAGCAGGATATTCTCACTGTCGCTGCTCATTCCAGGGTAGTTTCCCAGGAGAAACAATTGCTTGTACTCACCTGTTTCACATACACAACAGTGAATATCTAATAATGAATGAAAAGATCCCTTGTATGAGGCCTAATCTCTTGGCTCAACGCTGGAAAGTCACAACCCCGGGTCGGAGAAGCAAGAATGGCAAGAGGGGAAAATGATAAAGTGGCACTCTTATCAGCGAAAGTTGTGACACGAGAAACAAGAATGGAAATGTCTTGTGGAGCAGACGATTTACTGCGCTGTCAGATTTGTGATGGATAACGGTTCTCTACAAAGGATGAAGGGCTTGCAAGCTGGTTTTCTTCCTGTCGATCTCTCTAATTCCTCTACTTTATCCTCTCTATTACTATATATCTCTCTCTCTCTCTCCCTCTCTCTCTCTGTCCCTCCTTCCCTCTCTCTCTCCCTATCTCTCTAGCGCTCTCTTTCGCTTCCTTCGCTCTCTATCTTTCCACAATTTCTCTCGCTCGTCTCTCTCATCTTACTTTCAGTAATCATCTTAACAATAATGAATTCAAAAATCCAGAAGCTGTGAGTGAATGTAGTATATTCAGTGAGGAACAGAGAAAGGGAGAGCCAAGGAGAGGGCAAAAGGAGGAGAGAGAACAGGGAAACAAAGATGGAAGAGAGTAATTCAGTGGGCACTTCTAACCAGGCTGAATGAAAGAGTGGCTACCTAAGACAGCCCCAGGGACGCTTTATGGGAAAGTTGGTTTGAAGGCGAAGGGATAAGTGAAACGAGAGAACACGGAGTATTCATGCCTCGGATGAGAAAAATAGAGCGTGAGAGAGCAAGCGAGAGAGAGAGAGAGAGAGAGAGAGAGAGAGAGAGCAAGATAGAGAGAGAGCAAAAGGGAGTCACAGAGTGAGAGAGAGCGAGAGAGAATGAGAGAGAACGAGAGAGAGAGAATGAAAGAGAGAGAGGGAGAGAGAGAGTAAGGGAGAGCGAGGGAGATGTGCTAAAATGCATAGCCGGAAACGAAAAAGAAGTATGCGAGAAAGACGAAATGAACTTGAATTTGATTAAGATAAGAGAACTGACGATTTTCATCCGGAATACTTGAGTATTAAAACTCTGGCTCTCCTACGCTCCGCTTTATGCCAAGATTGTATGGAACAATAATTGTGAGAGAGAAGCGTCCATGAAAGAGAGGAAGGAAGTCCAATTTGTTTGGCTAAGTGAATCGGCGAGAAGAGTGGGTCTGCTGCACAGCCAAATTCTTCCCATTCATTTGCTGCCCAGAGGGAGTTTGAAGCGAAGGTATTGAGTTGCATCTGAGAGGAACACGTCAATTCCAAGAAAGGAGAAGAGGAGGACGAATCAGCTGTGGAAGAGAGGGCAGGCAGATCTCTGGTAGAACAGAGACAATGCACCGCTCATTCAGGCGAATACAAAATGCAGTTCTTCTTTCTTTCTTTCCCACTCTCTCCCTCGTTCCCTGAATCTCCCAGCACTCTCTTCCTCTCTACGGATCCTTTCTCATTTTCTTCCGCCTAGCTGCTCTTTGTCTTCTTTGCCTTTTCTTGACTGCTTCCATCACCATCTCCCTCTCCCTCTACCTCTTCCCTCTCTCCCCTCTCTCTCTCTCTCTCTCTCTCTCTCTCCCTCCCTCCCTCTCTATCTCTCTTTAGCACACACTCTAGTTCTCTATTTCCCCGTCCTCGTTATTGGTCTCCAATGACGAGAATGGTCAGCGAATAACACATTACCAACAAGGAGCACTTCCAGTGGAAGGAAGAAGTTTCTATTCGAAGGGTTATCCGTTAAAAATAATAATAAAAGGACAAAGAGAAAGAAAGAAAGAGAGAGAGAGAGAGAGCGTTATTAAGGAAGAGAGAGTTAGATAAAGATTAACACGGAGATAATGAGCGAGCATTACTGTCCATCACAAAATAGCGGCTAAGCTTTATTAACTTCACATTCCAGAAATTGCAGTGCTGAGAGAGAGACTTTTATCTATGTCTTTCCAATACAACTTTTCTTTGGACAACCCTCCGCATTTCGCTCAGTCTCTCACTCTCCCTTTCCCTCTCTCTTTCTCTCTCTCTCTCTCTCCCTACATCTTCGCCATACTTCTCTGCCACCCCGTTCTCTCTTCACACTGCCTCTGGCGGCTCTCGCGCTAGACGATTGATTTTGGCGTCTGTCTCCAACTAAGCTTTCAGGCATATTCGCAGGCATTATTGCAAAGCAGACAGAGAGAGAGAGAGAGAGAGAGAGAGAGAGAAAGAAAGAGTAAAACGGTTAGTGTGCAAATTAAAAATATAAAGTAGAAATACATATATGCATGTGCATTTATTGTCATCGGATATCAAAAGGACGCTTATTTCGAATTTTTCAAATTGGGATTGCCAGAGGATTCTCTACCGACATTACTACTGGGAATATCGCCAGATTTGCTATCCACTCTCGGGAACTTTCCCCTTTGCTGTCCTCTCTTTCTCTTATTTCCCACTCCTCTCTTTCTCTCTATCTCTCAGTCCTCTCTTTCTCTCTCTCTCACTCCTCTCTTTCTCTCGCTTTCTGTCTCTCGCTATGTCTGACTCTCTCTCTCCCTCTCTCTCTCCCTCTCTCTCTCTCTCCCCCTCTCTCTCTCTCCTGTTATGCACTCCAGTTGCTCGGCCTCTCCCTTACTTCTTCTGCCGACTGCAGCTTCTCTTCTAATTCCTTCCGTCCATAAGAATAGCTCCCTCTCGATAGATCAAAGCCACTCGAAAAGGCAGTGCAAACATTGGTGAGGACAGTTGAATGTGCAGTTAGAGAGAACAAGGAGAGACACAGAGAGAGAGACAGAGTAAGAGAGAGAGAGAGAGAGAGAGAGAGAGAGAGAGAGTGGGGAGAGAAAAAGGATAAGGAGATTGAGGGAGACAAAGGGAGAGTGATTCAGAGATCGAGGAGTTCATAAGAACTGTCGAGAACGAGCAATGAATAAATAAACAGGAAACGAACGGATGCAAGGAACGCATTGTTATTTTTGTAAACATGAGTTATATACACATCTCCTTGACAAAAAGCTCAGCAGAACCAGCAAAGTAAAAACGTAAAAGGCTAATAAAATCTGCACACATCATCGATATGACGTAGCGCTATAACTAAAACAAGGGAATATAAAATTTCTAAAAGGAAATACAAAAATATTTACGCAATAAAAATGTCCATTACACAAATCATGACGTGAATCCCAGCGCTGTGCATGTGCTCCCTGCGTAAATACAGATGTTTAAATCATCAGAAAAAGTATTGTAATTAACGGAACACTTACACTCGGGAATAAAAGTCATGAACAATATCGTAATTGTATCAATGCTCTTGCTTAGAAATTGTGAACATTTTCCTTGCACATATTCTCTTTCGGTCTCTTTCGTACTCGTAGCTTGCTTGTGCCGATTTTGGCCAATTTAAACAAGTACATTACCGAGTTGCCTTGTATTCAGGCTCACATTTTTATAATCAGTTGTACATTTTAATAAATTCGTAGTCGACATGACATACAATTTGCTACTGTACTCTCTTTTTTTGGTTCCTTCTGACACTTTTCTTTTGGTCTCTTCATTCAAGTTGATCTCCCTCTCGATCACTTTTTCATGTTGTAAATCATTGTTTGTGCCACTTCGAACGACTAATCCTGCATTACGATTGAATGTTTGCATTTGTTCTTTCATTCTATTCTCGTCTCAATTTCTTTCTTCCAGTCTGATTGGATAATTTGGATGTGGTGAAGAAAAGCTGTTTGATCAGCTTAGCATGTGAGGGGAGAGGAGTGAGCAGTACCAGGCGAGGCAGGAGGAGTACTCTTCTGCTCACTGCAGGCCATGACCGGCTCAGTGCAGGCCTCTAAGCACTCTCGGCCTGTGGTTGTCTCTGCTCTTCTTTCTCTCTCTCTCTCTCTCTCTCTCTCTCTCTCTCTCTATCTCTCTCTCTCAAAAAAGGAGTTCACCATTATTGACGGTTTCTGCCAGCTGACGCGGATCTGTATCTCCATGTTGCACTTGCCTTACTTCTGAGTATTTCATTACAGCTCGGTTACCCTCAACTCAACCATAACTTGCTGTTTTCGTGCCACTTTCTAGTATTCCTTTCTCTCTCTCCCTCTCTCTCTCTCTCTCTTTCTCATTCTCCCGTTATCTCCTTCTATCTCACTCTCTGTAATTCTGTGGAGGTGTCTATGCATTTCTCTTCTGTTTATCCACGCGGGTTAAGCCGTGAGAGAGAGCGAAAGAAATACTGCCACCACCGCGCACGAAATGAACTGGCCCTTCAATGCGCTCAACATCCCCTCCTCTCTGCTTCTCTGTCTCTTGCATATCCTCACTCTCTTGTTTGCTCTCTTTCTCTTGCTCACTCCTACTCAGTCTTCATCTCTCTCACTCTGTTTCTTGAGCACTCTTTCACTACTTGACTATTCCATTTTTTTACTTCTAACCTCGGTCTCCTTCCTCACCTCTGAACTGTTTCTCAGTGAGTGATTAGTCACCACGGAAGCTTTCACTAACGCCATTTTCAAAGCTTCACTTCTTCTCATCTGAATTCTTCACTCGAAAGCTGTATCACTTCGTTGTTTCTTGACTCTGACATGTTTTGCAGATCCATTCATTTTCAGTACACAACAACCGTAGAAATGGGCTCGGGCGCAGTCGCGGGATGCTCGCGGTGCTTCATCGTTCTTCTCAATATCGCCATGCTGGTCACTGTTAAATTTTATTATTGTTAAACACTAGCTAATTCCGAAAACTTTCGCTCTTCCATCCTCGGTGGTTGGCAGATGAAGAGTAATGATTGGTAGTTGCTTCTTCTCTTTGTCGAACCCTCTCTTGTTCTTGAGTTCGCCGGCCTCGTGCTGATTGCACTGACTTTGTGGGTTCGGCTGGACGAGCGATTTGAATATGAAATCCGCCGAGATCTTTTCACTTTCTCCGATTCCACCCCTGCTTTGTATGAGCTGAAACAACAGATTCGCACAGCAGTCAGATTAACTTCTTTCCACTCCCTCTCTTTCTCTCTATCTTTCTCTATCTCCTTCTTTCTCTCTCTTTCTCTCTATCTTTCTCTGTCTCCTTCTCTCTCTCTCTCTATCTCTATCTTTCTCTACAGATCACAGTGTGCTTCTGGGTGTTGATCGGCTTTGGAGCGGCAGGAGTAATCATAAGCATAATCGGGGCGACTTCAGGGTGCTGCGGATTGAGGTTAGTCTTCCTTCTTCCTTGAGAATTGACAGCTTGGTGTGTCTGGGGGAGTACCAGTTGTATCTGCACGGAAGATTGATGAGGAAAGAGTTGTTGTCTCTCCAGATGCTCGACCTGCTTCTATCTGCTTCTTCTCCTTGCTCTGACTCTCCTCGAAATTGCCGTCGGCATTTTCATTCTCGTACAGCGACAAAAGGTTTGAGGAACAAAGAAATAAAAACTTTTTCGAATCGGAAAAGATAGTTATTTTTTTCAAAGTAAAAGGTGGTATTAATTGCTTTTTTTTAATGCAGATACGAGAAACCGTGCAGAGCTATGTGATCGCGACATATCAAGCGCGAACACTCGACTATGACAGCTTGCGGATGAGGGTAAGTTGAGAGACAGACAGAGGGAGAGAGAGTGAGCGAGAGAGAGAGAGAGAGTGAGAGAGAGAGAAAGAAAGAAAGAAAGAGAGATATTTGGGCAAAGAACAGGAGAAGGGGAGAGAGAGGAAAAGGGACAGGGAGTTTGAATGAAAACTTTAATTTCAAAAATAGAGTGGAGCCTATTTAATCTTGTGTCTTGTGCATTAAGATTTAAATGTCATTTAGAAATGAAAGGAAAGTGCTTGTTGAGTACGACTGCTGCGGGGTGGATGGAACGGCAGACTCCGCCTGCTCCTTCAACCAACCAACTTGCTCTGTCGCCGTCTGGGATAGACTAGACTTCACTCTCATGATAGCAGGCATCATCCTCTTAGTCATTGTTGTTATACAGGTCAGGACAAGCGAGGAAGAGAGAAGAGAGAGAGAGAAGAGAGAGAGAGAAGAGAGAGAGAGAAGAGAGAGAGAGAAGAGAAAGAGAGAGAAAGAGAGAGAGAGATAGAGAGAGAGAGAGAGAGAGAGAGAGAGAGAGAAGAGGGCAATAGGGAGAGAGAAGCAGAAATATAAAGACAACAACATTCAGCTGCTGACACTGCTCTTCGGTATCTGCTCCCTCGCTGCTACTCGGAGAAGATCGAATGCCTGATCTTCTTTCCCCACTCATGGGTGGCTTGCATATACTAAGTATATGATAAGTGTACATAAGATTATGTCTGATAATAACGATAATTAAGGAAATAAGTAAAATGCATTATTCACTGCAATGAAGTATGCCTCAGCTCTCAGCATGCCCTCTCCAGGCAATTACATATGCTTGAGGAGTATAACTAATCTACAACTCGGATAACTGTACTCCTACATGAAATGTGAATAGGGTAGATTGTGAGAAGATGGCGAGAGCAGATAAAAATTGAATGAATGAGCTATCTTCTAGAAGTTCTCCTCCCAAGCATCACTCCCGCCATTAACGTTGTTGCTATTTCTTAATTCATACGTAAATAAAGTTTAAGATCATAAGAGCAATAGTGGAACTTGGAATTGTCGCGTTTTTACAAGTCCATTTGATTCAATTGCCAGTCTTGTCACCATTCTGTAGTACGACACAGGAATTTTAAAGGGGGCCCACGTAAGCTGAATAAGGGGCCACGACGTGGAAAAATTAGTGGCCACCCGAGCAGCTGTTTTGGCCCCTTATCGACCCAGCGTGGGCCCCTTATTCCGCTTGTCGGGGCCCCTGATCAAGCACCTATGCTCCCGAAAGAGCGCGTCGTGGCCCCTTATACAACGAGCATGGGCCCCTTATTCTCCGTTGTCGGGCCCCCTTTTCCACATACTTGGGCCACCTATCCAGCTCATCCGGGCCCCTTATCCCACCATTCGCTGCTCCTTATTCGTTGCTGTTCTCATTCCTGCTTTCATCAATTTGACAAGTACCTTTATTCTCCTAGTTACCAGAATCAGATGACAATCAAAACGAGAATCCTAACATGCGGAAAATATACAGGCAAGGGGGCGTTATCTATCCCAGCGGGAAGGAAAGATCGTAAGTCTTGTCCTAGTCAACACTTCTTGAGAAAGAGTGGTCTCCCTGCCTGTCCCATCATGCTGCGCAGATACCAGTCGAAGTCATCACCGCACGCTGGAAGAGTAGCTTTGAAGTTTAAAAAAAATCATTGCTGGAGCAGTTGACCTTGTGCGAACGCAGTGTCCACGCCGTTGTCTTCTTCCAAAACATCTTCGTCGCTGTCCTCATCTTCAGTGTCTCTCTCGCCGCGGAACAGGTCGCGCTCGATCTCGTCAGGTGCAGCACCGTCTTCAAAAAAATCATCGCAGCGAGCTTAAAATAAACAAAATAGCGCTGACCTGTTAAAGTTACGCGACTAGTTGCAGTTGGGCCCCCTCGATCCAATCCTGTAGTCGCATTTTCGCTTGCAAGCCATCGCAAACCATGAAAAACAAACTAATTAAGTCAGAAGCCACCCGAGCGAAAATAGATAATGAACAGCACATACAAAAAGTCCATGGCGCCACTAGTATTTTAGTACAGCGTCCTTCTCGTTTTTTTAAAAATATCGGAAAAGCACTCAACCGTACTTTTACACAAAATAAACCCCCTCGTGGCCCCATTTCGATGTCAAAAAACATTAGTGGCCACCACAAGGAGAATCAGGGGCCACGGCGAGGTTGCTCGGGTGAAGAGTGGCTGAGCGAGTGCGGAATAAGGGGCCATGGCGTGGTCGCACCCCCGTGTGGCCCCTTATTCAGCGTGCGTGGGCCCCCTTTAAAATTCCTGTGCGATGGCGCAATATTTGCTACGAAGGGCCGACATGCGAATATTTTTTTCTACGTTTTCTTTATGTCGCATGTTTCTTCTTTTTATGATGTTGACATATATTTTCGGAGCATGACAAGTGACCGCTACGACCGGCAGGTGAGGCTGTGGGGGGACGAGGGCCAGAGCGCCATTGGAGAAGCACAAGTTTGCGTGCTTGGAAGTTCTGCTCTTGGTTTGACCATTCTCACCATTTCTCTCATTGTCATTTTATGTATAACATTCCAGCTTTTTCGAATTTATTTTTGTTGTAAAAGAAGATTTGAAGTGACTGAGATCCTGAAGAGCCTGGTGCTGGCTGGAGTCAACTCATTCACGATTGTCGACGATTCTCGCGTGACGGAAGAGGACCTCGGCAATAATTTCTTCTTGGAGGAATCGCACCTTGGAAAACCACGAGGCGAAGCTGCTCTGCGGCTGCTCAAGGCTCTTTACTCATATCTTCTTGTTCATCCTTGGCTATTTTATCCGACAAACTTGAGGAGTTGAATCCGTCGGTGCTGGGCACCTTCATCGACCGCTCTCCTTCCTCGCTGGACCGTGACCATCTTGACCAATTGACTGGCAAGTTCTCTGTGGTCATTGGGGTGAACCTGCCGGAGTCTCACGCAGGGCCTCTCTCAGCTGCGCTCTACAACCACGTCCCATTTATTCTAGCCAGGTTTGGCTCCTGTCTGTCTTGCTACTGTTTATTTTATCATTCTGCAAACCCAAAACCATATTCTTCATCAGGGTTTATGGTTTCCTCGGCTTCCTTCGTATTTGTGTGAAGGAGCACAACATTGCAAACTCCCATCCAGAACATGCTCTTCCTGATCTCAGGTTTCGTTGCATTCATTCCCCCTTCTTGTTTCTGATAAACGTCTGATTCAACTTGATTGTTCCCTGAAGACTTGATCGTCCATTCCCGGGGATGGCAGAGTTGATAGACTCGATTGAAATGGAGAAGATGAGTGGTGAAGAAGTTCGCCATACTCCTTATCTCATTCTCTATGCCATCGCTCTTCGGAAGTACAGAGAAGTCAGCGTTCTTTTGTCGTCTGCAACTCTTCTACTTTTCTTCCTTTTCAAAAAGTCTGTATGTTATCGTTCAGTCTCTTTCTGATCCAACGGCCTTTCCCTCGACGTACGCGGAGAGGAAGTCCCTTCTCAAGCACGTCATGGATCTCTCAAGAGACAAAGCGAGTGGTGGAAGTGACGAAAACTTTGACCAGGCTCGTGATGCACTCAACCGCAGTATACATCGCACTGAGGTTAGATTCTACCAGTTGTCTTGACATTACCATGCTCTTCACCGGCCGAATGATGGTATTTCGGGTGCCTCCATCGGTGCGGCGAGTACTGTCGGACGAGAAGTGCTCAGGCCGCAGTGCCCCTTCATCGTCCTTCTGGCTGCTCTGCACTGCCCTCCGCTCCTTCGTCGACCGTCACGGAGTTCTTCCTCTCTCGGGCGAGCTGCCGGACATGGCAAGCGATACTATCAGGTATACCTCCTCTCTCTCTTCACTCTTTTCCTATTCAACTTCAGCTACACTCGCCTTGTCTCGATCTTCCATGAGAAAGCGCAGGCAGATGCCAACGAAGTGTACGAGGAAATTCTTCGTCTTCAGAAGCTCTTTCCTTGCAAGTTAGGCTTGAATTCTCTTCTTTTCTATCGCTTGCTATACTGCCTTGTTCCTCTGATTAAATGAGTCAACCTTCCCTCACTCCTCTTCCTTCTGTTTTCATCTGTCCGTTCTGTAGATTCGACCGTTCACCCCAGCCTACACCGACGCACTCGCCGAACAGTGTAGAGAGAATGGAGACAGACGAGGAGAAGAGCAATCCGGCGGGAGGCCCCCCGACTTCCCCCTCCTGGACACCCTCTCTTAGTCGGGAAGCAGTGGCCCGCTTCTGCAGGAATGCTGCCTCGATTGGTGTGCAGACTGGCTCGCCCGCTGCCAGCCAGCAGGGTCACTCCTTCCAAGTCAGTCTCCGAAAAAGAGAAAAAAACCTTTCTTCTCTTTTTCGAAAGTTAAATTTCAGCAAATTATCGACAAAATCGTAAGCGAGGATGAAGCGGAGCTGAAGGAGCGGAAAGTGACTCCGGCCATCTGGCTGCTCCTTCTTCGCGCAGCCGATCGATTCCACGACGAAAAGGATAGGTTTGTGAGAGGGGCTCGTCTACTTCATCCTTATACAGAAAGGAGGAATGTTGTACTAATTGGATACAGCTAACATTTACAGTGTCTGATGATTACACACATTGAAGATTCCCCGGCCCATGCGACTCGGATGTGGCCGATCTGAGACAGAGAGTGGCGAACATTGTGAGTGAGACACTGGACAGGACGAGACAGAAGAGAGCGGACGAGGGAGAGGAGGAAGAGACACACGAGGGGGTCAAGGCTGAGGTCATACGCAGGATCAGTGATGGAGTCATCCGGGAGATGTGCAGGTTTGGAGAGAAAGAGCATCACTCTTTCTGTTTTGATTACGGTAGAACCCCTCTAGTATGGCTGATGTTCTATCATGCCTCTTCCTAGATACCGCGCATCGGAACCACACGTTGTGGCCTCGCTCTTAGGAGGCATTGCAGCGCAAGAGGTTGCATTCCACTGTTCTGCTTTCAACCTTATAAACTTGAATATTTTGAAGAGTTGATGATAGTAAATGTCTTATTGTTTATTAAGAAGCAAAAGGGTTGGAGGAAGAAAAGATCTTTTGCCAGGTAATCAAACTGGCAACGAAGCAGTACACTCCGATTGACAACACTCTCATTTACGATGCTCACACCTTTACAATACAAACTTTTGCGATCTGAAGTTCCTCATTCCTCTGTTCTTTTATTCTTGTTATGTTGTATACGTGTCGGCTTAGCTTCTGCGCCCTCCCGGATATCTTTAAACTTTTGACGTGTTACCAGTGACTGTGACATTGCATACTATTTTATTGCGAACCAATATATAAGACATATATGTAACTTTGTTGATAAGCATACGAGTTGAGATGAGTCCAAAGAAGAGGTAGAAACTGTAGTGCTGAGGGCACGGAAGAAAGGGCTAAGCCCCTCCGCTGCGCCGTCTTTTCTCCTCAACGAAAAGAGAATGGCGAGTGCCGCGTGACTCGAGTAGCTTCTCCGCGATATCCGCTCGCATCTCCTCCAGACGCGTGTTTTGGCTGCGGAGGAGCAACTCGTGCTCCTCAATTACATAATTCTTCAAGAAATCCACAATCCGCAGAGATTCTATAATCAATGTATCCATGAAATATAGTACAATGTGATCAAAGGGTATTTATTATAAATGAACTGGAAGTAGGAACAAGCATGAAGAATGACCTGGATGAAATGGTCGTAGCCAGCACTGATCTTCCCCAACTCAGCCAGATGCTCTTCCATCGCAGGAATGATGGCGCTATTCACATCGAACTCCGGGCCCTGGAAAAAGAAAAATACAGGGATTGCAATCTCTCAGCGAAGAAGCCAACCAATGAGAAGTACGCCATCTCTTCTCTCGCGCACTCGGCATCCAGAACGGCCAACATTCCAAAGGACTTACTGAATGATGGAAGTTGCAAATTATAAAAGAAAAAGAGCAAAAAAAGAGTACAACACACGCAAGGTTTTCATCATCGATCCACTTTTCCAGCTCACGGCAAACGTTCGTTTTTGTTCGCGCAAACAGCTCAGACTGCAGCTTGAGCAGAGCCTGGTTATCTAGAAGCAGAGACGAAGATCTGGATGTGATAACGCAACCGGCAGAACAGAATAAGAAACCGAGAGATTGGCCGCAGGCTTTGCGGATGCGATTCTTCAGCGTGGTTTGGCTGAGCGTTCGCTTGTCCACTGCGGCCAGCAAGCCACTCACTCCACTTCTCAGGGTGTCCAGTTTATATTCTAGATGCGGACAACTATAGAAAGAAGAAAAGGATAATTCAATTTTACTCATTTTTAAACGACAACTTCATTTTAAAGAAAAAAGAGGTAAACGACGAGTTAGGCGAGAGCCGTTGGCATCTTCTTGAGAAGAACTTTGGGATGGAAAGGACTGCAACATGGAAATGGAGTGAATAAAAGTGACTCGAGAGATGAAGACAAGAGAAGATAACGAAAGCTGACCTGACTATAGTTTTCCACGGCGTCCATCGATTCTCCGTGACTCACAAGAACACGCAACACTAGAAAAAAATAACGTTTTACTGAATAAAAATAATCTTCTCTTAAAAGTGGGAAATTCGGTACGAGAAGACGAAAGGAGAATTCCCGCGCAATTAATTTGAATTCCCAGCACTGTGTTCGTTTGTGTCGTTAAGTGGAGCAGATTATTTTAGCCGTCTTTTACCGTCTGACTTTTCATATTTTCTATGTTTTATTTGTTTTATATTTTGATATCTATATCATTAGTGGACAGCGATAATTTGAGTAGTGATGTTTTCAGAGAAAAGAGAGGGTGACAGGCAGAAATGCAGAAACGAGCTGGAAGAATACTGGAAAGATTGAGAGACAGGCTGAGAGAGAGCGAAAGAGAGAGAAAGATAGAGAGAGAGACAGAGAGAGAGAGAGAGAGAGAGAGTAGACAGTTCAGGTGGTCACTCGCTTCCTCACTGCACAAGTAGACCTGGTAGCCAAGACGACCAAAGGAAGACTTCACGCCGACAATGAGAGAGAGGGTGTCTGCGTTAGCGCATCTTCTTGCTTTTTTTATTTGTAGGACTCTAATTTTAACTCGTTTTGCACAGCAAATATTATATGTAGTTCTCTTTCTGTGGCACTGATGGTTAAGTTTGAGGGATGGGAAATGCGTTAGAGAAGATGCATGGAATGCATCTCCTGTGATGAGACAGGCATTGGAGTGCATAGTCACTGAATTATGATGAATCAACACTCCAGAGAGATTGCTAGGGGCTGATAAGAAGGGAAGAAGAGAGAAAGGAGATGGAGGTATGAGAGTGAGCTGGAGAAAGAGAGTCGAGAGATAGAACTTGATGACACAGAGTGAGAGAGAGAGAGAGAGGCAATGGTCAGAGAGTGAAAGAGTACGATGCCAGAACATCAGCGTTTCTTTCCGCCAGCAGGATGCTTAGGTTACGCCTATACTAGCCACGGCTAGCAAGGTCCGTTCGCTATCTCTCCATCTCTCTCTCTCTCTCTCTCTCTCTCTCTCTCTCTTTCTCTTTCTCTTTCTCTCCTTCTTTCGATGTCAGACTACTATTTCTCTCTCTCTCACTCTCTCTCTCTCTGTTTCTCTCTCTCTCTCTGATCTTCTCTCGCTGCTCTTTTCTTTCCCGGTCAACCCCAGCCATTCATATGCAATCCGTCCGCTCTCGGGTTGTGACAGCGCCTGGCGACAACAAGCAACCTAGCAATTTATGCTCCGTTGTCGACAGCTCTGGAAATAAGCACCTCTGAGGCTACTTCTTAGGAAGTCTGCAAAATGATCAGTTTCAGCTTTATTCTCCGCCATCTGTAAATCGTCCGAGAATTTCATAACGCGTTGTCGTATTTGTTGGGACATTGTGGATGGACGCCGTGAATGCGTGCTCTCGTTTCTCTTCCTTCTCTTCTCTTTCTCTCTCTCTCTCTCTCTCTCTCTCTCTCTCTCTCTCTCTTATCCATTCGTTTCCTAATCGTAGTGTTTATCATTTCACTTTTCTCCACTTTCATTCACTTCTCTGTCAGATTCGACTTTTTATACTTTTTTGCTCTCTCTTGCTTCCCGGAGAACGAGAGATGACTGACTCATGCTTGTAATTCCACTCCTCCTTTCCATTTCTCTTCCGATTCACTAGCTAACCGTAAGAATGTACTAACATATTTTTCCGAGACGCATGCGGTTATCCGATGTATTCCACGTTTTTAATGCAATAAAGTGGCAAAGGTTGTGTACGTGGCAATGAGCAATGGAAAGTGGAAGGTTCCGCATGAGCCCTTTCTTGTTTGTCCACTCGATTGATTAGTG
Organism: Allodiplogaster sudhausi; assembly: GCA_945643635.1. Classification (NCBI taxonomy): domain Eukaryota; kingdom Metazoa; phylum Nematoda; class Chromadorea; order Rhabditida; family Diplogasteridae; genus Allodiplogaster; species Allodiplogaster sudhausi. Next base: position 2,501,789 of record CALZFC010000043.1, on the reverse strand, counting down.
AATGTGTCCTCTCCATGCATTCCTTCCTTTGTAATCCATCCTCTCTCTTTTCCCAGTTGCCAGCGGGGCCTTCCTTGTCATGGTTTTTGGCGAGGGCAAGCACTATCAGAGATGTGCCAAGCAGTTTCAGCAGGTTAATCATGCAGATACTTCTTAGCTATTATGTTACATTTTGATAGCTATTATATGACATTTTGACAGTTACCATATCTCATTCATAATAAATACCACACTCATAGGAACATTCAGTGTGTTGCAGTTCCCTCATTTTTCTCTCTTTATAGCCCTTCTCATTAACAACCTTTTCTGCAAGCTTTCTCAATTTTTATTTTTCATCTCTTATTTTCATACATGCCTCTATTTTTTTTCTCTCTCTCTGTCTCTACATATCTCTCTATCGCTCACTCTCTGTCTATCTCTGTCTCTCTCTCTCTCTGTCTCCATCTCTCTCTGTCTCTCTCTCTCTTTATCTCTCTCTCCTCTCTCTCTCTCTCTCTTCCTCTCTCTCTCGTTCTCTTTATATAGCTGGCTGGCAACCACGAGCAAATCCCACTGGTGGAACTGCAAGCTCGTCTACAAGAGCGAAGAAGTTCGCTTGATCTGGATGACAGGCAAATCGAAGTGTTCCTCAAGCAGGCCGACACCAACAACGACAAGTTCATCAGCTTCCCCGAATTCACAAAGCTGGTGCTTACTTTTGGAGAATTTCTGTCAGCTTAGCGTGTAATTATTTATCCGAGTCGCTTGTCTCTCAACACTTGCTCAGAGTAATAGTATTTAGGAGGGGTAGGAGGGTTAGAAAATAAGTTCATAGGGTCATCTCAAAAAAAAATTGCAGATGGCATCTCCGCTGGGCCAGTCAACACGAACTCGCAGAGTTCTGTTGACTTTTGCGAGGGGAGTCACCACTACAAAGCAACAATACGAGGTTCTTATTTGTATTCCGGGAAAGCCACGACAGAGGAGTGGCTGCAGGTAAACAACTACTTGGACAGCTACAACTGCTGGCCACCGCCCTTCTTCATACTCTCCATCACTTTCATTGAAGTCAGCCGCTTTCTCTCTGATATTTCGTTTTTGAAATGTCTGCAGATTTTATGTAGGCAATGAAAATTTCAGATAGCAATTTTTGCTTTCTATTACTACTCTGAGAATCCACGTGGCGACATTCTTACAGATTGCGCGGGCTGCTTCATCAACCACAAGGTTTCCATCTGTCTTTGTGCACCCTAATTATTTCTACATCTACATTTATCCTTATATATATAACTGTTTGTAGGTTGGTCCCCTAATGTTCGTGCCGCAGCGACGTGAAGATGTCTGGCGATTCTTCTCCTACATGTTTTTGCACGCCGGGTAGAGCATATTTTTTTAGTTGATAAACTTAACGTCTTGAATGCTGATAAATGTTTTTTTTCTTTGTAGAATGCTTAATTGTTAGGAGATTGTGTTGAGAGTGTCCCACCTGCTTGGCAACGTCATCATGCAACTGCTCGTCGGCCTGCCTCTCGAGATCGTCCACAAGGTCTGGCGAATCGGCCCGATCTACCTCCTCGCCGTTCTTGCTGGTCTCTCTCTTTCCCACCGAGAGTTTACACTTATTTCAGTTATCAAGTTACTGTGATTTTGCGATTTACATCTTCTCGAATTCGTTCTTTAATACTCTTCCATATTACCCCTGTGTTCTCCATCTCATCTCGCCCTCTCTCTCTCTCTCGCCCTCTCTCTCTCTTTCTTCTCTCTCTCCTCTCTCTCTGTCTTTCTCTCTCTCTATCTCCTCTCTGTGTCTTTCTCTCTCTCAATTTCTCTATTCCACTGCAGGTTCTCTTCTACAGTACGCCCTTGACCCTACCGTGCTGCTGGTGGGCGCATCTGCGGGAGTCTATGCACTGATCACTGCCCATCTCGCAAATGTCTTCATTGTTGGTTTTATTTCATTGAAACCTGGTAGTAGTAGCAATTTTTCTATCCATTTTTCATCTCTCTTTCTCTCTTTCCCTAACTCTCTCTCTCTTTCTGTCTCTTTCACTCGCACTCTCTTTCTAACTCTCTATCTCTCTATCGCCCTTTCTCTCACTCTATCGTATTCTCTCTCTCACACACTCCCTCCCTCTTCCTCTGCAGAATTGGTCAGAGATGCCTGGCCGATACATCCGTCTGGGTATCGTGGGGGCGTTCCTTCTCTTTGACATTGGCGGAGCGGTGTATCGACGAGTCTTCGCTGATGAATGTGACACTGTCAGTGACTTCTCGTCTCTCCAGTCTTATTTCTTCGTTCACGGGTTATGGACTGTTGAATTCTTTGAAGCAATCCATTATTTCAGTTCTTTTAATAATTTCTTCTTCTCTTCAGGTTTCTCATTCGGCTCATATCGCAGGAGGCATTGTAGGCTTCTGCTTCGGTGTCCTCATCCTCTACAATATTGTGGTGAGTTTCTTAATCCCTCTCTCTCTCTTTCTCTCTCTCTCTCTTTCTCTCTCTCTCTCTCTGTCTCTCTCTCTGTCTCTCTCTCTGTCTCGCTCTGTCTCTCGCTGTCTCTCTCTCTGTCTCTCTGTCTTTCTTTGTCTCGTTCATGACTAGATTGTGTCAGGAGCATGCCTGGGAGCGAATAGTCCGTTTCGTGTGCCTCGGAGTGCTGGGCCTTTTCTTCCTTGTCACAATCTGCTTCGCCATTCTGCAGCCCCCCACCGCCAATCCAATCTGGAAGAACCAGGACTGCGGAGCCAATCTCTGATATGCTACATACCTCCATCCCATCCTTCTATTGTTATCATTACTCGTCGACATTTATCTGATCATCTCTCTCTCCGTGGTCTTCCGTACGTATTTCATATCTCGCTTGGACTTCCCTGTTCTCATTCCGTTTTCGCGATCCGTTGTACTTATTTCGCATACACATCTTCGCACATCCACATTTCTTCAATCTCACACCGGTTTCTCGTCCAATTGTCTCATATATACTTTGTTATTTAAATAATTAAGCTCCGTAATTTTACGAATATCGCTACGATGCTTTCAGACGCAAGAAGTATTTCATAACCCCTCTTATCAGTAATTCAAATGTTGGTCATTGGAATTAGTTATAAGACTAGCCAGTTTCATTCTAGCAGATCTTATAAATTTAGATTTTGTATGTTGCTGACTGCCTTATTCACGCAGAATGTGCTGCATTCTCCCTTCCGCCATGTCACATTAAATTCCATGTCTACGGGTTTCTGGAAAAATATTGTTTTTTTCTCGATTTTCCCGTAATAAAACGCAAATACATTACTATGGTCCTGGACCTGATCTAAAGAAAAGCAAGTGGTCGATATTGTTTAGCTCTGATGAGAAGATTGACTGACTGAACGCGGTGTTTCTGTGTTTAAACAGCCCACCGCAACAAGGAAGCCATCATTTTGCCTGTAGGTGTGAGACAGAAAGAAAGAAAGATGAAGGTATGTGAATGGCACGGAGAGAAAGGAGAACGACAGATGGTGACAAACGAGCAGAAGGGAAAGCGAATCTTGAGAGAAGCCATTACTTCTCATGCAACTTTCTTCTCGAAATGCCTGACAGTCCTTCTCTCCAAGATGACAAGGTACCATATTCTTCCTTTTATCACAAAGGTATATCAGTTGTAAGCCAGTCATGGTATTCAGAAGGCGTCGCTGGGGTGGCGTAATCTGGTTCACGAAATCATCAAACCCTTTCTTGCCCGAACACAGACTGAGGTTCGCATTACTCTTCTAAATCCTTTAAAAGAACGTTCTCTCATGTAATGCAAGTTTTATAGATAAATTATCTGAGTGCCTACAGCTGCTACCCTCCTCCTTTATTTACCATCATTATTACGTTCATACAGGTTTGTCGCTAGGAATGTTTCAAATCGCATACCTATGTATGTATGTGTATATGTATGTATGTATGTACATACATATGTATGTACATATTCAAACAGCTTTTCCAATTAGTGTTGAAACATCCCGGAAACGAAGCATATGTTGAAGGTGTCAGTGTTCTTCTACTACTTCTACAAGGAGACGCCAGAGGGGAGCTTAGGCAGTACATGCGCGGGCTGTTTCTCGCCTAGCGGCAATGTCTCTTATTTTCAACCCTTGCCAGCAATAAGTTTTTGGTCGAAACCTAGTTCAAAAATGAAGAATGTAAGAAAAGAAACCGCAGGAAAGTGGGCCGCTTCTCTTCGACCCGCGTCGTCGCCGGGAAGTCTGGCGCTTTCTCTCCTACAGCTTTCTGCACTTAGGGTCGGCCATCGGTCTACTCTTTGAATGAAAGAGAAGGAATCTGCAGAGTCGAGCACCTGCTGTGGAACATGGTTACCCAGCTCATTCTCGGAATCCCTCTCGAGCTGGTTCACAAGGCATGGCGGATCGGGCCTCTCTACTTACTCGCCGTGCTCGCGGGTTCACATCTTTCTCTCTCCCTCTTTTTCTCTCCCTCTCTTTCTCTCCCTCTCTTTCTCTCTCTCTCTGTCTCTTCCCTCAACTCAGGCTCTCTCCTGCACTATGCTCTCTCCCCTGCCAACAACCTGGTGGGTGCCTCAGCTGGCGGCTACGCTTTCATCACAGCTCATCTCGCAAATCTTGTTCTTGTCAGTTTAATTTTTTTTTAATATATGTATGCATGTATTATCCATAAATAAAAATGCACCCATTGCTCTGACCATAGAATTGGAATGAGATGCCACTACGCTATCTTCGACTCGTCTTTATCTCGTCCTTCCTTGCCAGTGCCGGATTCAGCCTTTACTACGGCATAGTTTTCACTCCGTGTGAGAAGGTTCAGATTGAGGTGATTGCCAATCAGAGAGACTCCTTTCCCTCCCCTCAGATTTCTCACGCTGGCCACATTGGCGGCGCCCTCGTCGGCTTCTGCTTCGGTGTCATCATTCTGTACAATGTCACTGTTAGGGTGTTACAATTTCTTGCATACCGTATCCATCCATTTTCCATCCAGGACCGACCATGGAAGCTTCTTCTACAGAAGCTATGCATGGGAGTGCTTGGGCTCTATTTCGGCGCTGCCATTTCTTTTGCTGTTCTCCGCGAACCAAACGCAGATCCACTCTTGAAGGAGCCGTCAAGGTGTTCCCATTATCCTTCTATTGAGAAACAATGAAGCTTTAGAAATGGTGAATGAAACACATTTGTCAGAAATTATTATTCTTTATAAATACGACGAAAAAGGCTGATGTGTGACTCGTACTTTCATGGATATTGAAACGAAAATCATGGAAAGCGATGGTAAGATGATTGATTGGTAATATTTTTGCACCTTTCTGATATGAGATGTGAATAGGAGAGATAGTTTTTCGGGTGAAACCAAAGAGGGTTCAGAATATCAAAACTGAAATGCTAGATGGAACTACCGTAGGCATAGAAAGATGGATAATAGAATTAAGACCGTCTTGGTGTTAGTTGTGAGAGGAAGAGAGAGAAGAAGACGTCTCTTGCCGTGGGCAGAGACTGTCGAGGGAGAAGCGAGCGACCAGAAGGTGCAAGATGGCGTCTCTCTTGATGAACTTCACTGCTCGCTCATGAGTCACCATTGTGAAGTCATTCCCGTTCACCTTCAAGTTTCTTTCTAGCTAACCATATTCAGTCATAACAACTTCTGTAAATAGTTACAGAATTATAACTTGATACCCTTAGGATCTTGTCGTGTTGCCTGAGACCGGCCTTCTTGGCCGGAGAGTCGGGCTCAATGAAGGTGATGTAGATTCCCTTCAAATACATCCACTCAATAACTGTAGACGAGTCGTAAGGAATGAGCTGACATTGTCAGGATAGACAAAGGGAGCACGGGAAGGATCTTGGTCGATGCCGCCTCCGATCTTGAAGCCAACCCGCATGAGAGGCTCTCCAGAAGAAGGCTCGACGCACGGCTCCTTCCGCAGCTCCACCGCCAGGGAAAGACACTCCATGGACTCCCCTGGCACGTGGCCGTACGCGGACATCCTGCAAGGAGTGAGAACACAGGGAACGAGAACAAGTAAAGGGGAGTTGTATCAGAACAACAATAAGGTTTATTATCACACAGCCAAGTAATCGTTTCTTTAGGAGGAAAAAATGCGAAAAAGATATTTTGAGGATTTGTGAGAACAAAATGTGGACATGGCAAGAGCAAATCACGCACGATATGCGTCATCTGACGAGTGCAGCTGGAGATGCGGGGAGAGATTGCGACGATCGAATAGTGAAAGAAAGATTGACAAAGAGAGAGAGAGAGAGAGAGAGAGAGAGAGAGAGAGAGAGAGACTGAGCTGAGTGAGATAGAGAGTGAGAAATTGAGAGAGATACTGAGAGACTGAGAGACAAGGAGAGTGATGAGAGAGAAATCGAACAGTGAAGACACTACTGCTGACTGTTCTCCATCTCGGCATCAAAGGTACTAATTCCTCAGCCTGTATTATCTACGATAATCCGAGAGAATCCTTAAGCCAAACAAAGCAGTGGAGCGATGGATGGTAAAGAAGGATGGCCCATGAAGTAAAGAAGAATTCGAGAGAGCGAGAGAGAGAGAGGGAGACAATACTAGAGATGAAAGAGATCTCTCCGTGTGCCAACTAAGGTATATCGTAGCGAGGCCCTTATGTGGTGGAATAAAGGCGACCAGAGAATATGCAATGCAGCCAAGGCCATCTCGCTCCACAGGCACTCTTGCGGGCAACACAGCGTCTCTCTCTCTCTCTCTCTCTCTCTCTCTCTCTCTCTTCCACTTGCATCTTTGTCCTGTTCCGCTCTCCTCCATTCTCATGCACCCTCATCCGATGCTCGCCCATCCTGCTTGCCCTTCCTTTCGAAACAAGCCTCTTGTGGTTGTGAATCAGCTTCTCGCATTAAAACGAGGAATGCTAATTTTAAGGGAAGAAATTCCTACAGCGAAATTAATCATACTGTAATTTTTCAATTTCTGATTTCTTGAGTAGTTTGTAGTCTCATCTGTCGCCATTGCTTAGGAATTTGTTTGAATCCCTTTGCCGATTTCTAAACTTCTTTGCACGGCTTGTTAATTTGGTACACATAACTTGTTTGGTTTATTATATTAGTTCGATTCCAGAGATTAGCGCAAAGATGGGAGACCAGCCATCCGCTACTTCCGATCATCAACGATTCGATGAGATGTTTGCTCATCTGACTCCGCTCGGAGCGAGTGTCCCGTACAATGTCGTCTTCGATCCAGATGGTAATTCATCCACTTTCCTACGCTTAATGATCTCTTCTGATTCCATTGACCTCTCTGGTTTGCAGGCAACCTCTGGGTGGCTTCTAAGGGAGGCCTCTTCAAGTTCGACACCAACTCTCGGCAAGTTCTTTTCAAGCGGAAGAACGCTTTCCCGAACAAGATGGCTGCTTTCTGCCAAGTCTGCTGCCATGAAAATACGGTTGGTGCGTCTGAATTTGCATTTCTGTTTTTGGATGATTTATGTGATCTTTTTATGTTTAGTTTCTGGAATGAAATGGAAATTTTTTCACTTTGTTTTTATAACAAGTAGTTTTTGGCCTGACCCTCGTCTCTACTTCCAGATAATCTTCACGAACGCGGAGAACAAAGACCGCACGACTGAGCTGGTGTTCTTGGATTTGAATGGCGAAGAAAAGCATCAGCAGTTCGTTGATGGTCTCATCCAAAGTCTCGTCGTCAACTCTGAAGGCGAAATCTACATTACGAAACAGCTGAGCGGAGAGGAAAGCGCCATTTGGTGGTAAGAGTTTGTAAGTTGACTTCTGTTTTGGTAGATGAAGAGAGTTTGCCATGCAGTACAACAATGGACGCGCCGCTCGGATGGGAGGAATTGCTGTCAACGTCGGAGTATGCATTCCAGGTTCTAAGCCCATTCTTTTATCCTCAACTCTGATCCAATATTCGCAATGTTAATTTAATTTATATTCTTCAATAATTTACTCTGATAACAGATATTGTCTATTTAACAAACCCACCCTGTTTTGGGGGCCCTCCCAGATCCGTACCCCATCATCTTTATGACGAAGGCTTAAGCAGAAACTCTGGTTTAGGCCTACCCACCCGATCCCGACATTCCTAACACTACCTGTTCCAATATGTCATCAAAAAGCTTAGCTCTGTCGTAATTTCTTCGATTATGCGTACTGATTGAACAAATAAAGATATATACTTTTAAAAATAGAGATCGACGCTATGCAAATGAGATCTTTAAGGCGCTAGGCATTGTGGATGACTCAACTCTAATAGTTGCCACGGTCCAGCTCCCAATGAACATGTACTCCAAGTAAGTTTCCTAGTTTTAATATTTGTTTCTCTCTCACTTTTCTTCCCTAGGAATTGCATACAGCAAAAAATGTGATGCCCGAGAAATCATAAATATTCTAATCCAGTGTCCGTTGTTCTTTTCCCCTAGGCAATCAATATATAAATTCCCCTATTATGCTCTTATACTTTAGGCAGTCTCTTCGATTTGTGAGTATCCCTGGTGCGCGCGTTAAGAAAACGTTCTCGGAAGTAGGAAAGGAGCCCGGGAAAGTTTTCTTCCCCCGTGCAATGAGAAGGTTAAGTCATCTCCTTTTTTGACATTACAGCTGTTCTACTGTGTTAATTTAGTAACAAAATTGTCATATATGAAGAGGTGATTGGAAAGTAGTGGTGTGTTTAAGGCACGGTGAACATATCGTGGTGCTGGACAAGACAGGCCGCTTCCAACGCTTTACTCCGGCCGGCGAGTACTTCGACACCATTGCTGAGGTGGACGCGTTCTTGGCCAATGGATTCACCCTCTGTCCCCCTTCTCTGGAGAAGGAGGAGGGACAGGCGAGTGCCATGGCAGTATGTAGTGGAGTGGTCAGGGACAGGGCCAACCAGGCCATCTGCGATGACTGGCTCGAGATCATCCCCTTCGATGGCTCTTCTTGGAGGGAAAAGAGAAGAGCCGCCACTGCGCAGGCGAATGCATAAACAACAATACTTCAAGTCTTTTTTATAGTCAAGTGATTCAGTAAACGTAAATTTTTGCTTTATCCATTTTTGAGGCATTAATCGAAGTAGGTTTCCAAAGGTCTACTATTGTACGTTATTTAGACTACCATGTTATTTAATTTGAAGGATTAATTGCTTGCCTGAATACAAGTACTTCTTACAGGCGATGTTCACTTAAAGTTTACTCTGTGCTGTGATATTTTAAAGAGATTTTCGCTTTGCTATGTTAAATTTGCATATAGTTAAGTGAAACAGTATGTGATTGACATCTTGCTACCTTAGCCCATCAAACGTCTTTAAACTGATTTGCTCGCAGGAGTTGTGTTGTAAATGGATACCGAGAATATTATACAAATTTTAGAAATCAAAAGTATTCGCTATAAAAGTGTTGACAGGAAGCTATGCCTAGAACTTCACAGAGCATCAATCAGGTTGATACAACAATGTTTGGAGGGGGGGGGGGAATGTGAGGATGGAGAGGGAGAGACGGGTAGGGGGGAGAAGGAAGAGGAGAGAGGAAGAGACGCTGAGAGAGAGAGAGAGACGCATTTCCGGCATGGCAATTCGCTCGAGCGAGCGCGGCCACCAACTCCTCAAAGGGCTTTTCCTTCACCCTCGACCGAGCATGCCAATCTCTGCCGTGGTTGAAGCACGCAGTTCATCTCTCTCCTCTCTCTCTCTCTCTCTCTCTCTCCCTCTCTCTCTCTCTCACACACACTGTGTTTCAAGACTCTCTCACAGTTCATTCTCGTTGTCTGCTTCTCTCCGCCCTGTTACTTCTCCTACCTCCATCTAAATTTATAAATCATACGTGTCGTGCAGAACGGAGGCAATAGGTCGGTCACTTGAGGCTCTTTCCCCTCGGCCTCAGATCGTTCTTCCTGGACTACCAAATCTACCGTAGTTTCCAAACCGTCTACCGTAATCATTGAATTGCTTCAATTTGTGTGTGCCAGTGATCAAATCCGAGCTTCTGTCCCTCTGCCCGATTTGTTCGCTTCGCTCGCACAGATTGATCAATCCATACACATGGTCTCGTCACACATCTCCGATCTCCAGTCTCTCTCTCTCTCTTTCTCTCTCTCTCTCTCTCTCTCTCTCTCTCTATCTCTCTATTTCTATCTCCCTCTCCCCCCCTCTCTCTCTATTTCTATCTCCCTCTCCCCTCTCTCTCTCTCTCTCTCTCATCTTTCTCTCGTTCGTTGTATCATTGCTCTCTTTCCATATCGGTCTTCCTCGGTCAATTGCTCTACCCTCTCCCACCTCTCATTTTCATTCTTCCCTTATTTCACCTTTTCGAAATCGTTAATGTCTAGCCTTCTCTTTGCTAGGGAATTCTCTCCTTCTCTTGGAAACAATTCTTTTCATTTCCTATTTTTAGCCCTTCACGTTCCCCTTCTCCGTGCATCAACAGTTCAAGGTAAGATATTCTCTCTTATGTAGAACGAAACCTAGCCATTTATTTCGAGCTTTCATAATGCAAGATGAGGAAGAATATATATATTTATACATATATATATTGGGGTCACATGTAACCGATGTATGCATAATTACTGAAAGTAACGGAAAGAACCCTGAGGCCGATATTATTTCATTGTGCATATTCATGGACAGTAAAAAAAATATATTATACATTCCTGTTGTTAAATTGGTGCCTAGTGTTTGTGTAAAAATATGAAGAACCATTGGAGAATCACAGGCGCATATTTAAAGTACAGTGAAGTGAGAATTTGTTGTTTTCCTCTAAATCTTCTTCCCGCCGACATTAACATCTTCATAGAAGAGATTTCCACGTTCGTTCTGCTCCAATTCAATCGATTCGAACAGTGCTTTGAAGTTGCCCGCACCAAAGCCCTGGGTCATTAGAACAAATTAATATTTCCTATTTTTAGCTACTCTTTTTTTAAATTGTAAAAGATTATGGAAACTGTCTGTACCTGATGATTTTCCCTCTGGATTATCTCGAGGAAGAGAGTTGGCCTGTCCTGGCACGGCTTCGAGAAGATCTGCAGCAGATATCCTCCCTCGTCGAAGTCCACGAGGATGTGCAGTTTTGCCAGCTCGTCGATATCTTCCGCAACCTGAGCGAACATTTATGTTTGCCATCTCAAAATAAGTTCCTCATTTCTCACTCTCTCTCCTCTTTCTCGCTCTCTCTCGCGCTCTCTCTCTCTCTCTCTCTCAATATCTCCCTCTGTCTCTCTCCCTTTCCCCTCAATCTCACGCCGCCTCTCTCTCTCTCTTTCGGTATCCTGATTCCACCATGCTCTCTATCTCACAAACCTTAATCTTGGATAGCGCGAGTCGCTCCTTCAGATTCGTGTAGTACGTCTTTGGAATTGTCAGGAACTCGACACCGCGTGCGCTGAAATAATAATGCGTAGACTGGAGTAGGGAAGGATAAGGAAAGAAGAGAGTTACCGTAGCGCGCGGATGGCTGTGATTATGTCACGAGTGTTCAGGGCGATATGCTGGACACCCGCTCCACCGTAGTAGTCAACGTACTCCTGGAGAGAGAGAGAGAGAGAGAGAGAGAGAGAGAGGAAGGGAGAGAGAGAGAGAGAGAGAGAGAGAAGGAAAGGAAGGAAGTAGAGAAGGGGAAGCAGTTGACCTGGATCTGGGACACGGCTCTCTTGCCTGAGGCGGGCTCATTGATTGGCATCTTGATGGTTTCCTCGAAGTTCGTGACTACAACGGAGCGGAGGGCCGAGTACTCCGTGTGGATCATCGAGTCGTCCACCGACCAGAATCTTACAAGCAACAACTCAATTTCACATTTTTTGTATGGAAAATCCAACCAAAAAATCTATAATTTGCATAAAACAATAATATTTATGTGTACCATATTCCACTGATAACATGTTATTTAATCTCTCTTTGCCTCTCTCTCTCTCTCGCTTCTTATGTCCTCATTCGGTGCAAATCGAGACTCCGTCCTGACCGATGGAAAGTGAGGGCCTTCTCATACCACGCGGCGGCTGACTCCATCTCGTTGTCCGGCTGGTTGCCGACGCAGTGATCCGTGAAGTTGAGACCCACCTACAACTTGTTGCACTTTAGAGAAGGAGAGAGAGAAAGAGAGAGAGGGAGAGAAGGAACGGGAAAGAGAAAGAGCGAAAGGAGAGAGAGAGAAAGAGAGAGTGTACGAGAAAGGCAGAGAGAGAGGAGAGAGAACGAAAACGAGAAGCTGAGAAGCTGACAGCGGGCATGTTGCGGAAGACCTGCGGCGGCTGCGGGTGAGCCTTGAAGCCAGGCAGGAAAAGGCCGCGGTACTCCTTCCGCTCTATCAGAGTGTGTGTGGTATCTCCGTACTAAATGTTGCAAAGATATGTTAAAATAAGTAAATAAATTATAAACGATTATTGAATTATTCTCTTTGAACAATTTCTGTTTCCCTCAATTCTTGGAAGTAAATGGAAAGTGACCGTCTGGACTGTCGCGTAGCGGATCGTTCCATCCTCATCAGTCTCTTCAGTGATCTCTCGCACAACCTTCGCACCAGCCTTCCTTGCTGTCTCCACGATTCGATCCAGATCATCTACCTGGAGGTATGTGAGAGGAAGAGTGAGTGCGAGAGAGATTGTACGAGGAGTGTGTGCCAGGAAAAAAAGAGCAAAGATGGACAACCTCAAAGGCGACATCCTTAACACCGTCTCCATGCTGGATGAGATGGTTGCCCAGTTCAGTGTTGCAAGGTAGGAGGGCAGTTTCGAATACGAAGACGATCTGGAGAAGGCAGGAAGATTCATTGAATGCAACGAATGTTGTGAAGTTAAAAGTAGAATGGAGAAAGAATCTCTCACCTTGTTCTGCCTGATCGCGTGCTGAGCAACGAGACGGCTGCCAGTCTCCAGGCCACGGTAGGCGAAGGGCTCGAAACCGAAGTTGACACAGTACCAGTACGCAGCCTGTGGGGAAAGAGGCAGAGAAATAGAGCGAGAGAGAGAGAGAGAAAGAGAGAGAGAGAGAGCGAACAAGTCTAATCATGTAACGTGCAGCAAAATGGCATCTCTTCCTATTCGAGAAGCTGTAGAAAGCGAAGATCATTTAGAATGTCTCCAAATGCCAGTGCCTCTGAATGCCCTAATTGATGGAGATGATGGAAATGAAAGTTGTCGAAATTCGTGCAACTGGCACCTTTAGACGAAAAGATCACTTTGCCTTTTCAAAAGTAAAGAGCACAAATGGAATGAAAAGGGAAAACTGTATTATGTGCAAATTGATAGACTATTTCAAGAAGGAAAATGAACGTTGAGAAGGAGAAGAAATGAATGACAGCTAAGAATTCCCAGTTGTGAGTATGAAAGAAAAGAATATAACACAAACCTGTTTAGCATTCCCGACAATGAAGCGAACGTGGTCAAAACAGAGAAAAGTGCCATTATCCGGCTTCTCTCCGCGTTCGAATGTCGTCTAAAATGGGTTGTTGTGATTCGCGGAAACGAGATTAAAAAGAGAAATTATAAGTTACGCAAGATTTGTGTGTTTCCAAAGTGAGAGTGCCCTATTGTCAGACGAAGAGTGCGTTGAACAGCCTTACCATGATGATCTCGAGAGGGGCAACTTGTAGGACGAATGAAGGGAGAAGAGAAGAAGTGAAAGAGAAACTCGCACCAACTCTGCAGCTCTTCCTTTTATTTCAATCTAATAGTTGAGGGGGCGGAGACAACAGACAACCACGTGGGTTTGATATGTCATTTCATGTCTTAGCAGAACTTATAGTTAGAATTACCCTTTATTTCCCCATAGCTTTTTCTCTCTCTCCCTCCCTCTCTCGCTCTCTCTCTCTCTCTCTCTCTCTCTCTCTCTCTCTCTCCTTCTTTGTAATGATCTTTTCCATAACAGTCAACTTTATCCCTCACTCTTCAACCATCTGTTGTGTCGTTGAAAGCGAGTGAAGAGGAAAGTGACTGACGAAGAGAAAGACAGAAAAGATAGGGAATGAGAGAGATCATCCGTGCTGATGAAAGAGATGATGAGGATGACGACACCATTCCAACGTGCTCTCCCATCCAATCATCAAGACATCACTAACTGCTCATGTCAATCAACCTTTCATGATCTCTCTCTCTCTCTCTCTCTCTCTCTCTCTCTCTCTCGTCCTCCCACACTCATTCTACCTCTAATTCTCCTCAATCTCTCCTACTCTCTCTCACTCTCACTCACTCTCTCACTCACTCTCTCTCACTCACACTCTCTCCTCTCTCCCTCCAGGATAAAGTCACATACATACACGGACTTAGCACATAATCAAATGCATAAATCATCTCTCCATTTAGCCGGAATTTTGTCACATCACAATTTGCATAGGTCACGAGACAAGAGGTGTTGTTGATGGGAAACGGTGCTTTCTGAACTGCCGGGTCATTCCATTTGTTAGGATTTGTTCCCAACAGTATTTGCATAAGCCTGTCGAACTAACATGAGAACATCTTCATCAAATCGGGAAGATTTGCTGAGCACCCGTCGCCGCCCTTGGATGCCCTCATTTCGTCGTTCTCCCTTGCTTCCATACTTGGCAACGAAATCGTCATCGACTTGCCCAGTCCGTAAACTCTCTTAATCTTCATTCTTTCTTCTCTCTCCCTTATCTCTCTCTCTCACTCTCTCTCTCTCTCTCTCTCTCTCTCTCTGTCTGGTTAGTTCTTTCTCACGCTGCATCCCCTCTGATTGTGATCAAGAGAAGAGCGGAGAGGAGAACAGTCGAGCAGGCAAATCGGCGAAATTGAAGGGGAGACGAAAGAGAGGGAGAAAGAAGTTGAACACTGACCGCATTGCGTTGACACACCAACGAACTCTGCGCGCATCGAAATTTTCTCTTCATCATCATTCTCTCTTCTATTTCTCCCTCTTTCGCTTCCCGATCATTCTCTATCAATGGTCACTCTAGCCCCACCACTCTCCCCTTCTCTATACATCTCTCCGTTGCATATTTCCCTTTTAATCTTATCTCTCTCTCTCTCTCTCTCTCTCTCTCTCTCTCTCTCAATATTACGGCTTTTTCGTTTCCCTACTCAATATCTTTTTCAATTAAATTTTCACCCATTTCGGCGCTCTAAGTTTGTGCACAAGTTCTTGTCATTGAATTCACCAAGGGATCCTTTGCGATATTTTCGATGAAATGAAAAATCAGCCATGCCCTTGGTTTATTCTCGTCGAAATGGAAACTGTCGTGAAGATGATCAGTGATGTATGCGTACAAGGGATCAAACCATTGGAAGAACAGATGGAAGATACAAACATCTTACTTTAATATCAAGTTTTGAAATAGTTAATTATCTGTACCTAACAGTGAGGAAGTTGTAAGAGAATTAGATCTACGACGAAATCATCATTGGAATCTTTCATCCCGGGGTTCTTTCATATTGATACAAGCATGGTTATTCCTTAAAACTTAATTTTTTTTTAACTCAGTAGCGGAGGATAAAGCTTAAAATATATAAATCGAAGAATGAGGAGCTCTTCGAGGAGTGGAAGTAGAAGTGATGGACTACTGTAGCCAAGTCGTGCGACACGTCTGTCTAGCATAAATTTGTCCTTTCGCATGACGTAACGAAATCAGTTACGGTAATTTCAACTGCTGCAAGTGCAGATGTTGTAAAAGAGCAGATGATTGTGTGTTCATTTCATGGAATACTTTTTGCATTTCTGCAATTTAGAGTGAGAAAGCCAAGATGGACGAGGAAGATGGCATGCGTACGAGCTTCAGCTTTCGCTCTCTCGGTCAGTTCGCATCATTCAAGCTATCTTTTCTGTTACTGCTTTATAATCGACCACCTTTTTAGGTATTGAATAATAGAGGCATTTTCCACTTCCATAAAGTTTGAAAATGCAAATATTTTTTCAGTCTTCGAATACTTCTCTCGCTTTGGCTGGCTGATCACAGTTGCCATGTTCCTCATCTACCAGTTGTATGCACGGTTCATCCGGCCACAACTGCAGTCAATCAAGGAGGCAGAGGAGCTTGAACGGCGGAAGAAGTTTGGTTAGTTTTGAGTAAGAAGAGGTGAGTTCTATGACGATTCTGATGCAGACTCTTAAGATGAGGATGTCCGTTCCAAAGTCGCCGATCGAATGGCCGCCATCCGTGCCAAGCAACAGGCCGAACACGATCGGGTATCGAGAAATTTTTTCATAAACTTCTTTTTTAAGCAACATTCTGGTCTCTTCAATTTGATGAAAGGAGAAAGAGAGAGAGAGAGAGAGAGAGAGAGAGAGAGAGATTGATAGAGAGGGAGAGATAGGTGGGAGATGTCCAAGAGTAATTCTCATTTCTAGGTTGCCGCTGAAATGGAGGAACAGCGCAAAGAAAAAGAGGTCGAAAAGCTGCGACGCCAGCAAGAAGTCAATAGTGTTTCTTCTTTTTTTGCACACCACGATGTATTTCAAGCTACTTAATCGTTTGCGATTTCTAGGAA
This sequence comes from Allodiplogaster sudhausi, assembly GCA_945643635.1. Taxonomy (NCBI): domain Eukaryota; kingdom Metazoa; phylum Nematoda; class Chromadorea; order Rhabditida; family Diplogasteridae; genus Allodiplogaster; species Allodiplogaster sudhausi. Next base: position 2,485,421 of record CALZFC010000043.1, on the reverse strand, counting down.
CTGGCGAAGCAGTCCGTGCTCAAGAACGCACTGGCCACGAATGAAGTGAGGAAGAAGGTGATTCTGCAGAAGAAAGAAGAGACTGCGAATGAATTCGTATTGAGAATGGCCAAGGCCGGGCCCGTTGTCATCTTCAGTCGCTCCTACTGCCCTTACAGCAGGTCAGCTATGAACTTTAATTGATGGCTACTATAGTTACTTCTTACACATCATAGCTGTATTTGGATAACTTGGATTATGCTGCCTTCAAAGGAGGGCGAAGGCAGTGTTCGCGGTGTACCGGATGAAGCCGAGTGAGTTTGTCTACGTAGAGTTGGACGAGATGGAGAAGGGATTCGCGGAGGCCGTCCTGGTCGAGCTGGAGGCGCTGCATGGCGATAAGAAGATCCCCAAGGTTGGCGGCTGTCTTGAGTGTGAATGGCCAGAGTTCTCTTCTTTCCGGTGTTCATCTTGGGAGACTTGATCGGTGACCAGGACGAAGTGATTCGTCTGCAGCGGGAGGGCATCCTCGATGTCCTTGTCAAGGACGCTCTCTCCATTCAACGGCGAGAACAGAAAGAGTAGAATTTCTGCTATTTATTTCTTTTCATTTACTAGGAACTTCCTTCTTCGTCACAGCTAATATTTGTGAATCTATGGGTTTGTCCGGGCACATATTTCGTTCGAATTTCTTATTCCTCAAAAAAATCTTGCCGAATCATTTTCCTCATGCTAGTGCAAGATTTGCTAATTGTAAGGCTGATAATAAAGGATATTTTTTCGAAATGGGGTTAGACCACTCTAAAGTGACACACTGCTTTAATCCTTCGATGCATTCACTAGCTCAAAGCAATATGATAAAGAGATTGCGCCCCACTTGGACGAACCTTTGAGACAACAAAGAAAAGGGAGAAGGAAGAATCAATCGCCCAAACTAAGAGGAAGCATAAGGAGGGGGTTCCTAGTCGTACTCGAAGTAGCGAGTGGAGGACATAACGAGGAGGAAGAAGATGGCGATGAGCAGGAGGATGATGGAGAAGATCGAAGTGAACTTGACGACGTTGGTCTGGTCGATGATGATCTGCCGCAGTTTGTTGCACTCCTCGCACTCCATGGCCTGCACCGTCACCAGCTCGATCGCCACTGAAAACGGGGGAACTTTCCGCTCTCTCTTCGTCATATCGTTCCGCCACAAGATCATATCTGCAGTGCGGGAACTCGAAAGGTTCCCACACAAGTTTCTGAATATTAGCAGAACAAGTAGGAATGAACAATGAATCTAACCTCTGCCACCTCGTGTCCCTCTCAATGATGGCGTCACTTTTATGGACTCGTGGCGCGGTCCTCGGACATGGAAGCTGCTCTTCCCAGTCCTGGTTGCAAAGGTCGCAACCATAGCTTCAACGCTTCAAGGGGAAGTTTACTCAACAGCCGAGCAAAATAAACACACAACTAAAGAAAATCTGTATATGTGAAGCTGAGCAATACTTGCACAGCTCTCATTTTATATTACTCTAGACCGCTAATATTTAAAATAATTAATAGTACAAGACAGAAAGAGTGAAGCCTTGAAAAGAGAAAGAAGCAACTGTAATAGCTGCAGAAACGGAGAAGATGAAGGCGTGCCATTGTGATGAAAGCCAAGAGAAGAGAACGGTCGATGGCAATGGAAGATAACCGCTGGGGAGACCTCGCTTCTGCTTCTCTTATCTTTCTCGGAATCACCGCAACTTCCCACCTAACACCGGAAGGCAGCGACTGATCCAATTGTGCAGACCAGGCTGAGAAGCTACGTGTGACAGAGAGAGAGAGAGAGAGAGAGAGAGAGAGAGAGAGAGCGAAATTATAGAATAGATATGAGTTGGCTCTGCCCCTCAGGCAACATCCTTCCCGGGTTCACTTATTTAAACCGACATGATATCTACCTTTCCAATCTACCTTTACTTTCCCCTTCTTTTAAAAGAGTTTACTTTACTTTCCCCTTCTTCGAAACTTGATTCCTTTTTGTGAACTGGTAACAAATATAATTAGAGAATTCATGGAATTCTTTTCGGAGCTTCATGCAATACATGTACAAAACATCGCATAAAACAATAAAAATTTCTGTCTACATACCTCATTACTGAGTAAGGGCTAGCATGTCTCGGAAGTGATTAGTGGAACACCAATGGGCAGAGAAGCAGTCAGCCTACACAGAATGAGATGGGTCCATTGGCATCCTCTCTAAACTCCCTTGCCAATCACTCGTAAACATCCTCCCTGTCGCAGATGTACTTGAAGACATCTCGGGGAGACTTGAGTTTCTCTGAGTCTTGGAGAGGAATCTCGAAGGAGAACTCGTCCTCCACAGCCATCATAATCTCCACCTGGAACATATTACATGTAAGCAATATATTAAAAAAAAAAAGTGATATCAAGACATGAATAAAGACGAGGAGTTTAAAAAAAGAAAGTGAACTGACATGATCGAGTGAATCAAAACCGAGCTCGGCAAAGACAGCGTCCAGCTTGAGAAGAGGAGCCTTGTCCTCCGGGAAGCGGTCCCACGCACGGATCGCCTTCAGAACCCGCTCTTCCACCTAAGAGAACAGACAACTCATTTCAGGAATTTAGACATTACCAACTAGCATAATTTGAGCCGCACTAATAATAGGTTTAAAATCCGGGAAGAATTACGTCACAAACGCCAATTGTAGATGCTTCTAAATAACTGTTACCGGCCAAGCAAACACATATATTTAACAACCTAACAATACGGAAATAATGGGACAGTTCGAAACGTGTCGCCTCAGCCCGTTTAGAACACCCTTGATGGCATCCAACAACTTGATAATTACCTGTGCGAATGTAAGCTGTTTGGGAGGGTCAAACGGTCCGTAGACATCGACAGAGGAGAAGCGGATCTGTGAGTAGGAGACAGGGGCCTTGTATGAGGCGGGGGGAAGCCGGTGGAGGAGAGTCATGTTGTGAACGCTCCGACTGAAAACGGGCGCCGAAACCCGACTCAAGCCCCGCGAAGCAACCCGCCGCATCGCAGAAGCCAGCATCCTCCAAGACTTTAGGGAGATCCACTCACCGTACTCTTCATAAGAATTCAGCGGATAACAGGTCGCATAACCCTACCCAGCCTCCCCTCCCGCGATGTACAACACAAGCGACCTAACGCTGTTTCAGTGTGCTCTGCCTATGCAACCATGGAGAATGATGGAGGCAACTTTATCGGAAGCCAAACAAAACAACTCAACAGTAAACAGAGCACTGCTTATTTGTGGTGGGCCTGCTTGCGCTGGGCGGTGAGGACTCCCTGCATCTCATCGCGCTTTCTCTTGGCGCGGATGTGAGAGCCAATGCGCTTCTTCAGGAACTTCAGAGCCTGAACCATATAGCGTTACAAGTTTCAAATAGGTAACAAGTCCAGTAAATAGTTGCAAAAACATGATAAAACAAAAGGCGCAAAGCCGGACCTTCTTGTCCTTGCTGATACGGAGCAACTCCATGGTGCGGCGCTCGTACGGAGAGAAACCGACGACTTCTCGGACGATCTCACGAGCAATCTGAAAGAAAAATAACCAATCATTCTGGAACCGCGATTATGATTAGGAACGCTGACGACAAAGGTAAATGTTCCAACCTTGGTCTTCTTGGAGGCGCGTCCCTTGGAACGAGTCTTACGGAGCTTGGCTCCGTCCAGCTTGGTCACCTTGTGGCCCTTGCCGATGCCGACGGCCGTAGCTTCAACTGCTGGCTGCGACATCACCCTGGATGCAAAGTTGTTGCTGATTACATAGCTTAGCCAAGCCAAATCGCAACGAAATGGAAGAAAAAATAAGTAACCGAAACAGGTAAAAAATGTGGAATCAACCACATGATTTCGCAAAACAGCAATAAAATCAGTTGCATTTTATTGATGTGACATATGTACAAAGTTGAAAAGTTAGCAGCACACAGTGAACGAAATTAACCAAGGCCTGAGAATCCATTGAGAATTAGCTACTCCTAATTCTCAATGGATTCTACAGAATGAATGTGACAAAAATCACTCGTAATCGAACGCGTATATTCAGTTTCAAAGGAAATCTCTAGCGGCATTAGATGAAAGTAAAGTAAAGATGAAAGAACGTAACAAACAAAGAACGGTTGACGAAATTCATCACATTCTTTGATTCATCTAAGCAGTAAACCATCAAACATTAGCTCGAGAAATTCTTTGTCCCGTTACCCATTCAGAAATGTACACTGATAGCTTATCGGTAAAGAGACAAGACGGAAGAAAAATTCGACAAAGCGGAATAAGACGACAACCATCACCAAGTCGCTCATCGCGCCAGTCGGACTGAAACAGACGCCTTATATACTAAAGGTTTCAACATTCTTAATTGGTTTCAGAGTAAATGGAAGATCTAAAATAAGGGAAATAACTAACACTGTAACTGCTAATTATCAGCAGCGGGAACAAAGTGCCGAAGATGCATCCTTGAATGATCGAACTCTCGAAGTAGAGTTGGGCGAATGTCAGAGCGGATCCGAAACCGAGGAAAAAAGGCCAACGCCTTTCAATCCTACTTATTCGCCGATGCAAGGGAACACCGCTCGACATCCAGAAATATTCAAAGCTGAAAGATAAACATTAAAAAACTATGAACCTGACTGAAAAATTCAAAAAAAATTAACCGTTCCGCACCTATAGAGAGAATTCAGCAACGACATGTGAACGAAAACAGCGAGAGTCGCGAAACCGGGAAGTGGAAGATGAGCGACTAGTGCCGTCTGCAGCAGAAACACCGTTTCAAGAATAATCGAAGCGATGAAATCAGCAGCCGCAGTGCTGAAAGGAAAGGAAAACAAACTACGAGTTTACACTATAAGGCAGTGAAAGAACCAACATCCATTGCACCAAGATATACCACACCTCCGAAATTCACGTCAGGGGGGTTTCCGGTGCAGTGATGAATATCGTATTCATTTCTTATCACAACGCCATGTTCTCGAGTTACGCTAAGTATACGATATACGGCCATATACCGCAAAAAGAGATGTACGGTATAATTACCATAGCACGGTAGACTTACGTGGCGATCAGAGATGGTAAATGGCCCAAAAATTTTGGGCCATTCAACCATTTCCGGGCCCTAGAATTTTGGGCCCGGCCCGGCCCGTGGGCCCGTTTGAGCCCGATTTTCAAAAAAATTCTGGGAAAAAAAGTCTGACGAGTTATAAAGTGTTTTGAAATTCAGAATTTTTCATGCTCGTGATTCGAACATTCATTTTAATGTATAGAAAAAAGACTTTTAGGGGGAAAAATAAACAAATGAAGAAAAGTTTTGCTCTTAACAATGCCACAAGTCGTCCTGACTGGACGACATTGTGTGCTTATCGGGCCCAAACGGGCTCACGGGCCCGCCCAACTTTTGTGGGCCCGGCCCGGCCCGGGGCCCTGGGAAATTGGGCCGGCCCGGCCCGCGGGCCCGCCTGGGCCGGGCCGTTACCATCTCTGGTGGCGATAAGAAATGAATACGATATTCATTTTCCCGGACCGGAAAAACCTCTGCGGTGAATTTCAGCGGAAAATAATTTTCGATACATAAAATTCAACCCTGGGTTGGGAATAGTACCGATATTGCAAACAAAATAACCATTACCTGACAGCGATAGGCGGTGGTTCAGGTCTATTAATTCGCCGATAACACGCGCTAGCGATATCAGCGAAACAAAAGACGTTGATCAGCCGGGTTATTATATACAATGGAAGAAGCGTGAAAACAGAAGCCTGAAAATGGCATACCATCAATATTTCATACAAAGGTGATAACAGCGATTAAAATACGTTCGGAAACCTATATAGGAAGAGCTGACCTGGTATACAATCGCTTCTAGTGGCGACAATGCGGATGGCAATAACGCGCATAGCCAGTTTAAAACCGGAAGAACAATCAACGACATTGCAAGCGCAAAGCCGATGTTAATGGCTGCACAGAATCCAAACCTTAAAAATGTACAGTATGAAAGTACCATAGTAATCTATATTTAAGTAGCGAAAGCGCCGGAAGAGTTATCAGCATTCCGAGAAAATCACCTTGTGATCGGATCAATCTTCTTGCTTGGAGGCGGTTCTTCTCGTTGTGGCAACATCTTCCCTTCACGCTCCCTTCGCATCTAAAAAATGGACATTAGTTCTACTTTCAAAATAAATACGAGAATTATCACTGAAAAAATCGAGCATCTCATTCTAACTTGGAGGACAGTCCGTTCCCGCTGTCGAGCTGGTGGAGGAGGGGTATCAGTTGCAGCCTTGAGCTGCATGAGGTCCTAAACGAAAAGTTATTAAAACATCCAGTTTTAACAAATATCCCCGCAACAGTAAACTGCATAAGGGGAATGTCACGATCACAATAGGATATTACCACAGCCGTTTAAGAAGCAGAAATCATACCACTGGACCATGCAGAAGGCTGAGGAATCCATTGAACAGATCGACGATGACAATTCTGAAGACGGATGCATCCATCTCTTCTTGTGAGTTCCACTCACGCGCAACGATCGCGCCAGTCACACTCCATTGGAGAGTGGACGCTCTGCAAATCAGCTAAATCATCAGGCTTTTCCTAATCACACGAAAGTTTACAAATATTTTAATTTGTTACGAGTCCCTAAGTATCTAATAAAAGCGCGTTTTAAAACACAGATTTAAGCAAAATCTTATTTGGGACTTCATTCTGCGTACGCTGCTCATCTATACAGTAATTTACAATCGTTGCAGAACCCTCGCCTGAGTAACAGCTTCCTCAGCAAAGAAGCGCTGTTCAAAGGGGGCGAACTTGTTCTTTCGGATGGAGTTTGCAATATTTTAGTTAAAGTCCGTAAATTTTCTATTTAGTGAACTGTTTTGTTATTATTCGGAACATCCTACGTACTGCATGCGTGCTCGTTGATCAAAATGTGAACATAATCCTGTTGCTTAGATTGGAATGATTGTAGTGTCCTTTCAGTCTTGGATAATGGCTCCCGCTCGCAAGGGAAAGACAAAGGAGGAGGCGCCGGTCGTCACTCTCGGCCCGCAGGCCAAGGAGGGCGAGAACGTCTTCGGCGTCGCTCACATCTTCGCCTCCTTCAACGACACTTTCGTCCATGTCACTGACATCTCCGGTTAGCCTATCCTCAATTGTGATTTCTTTTCTTTATGGACTGTACATTTCAATTGCGAGATACTATCCGCCAGTATAAAAACAATTTTGAATGAAAGGACAACGTTACCTTTCTGGTAAGCCTTTTTGTGTTCCCAGAAGAGTTTGAGTGTCGCTTGCCTGGGTCGAAATTCTTGCGAGTTTTACTTATCGACTTTGGTGCGGTGCTATTGAACATTTATTAAGGACGAGAAACGATTGTACGTGTAACCGGTGGAATGAAGGTGAAGGCTGACCGTGACGAGGCCTCGCCTTACGCTGCCATGCTGGCTGCTCAGGACGTCGCTGAGCGATGCAAACAGGTCTGGTTTTTGTAGTTGCTCGTCTCTTCTTTCTTTCAAGTCCGTTATCACAGGACCTGTCAAATTGTATTTAATACAGCAACAACACAGTAATCCGTGCAGCTTTCGAGTTAATTTTCCCCGATTCTCTCAACATCGTGAGCATGAAAGGAGCATCGTTAAGTATTTCTTCTAAAACTGTTGGTGCTATCCTATTTTTTTTGACCACCCTCCTCCCAAGTAGGATAGCTCCAAACTATTACCTTTACAGTTTTTTTATTATTATTTACTGTTCTCCCCACCTCGGCTTTAGTGATCTGATTTAAAATGCCTTAATGCTTTCTGGGTTTCATAAAATTCGCTGAATAGTCCCTTGCCCAACACTGAAGCAGTAATAAGAAGTCGGGCCACATTGGTTTGGACGTTCGTTCGTTCTCTGTGTATTCCCTGTCCTTGCGGATACTAGTTTGGTAAATGTTCGAGGCAACACTAGTTCTAGCGAACTTGGTTAGCTTCACTGGGTGACAAAACCTATTTAGTTCCACCAATGTAAATAGAAAATGATCAAGATTCGACCCTGCAAAGGACTTTAATTTAAACAAACTACGACTTCTATTCTGGTCAGGAACTTTCAAAGTGTTATGATATTGAAAGAGAAAGCTAGTGTCATGCTCCTTGAATAGGAAACGTGGCTTTCTTGCTGCTAGTGATTTATCTTATTTATTTTATTTAGCTCGGCATCAACGCTCTGCACATCAAGCTGCGTGCGACGGGAGGAACGAAGACCAAGACCCCCGGCCCGGGAGCCCAGTCCGCCCTCCGCGCCCTGGCTCGCTCTGGCATGAAGATTGGCCGCATCGAGGATGTCACTCCCATCCCCACCGATTGCACTCGCCGCAAGGGTGGTCACAGGGGTCGCCGTCTTTAAGTCAACAACCGGACTTTCGTTGTTTTTTATTCTGTTCTTCCCGGACAAAGTTGTTTCATTTTCTATCTGTGTATCTACACAACATTGCAATGCTACCATAGAATTCTGGTCAACGTTGTTTTCGATTTGTGGGGCGAGGATGGAAGGGGCGGGGCATAGTGAAAGATGGAGAGGGTGGGTCGAAGGGAAAGGGAGGCTCGGGCCGGCGTAGTAAACAAGAGGTTGTTTACGGGTAGGGGCTCTCCCGTCTGCTTGTCTGGGGGAAGAGTGGCTGGCCAGTTGAGTGGAGGAGTGGCTGGCTGCTCGGCCGTCTGTGTCTTGGCTCTTCTTTATAGAGAGTGACTCCCTCACTTTTGCATGTACTGCCCAGTCATATATGTATTATAGAGTTATCAAACTCCTCGGCATTTAAGTTAATATTGTTTTTCGGTCATTGTTATGCATTCCATGGAATGATGCTAAAGCGATGCCCTCAGGGTAATTTATCCTCCACTCGGGCCCTGGCGAGGTCGCCGACGTCGCTGTGGCCTTGGCTGCAGTGAGCAGTGCAGCTACCATGACATCGGCCGAGCTGCTCGAGGAAGAACACTGACCAGGGTCAGCCATTTCCAGTGCCAAGGGAGCTATCGACCGGCCTTTCAGTCGCTCTCTTCTATGTTATAATCAATGCCCATTCTGGCTGGGATACCGTATTTTACCATGAGAAATTGTTGAGGTGTGCTTGTGTAAGCGAAGAACGCGGGCAAGCAAATAACGAGGGAATTTCGCCTGTGGTCTGCTGGAGTTTTGAAAAGCAAGAAATGAAAAGCATTGAAGTGAAAAGAGAGTGGAGCAAGGGAGAGAGAAACGGAGCGGCGGCGAAATGGGGTGAAAGAGTGGAGCAAAGTGAGAGAGAGACACACAGCTAGGGCGAAAGTGCGAGAGAAGAGTGGTGTGAGTGAGAGAGAGAGAGGCCGAAAGAGAGAGAGAGAAAGCTTGGAGCGAGAGAGAGAGAGGGAGTGAAAGAGTGGGCGAGAGAGACTGAGCGAGGGCGAAAGAGGAGAGGAAAGAGACGGGAGCGGGAAGAGAGAAAGAGAATGACCTCGTCCTGTCTGCGTTCTTCCCCTTGTACTTTTGTTTTTTTGTACTCTTCAGTCTGGCAGTTTCGGTTACTCTTCTACATACATATGTATGTGTGCATATTTCCTTCTTTTTCTGCTTCACTATCCTCTGTTTTCTTCTTTCCCTGCTCACTCTAATCCTCTCAGTCTTCAATATTTCCTCTGCCTTCAGCCTCTTATTACATATCTGCTCCCTATTCCACAGTGAATTGTCTCTGATATTACTATTTGTCCTTCCTTCTTCGAGAGGTCATTCTTTGTTATCCATCTCTCAAAGGCTAATCCTCATCATATTTTATCATAGCCTCATCATATTTTTTTCTTAAGAGGGAATTAAGTTGAAGGAGAAGTGTTAAGAAATGCGATACCCAAACGGTCAGCGCCTTAAGAAAACCAAAATGTTATTTGAGTCATGACGTGCATGGTTACAGATGACCATCGTCTTCTAGTCGCCTGCACCCTCCACGTGGTACGTCATCTCTACCATCAATGTCTACTCTCTCTAAGACTCTCAAATGCACACACTCTCTCGCTTCCTCATCGTCGGCCGACCTCGTTTCTAGCGTGCCCAGTGGTCCCTTGCTGTCTGCAATACATCTTGTCCTTCCCCGCCTCTTCTACCTCACTGATGAAAACGCTACCTCAAGCTGTACATAAAATGTGTGTTTCTGCACTCAACGTGTTCTTGTTCTGCTTCTATTCTTTTTCTTCTTTATCAACTCCATTCAACATTTGAATGCCACCTCCCACGACAATGCAAGAATTCCAGAGGTGTACATAAACATTTAACTACATCTTGTCTGGAACTTTTTTTGGCTGTCATTTTTGGCTGGTTTTTTTTCTGAATGATGAATATATTTCCATAACCACGCGAATACCTCAACAATTACGCGAACCTCAGCAACTTCCTCCTACCTCGTTGTCTTCCACATTCGTTGTCAATAAATGAAATTAACCACCACTCTGTTGTTATTTTGCCATTTCAGTTCATTTACACTCAATCAATTTATAAGAATGCTGGGAAGTATTCTGAATCACAAGTCCTGAGGAAGAAATCGAAGAACAGTGAATGAAATGATTCCAAAAATTAGTTTATTGTTAGCCTAATAATCCAGCGAAACCGGAATAATGAAAGTGAACAAAAAACAGCTCTGACGTTCGTGGCAGAAGACAAATGACTGTCAGAGACAGTTCTCACCTGTTTGGAATGAACCTGTTTCAAGGGGAATCATGGATATCAGCTACTTATCTCTCTCTCTCGCTCTCTTTCTCTGTTTCCTCTCTCTACCTCTCTCTCTCTCAGTATCACCTCTCTCAGTCTCTCCCTCCATATCTCTCTGTCCCTCTCCCTTATCTTTCTCTCATGTCTCTCGACATTCTCTGTTCCACTATCAAATGATCTGCAGTATGGCTCATCTTTCCTAATCACCTCTCGGAATTCGTCGAGTCTCCCCATTCAATTCATGAAGATGCGATATCTACTTCTCCTCCCGATTTTCCTCGCCGCTTCGCAGAGCAACGAGCGAATTTTACCAGGTGCTGCACCGATCTAATTGTTCCAAATGACCCAAATTATTCCTGTAAAGGCTTCTGCTTGATGGTTTGAGTATATTTTTATTATTTTCTAATGAATATCTTCAAATTAAAAATAAAAATAAAATAAAAAGTGTGCTTGGTTGTGAGAGAAATGCGACTGCTTCGATTGGTTCGGAAGCTGTCGCGGACTCGGCGAGTCGTGGACTGACGACGGAGTCTGGAAATACGAGTACACCGAGGGAAAGTCCGTTTCGTTTTATTAAATTACCATTATCCCCTTGACACTACTATACTGGACAAACGAGCGAAAACGTCAATCAAAAAGATTTTTTTTTTCAGCCACGACCCAGTCTTTCGTGGATGTGTTCCATTGGATAACTCAGTGATCAACAGCGGAAGCAACGAAATCATTGCTGTAGGCAGAAATGAATCGGTCAATGGATTCTGGCATTCGTGCGAGGCCAATGATCAGAGAATCCGCTACGAAAGAGGTCGCCAATTTTTTTTTAATCAAGATAGTTCAAATCTCGCATCTAATTTTGAGAATCTCGATGTTCGGTGAACGGGAAGACGTACCATCTTGGAGAAGAATTCAGAGAGGGAACCTTCCATTGGCTCTGCCTTGAGACCGGGAGATGGGTGAAAGGTAAGGATACGAAATCAGCCGGACAGCTCGATAAAGTGGAAGAAAAATAGAGATGTTTACTTTATTTATTTAATTTATTTATTTTTCATTACACAACTATGATGTGTCAACATTTAGAAACATTGTATGAATTGCTAGGCTAGATTCGTACATAAAAGTTGAGAGATATGTAAATGCAATCAGGATGTTACTTCACGAATGAGACCGGCCAGGATGTGCTGATTGGCATCGGAGAACAGGCTTTCAATGGACTAGTAAAGCATGTCTGCGACAGATACAAAGACTATCCTGGCAGAGTGCAATACTACACACATGTTCGGGTGTTTCTGAAGGACTTTTTCTGAAGAGCAAGGAAATGCTTGAGGTCCGGGATGACGCGCACGTGAAGCATCCGGGCAACAAGGGAGACAACAACAACTTCCCAGTGGCTGGAGACTTCAGGATTCATGGAAAGGTGAGATGCACCGCAATGTGAGACATCTGAGAGGCAATCAGAGAAAGAAAGAAAGAAAAAAGCTGAGAAAAGAAACCAATTTGATTTGAAAGGTGGAACGCTGGCTCCACGAAAATGCAGAGTCCTTCATTGCAAAATGCAGATGAAGCAACTCGCGTTCGAGTTCGCTATTTGACTGCATCAAGACGGGACTGGCTACGAGGAGCAAAATGAGAACATCTTATTCACTGTTAGAACTATGTAAGTAATTATTGTCAGCAATATCAACCTATATATTAATGTTGTAGAGTTAGATTTCTTTTAATTTGAGAACTGTTATGTGCGATTCACCATTGTGTAGAAGAGTTCGATGATGCATTTGTAGTTGGATAATTGCAGTTTCTTTGATTATTGTGTGCTTCTTTATAGAATGAAATATAAATAAAGAGAGAGTGATATGGCCAGAATCAGTAGACACATGCGTCTCTCCAAGTGTTGAGCAGCCCCTCATCGCATTGCGGAACAGTGCACGCAGCGCCAGAGAAATTATCCGTGCATTTGCAGAAGCCAAGCTCATTGTCGTACGCTCCGTGCGCGCGTATTTTCCGTTTACTTTAAACTAGAAAGAAAGAGTTATACATACAAACAAACGAATGTGTTAATCAGTTTGGAAACCGACATCGACAATAGCAGGGCCAACGCCTCCGAACTTATTCATGAAGGGCACAAATTCGGTTTGGAAGGTGCAATTGACGCGCTCTGCTTTTCGCCAGTTGTCGTCAGTCGACTCGATTGTGTTTTCCTCGTTCAGTACAGAGATCTTCACTGCTTTTTCTAGAAAAGAAATGTGAGTAAAAATGAAATGTGAATAAATGAATTCATGATTCAACTCCCTCTAACCAGAATTATACACGGCAACGGCATCGTTGCTGCTTTCGGGCTTTGCGTCATGCGGAAGTAAAGCAATCTGAGAAGCCGTACCTTAACGGTTGAATCTTGGCGAAAGTGTCTCCACATATTACTGCATCAACATCAACTGCGAATAATACTTCGAAATTACCGTATGTTATCACCGTTAGTTGAACAGTAGAATTTTGTGAAATCGTAATGGTGTGATTTTTGTCCTTGCTGAGCGTATACGATATGGAATACCGACTGAACGTCACCCTAGGTTCTGAATGAGGATGAAAAGTTCTAGAAAATGAATACTCGTGGAAAACATGAGCATAGTCAGTACGTACCGGTGGAATTGTTAATGGAAATATTCGTAGGATCCAAATATGTTATCGACGACACAATAAGCAATGCTTCCTGATCAGCCGTGTGCACAAAGTCTTGTAGGGGAGAATCGCTTACAATTTTGATGGCGTGATATCCGATCTCGCCCTTGACGAGTAGGCTCAGTTTCTACAATCCAACAGATTTTAGAAATGTATTGTCTTCCTATTTGCGTATGAACAATCAAAATGTAATTTAAAAAAAAACAACTTGATTGGATATCCCTCTAAAGATAATTCTAAAAATCGCATATCTTCATGTACATCCAGGTCCACAAATAATAGGATAACCTGATGACTGCTTTTTATAAAACGCGACATTACTTCATTATATAGCAAAAATGCATGCGAATGAGTTCCCGATCCGCTATTGGACTTTGAATTATTTCGATTAAACAGATCTATCCTTTTAATCAAGTTATTCCAATTAATTTCGGACCTAATATTCACCCCGAAACCTAAATAGGGTTAGCCGCCAATGTATGTATGTATAGAACAAATGTATATACAGACATACATACATATGTGTATGTATCTTCATACCTCTTTGAAATTTTTTCGTTCAGTGTGCTCGTCTGGATCTCCACCATCTTCGACGGCGATAGCAAATCCACCAGTCGCAGAGGTTGCATTCATCAGAGCGACAGTTGGAGCGCCGTATACAGGTTCTTTTTCGCTGGGAGTTGACACCGTCACTGCGATTACCTGCACATTCTCGGTGTGTAATTCCAGAAAGTGAAGCTCGGCTACACAAAACAGTGTGGCAGAACTTCAAGTCATTTTGCCTATATCTTGCCCGACCTTTTCCCTCCCTTATAATCAACATACCTTCTGCCGGTAGAGCTGTGCCTTGCGGTAGAAAGAGTCATCCACCGTAAAAGTGGCGTTCGCTTCGGCCACGTCATAGGCACCACTCTGATAGAGAATGAGAAGACCGTGCACGTCGCGGCCGAGCGAACGAGTGGCCTCTCCGAAGATGGTCGAAATATTGAACTGAAAAAATGCTAATATCTTCTTTTCTGATAAATATTTCTCTAAGAAAATTAGAAAGACGAAGAACTGCGGGGTCAGCTCCGCGCTCAGGGCAAATGTCGTCGCTGTAGGAATCTTCGTGATAAAAGCTGCTGTTAAAATCGACATAACTTCTTCCTCGATAAGCAGGAATCGCTACAAATACATTGATTCAGTGCAACGTTTATTAAATAAATCAAAAAGATCAATTTTCTGATAAGTATTTTGAAAATAGGAAAAAAAACTAACTTTGACCGTTATCAAGAACAACAGTGAGCGAAAATTGCCATATGTTTTCGAAGCTTTCATTGTCATTTACAAGCGATATTTTGGCGCTTTTTAAGTTTAGAGCCAAGTCTGCACAGAAATCCTGAAACAGTCGGTTGAAGACCATGCTATATCGAGTCAGATCTTATTTTCACACTAAATTGAAATAACATAGTCTGACAGGTGCGCTAGGATGTAAGAAGAGCACAGAGAGCGTGCGGATAGTCGTGTCAAGTGTGCCTGGCGGTAGAGCATCCGTCAAACAGGAAGCTAAAAAAAACATTTACGCAAATATGTTCAATCAATATAATGCAATTTTAAATTACTTGTCTGACAGGAGACACCCGTTGAGCCTGCATTACAATCACATTTGTAGCCGTTAGTCCCGTTTTTGCCTTCTAGATCATATTTCACTGTACCACTAGAAGAGCAGTCAATGAGCTTCCCTGACGGCCATAAAATGAAAGCATGCACAAAATACAACTGGTCTACACTTTTCTTTTCTTAATCAAATTGTGATCAAAATTTGTGGCGATCTCACTACATATATGTATGTATGTACATACATGCTATGCATGTACCTTTTAACGAATGTAACTGGAAAATATGCAGGTACATTAAAGAAACGTAAACCTGTTTGTAACTGACCTCTATAAAAGGGTGGATCCTTAGCGTCGCAGAAAACGTTTTTCTCCTCTCCTGATTCCCTGCAGGTGCTGTTTTTTCCACTCCCTTGAGCACATAAGAACTGCCTCGAGAATGTAAGCGGACCATCAGAAGTGTTCGCTTTGAACTATGAAACAGGTTAGTAATGACAATTATACGTAGAGAATAGGAGAACCTGTAATGTGTAGAGGGACTCGGTTCCTTCTACACATGTCGTATTGAACTGTGCTGGCTGATCGTCATCACAGAAGTAGATGGACGAAGTAGCCATCCACACAAGCTGTGCCATTTCGGAGCACGCCCCACTACAAGCGCTTTGTGTTAACCAAAAATACCATCATCTTTTCATGCTTATTCCCTGCTTCCATGTCAAGCTCATCACTCAAAAAGTTAATTTATCAGTACTTTTATAAATGCTGATATGAATTTTCCAACATTTACGTACGAAATCATAAGACCTTGTTATAGTTAATGTTTGTATGCCAAGAACCCTCGAACTCATGGTGATAAGAGGAAAAATTTTCCTAATCAGAATTTTATTTTTCTCAGGCCTTACAAAACAAGAATGGTTATCATGTGTTATGCATGCATGTAACCTGTTCGTTGTCTAATTTTGGTGCAACATTGCCCGCACAGTCGAGGACGCTGAGAGAGATCTGAAATGTGCACATCATTTCAGTTTCTGCGGTGGAATGTACAAGCAAGCAATAATAAAGGAGACCTCAGATGCAACTGCGCCACTGAGAGTGAGACGTGCTGCTGCTCCTTCATCTATTTCAAACTTCCATCATATTACCATGGTCTATGTACATACATATGTATGTATTTTAGTAATGCTGCTGTAAATATTCTATAGACTTTGACATTTAGCTTCTATGTACATACATGTTAGTAAGAGATTCGCTCACATGTGTTTGGCGAAGTGATGTTTTTCTCGAAGTTGTAATGCGCAACTTGGATGCTTGGATCTATAGAGGGCACTATAGAGTTCCTGAAAATATATCGTTGAAGGAACATTGGTGGCTTCGTCGTTTGGCGACAGTAATTGAGTTTAAAAAAGTATGTAGTACCTCTGCCTCCAGTAGCGCAGATGAATAGTGTCAATAGTCTGGGTTCCGAGCAGAACAGTCGCGTCCACCTGCAAACGACCAGTTCATTCTTAATATACAACCAGAAATACATCTATGTAAAGTGCATATTAAAAAAATTAATTATTAATTAGAAAAGGGGTAATAAGCCAAATGGAGTGCCATACCTTGTAGTTGACTCCCCCAACGAGATTGATCGTTCCACGCAGCAGATTGCAGGTGTGTGTGAATGGCTCCAGCACCGTAGCTGCCAATTCATTTTTTAAGGCAATTAAAGTAATCTTCAGAATGTCAGAGATTTCATTCTTATGTTAGTAAGTGAATGAAGTCTGAATTCAAATGTATGTATGTACATTGGCTTACAATTTGTTTGCTGTCCATTGTCTCCATTAAAGACGAGGCTAAACATGGCAGGGGCGATTGCACTTGCCGGCTCTGCAGTGGAGAAGGTTCATTCAAGTTACATTAAACGTTGTTTAGTAGCTGAACGCTAGATGGAATAATAAAAGAAAAGTGCATTATTCTGTAGAACGAACTATCAAAGTTAAGAGTGGCAGTGATGAAAAGGGAGAGTTCTGTTCCCATCTCGAAGCCAGTGAGATCGAGATTGGGAATGGAGTTGAGGAAAACCGGCTGGTTCACGGGAATGTTAACTGCCGCGAGCAGATGATTGGAGAGCGCGTTTATGTGGATCTCCGTCAGGGCCTGAGGCACTCTTATTCGTTGCCAACTCAGTGGGAGTTCCTCTTACATACAGAAGTAGTCAGTGGAATTCCCACTATGGTGAGTTGGCACAAGCAAGACTCTCTCGCTTTTCCTATTTCATATTTCCTTTGAATCGTATTTCATGTGCAATATGTTTTGTCTTCTCTCAAGCAATTGTAAGACTGAAGAGACCTTGGCATAATATCTGGTTCCTTTCTCGTCAGCGGCAGCCTGGTCCATGACGATGACGTGGCCTCCGGACTGCGCGGCCAGGCGAAGAAGTGCTCTGAGAGACTGAAGGGGAGTGGGAGCGGAGACACGCGAGTCCAGCCAGTACACCATCTTAACACTCTTCTTTCCTATTTCACCAGCCATTGTTAGTATTCTTTATGCAAATGAAAAATGCAATCAAAATTCCATTGCACTAGTTTTGGTTCCTTGCAGGGGACTGATTACAGCGCCACTTAGTTGCAACCTCATTTAGATGCCATGAGTACATATGTACATACATATATGTGTTTACATATGTATGTACCTTAACTCCATTGTTGACGAGTTCAGTTTCTTTCGTAAGTTTAGAATCGTCTTGTGGAAGTATGGCAATTGCGACGGAAACTACTCCATTCTGCTCGATGTCGATTGTCTGAATTAAATGATCAACCTCATTTCGATGCCAAGAATAGAAGACTGAGATGATGTGTACATTGATGGCGAAGTCGTAAGATGTCGTGGGAGATTGTTTTGGAACTGCGGGGTTGTCGTGTATATTTTGCCAGAAAAGTCTGAATTGAGTCTCATCTTCAGTTATAAATGTTCACAATTGGCCAGCATGGGCTCAATGCTAGAATAATACATATGTATAATGCAAACTGAAGGAAAGGGGAAATTTACTTCTTAGTATCTGTTTTCATGAAGGATGGGCTATTTTCGGCATCGAAAAGTTCGCTGCCATATTGAGAGAATTTGTTGAGAAGATCATCCTTTGTCAAGCGAACGGCGAAGTCAGTGTACTGCAAGAAGATAGGTATACTCATTTGTTTATGGGGACTCAACTGTGTAATGAAGGGATGTATGTATGTACATGTACATACATACGTATGTATGTAGCTCGTCGCGTTTTTTGTCACAAAAAGCGGGCAAACGATTGAAAAGTAGAGCCAAAGAGGCGTAATGAAAAGAAGCCTGGTTGAGCTTCAGCTCATTGGAGTAGAGAATGGCGAATGCTGGAGGAGCTGCCGACTTGAAGATTTCGCACGTGGGCGCATTTTCCGAAGAGTCAGGAAGGAAGAGAAAGTCTGAGGCATCCGAGAGGGAAGAAGGAATCAGATGAGGAGAGGAAGAGTCTGAACAACTTCATCACTATTATTAATTACATACTAAAGAATTATGAAACGAAAAGAGTCACTTTCGCATAGAATGGGAATGGAGCGGTAGAAGAGATGGTCGTCGCTTGTGATGATCAGCTGAAATTCGACTCGAATTAACACAAAGTACCGAAAAAAGGATAGTTTTAAAATTTAGAGCTCTATAAGTTTTCAATTTATTTACATATGTACACATGTACATATTTATGTACATACATAGTTCTTACAAATAGAGGAATATACTGCGGATAAACTTGTTGGTCTTGTCCTTCGTACAATATAAATTGAGCCATCTGCCTCTGTTAAAGCGTTAGTGTGAAAGGGAACGAACCTTGAGCCACCCTGTGGAGACGTTGCAGGCAAAAGGCAAACTGGAGATCCATTCGAACGCGCCTGGATGTTCTCTTGGGTTCATCTCCACCACGCGATGCTCGTTGGCATCCTGGAACTTATGCACTTCTGTTGACTCTTGCTTCGTTCGTTATTTCAAACAGTTATGGCATAGACTTTCAATTTCGGAGTGAAATGTGCTTCAATGCACTGAAAATGAGAAAAATTCCATGTTTAACCTCGGTGACAAAGTAAGCAGAAATGTTCGTGATTTTTGAATTTGTAATGAGACCCTGTGCAGTGACGTTGAGAGAAAGATGGAAAGAAGAGCCTAAATGCACTACGTGAGCACTAATTGTAAGCGAATTGTCATTATCCGGTAAAAAAAAGAATAGATATCTACCCTTTCTCGGCTTGGTTCGCACACTGTCAAAATCAGGATCATGAACGAAGGAATAAAGGAGGCTTAGGCCGGTTGGAGATGTCGTTCCGGGATCAGCGGCCACGGAGAATATCTGTGTTTTATTGTATTAGTAGCGTAGCTTTCTTCTAATGGATTCTGCCATCGTTCTATGAATGGTCTTTATCAGATTCCGTTGTGCCTCGGCTGCGCAGCTTCCCTTGACTTGAACGGAGACGTCGCACTCTTGAGACGCACCAGCAACGAATTGGAACGAAATTATGACTGATATGGTGAATGTACATACATTTGCATGCGCAAACACTGTAATGAAGGTGGTTGAGTCGGAATGCTTACCTGCCAGTCCACAAGGGTGGGCAGTCGCATGGGGGAGCATCTCCTTCCTTGGGTACTCCTCCGTTCTTGCAACTCCGGGCGGCGCAGTCGTAGTCGTGTAGGTATTATCGTCGTTTTGTGCTTGGCAAAGAGCCAAGAATAATATCGATATCACGGGTTGCCAGAGGCGCATCTCTGGAAGAAAGAACGGCAAATGGGGGGAAGAGGAGGAACGAAAGCAAAATGAATCTAATGATAATCAGGTTAGAGCTGCCTCGCCGACTGCGCCACGCCCAGCTCCCTGACTACTTTCCTCAGCTTCTCAGATGATTCCTCTCCTTATCAGCTACCGAACTTAAGAAGTAGAAGCCTATTGGAAGGAAAGATAATGACACGTTCTGATCAGCCGCGATAAGATTGCATGCGCCATTGAACAATTCACAACTCGAGAAAGTGCATTAAAGGGGATACATCATTCACTTATATAACTCGGTTGTTGTTGCTGTTTATCATGTCGTTGAAATTTGCATCTGCTTTTAGATCTTGTCAACTCTTTTCTTTACTTCCCATTCTTTCTCACTCACGTCCACTCCTTAACTTCTCATTTTCCTTCCCCTCTTTGTCCTCTCCTTTCATTGCTGTCTCTCTCGTCCTGACTCGCTGCCTCGTCTTTCACTAGGAGCTCTCTTTTGTGCATCCCCCTCTGAATGCATACAAGATCGGGATGAGCACAGGCAATGCTACTGCCATTGAAGGGAGTGCAATGAGAGACGAGGCGAACGAGAGAGTGGAGAGAAGAAAGAATGCGAAAGGGAGTGCGTGAAGGAGAGAGCAGAGAGAGAAAGAGAGAGAAGGAATGACCGAGAAGAAGAGAGCTTCTTCTCACATTTACTTCCCTGCATCGCCCGGGTTCAGGTTCTCTCCGAGGCACTTCCAATTTTATCCCAACGTCATGATTTCTACTCTAACGTTATTGTAACAGGAAACAGAGAAGGAAGTGGAAGATGTCTTCTCTTCGATGACGACACTCTAGAATGGCAGCCACTCTTCGTCCTCCCTGATCAATGCAATCGCACACCTTCTCACGTGCTCGAGGAGTCCCCGTCTACATCAATGGAAGTGTCGGCACTTCCTCGAGCCATTTACTGCAACAGGTATGTAATTCACTATTATATCATTCGATACTAATGTTGATTTACCTTTAACAAAGAATATCTCTCTTCTCCCTTCCACTCTTTTCCTCAGCCGTCCACGTCTTCGACTCCCACCACTCGTCGCTCCACTTCTCTCTACACGAATTGGCGACTCCGAAGACGCGAAGATGAAGTTACTTTACATTTAATTTGTTTGACAGGTTTTATAGAAGACTGAAGATTTTTAGCCCTAAAAAGTCTGGTACGCCAACTTCTCATTTCCACTTAAAATTAAACTAATATGTACTTGTAAGCTAGTTTTCAAATTAATGGCGACATGTATCCGTGAAAAAGACATTCACTCGCACTCGTGACTCCTTCCACTCTTCTCTACCTCTTTCTCGCTTTCTCTCTCTCCCTCTCTCTCTCTCTTCTCTCTCTCTCTCTCTCTCTCTCTCTCTCTCTCTCTCTTTTTCTCCTTCTCGCTTTCTCTCCTCTTCCCGCTCTTTCTACTCATTCTCCGATCACTTCATCAGCAATACGATGATTACTGAATTCGCTTGTTCTCATTCTGTGCCTTCTTCTCTCTCGCCGATGTCCTTTTCTATCTCATCCATAATGCATTCCACACAGCAGCTCTGCCGTCAGCACCAACAACATATCTTACTTGGCTTCCCTCAAGGCAAGAAAGTGAAAGGAGGGCAGAAAAGAACTACATAGAAGGAAAAGAATAGAGAAGAGAAAGAGAATCCCATGCAGTCGGTCAACCAGGGAGGAACCATTGATCAGTCTGATAAAGAGGCAGAAGCCGCTGCTACTGACATCTGGAACAGGGAATGGCATGCAATGCTAACAAGGGAGAGGGATGAAGGGAGAGAGTCGGAGGGAAAGAGGAAGGGAGAGAGGACAGAGAGAGAGAGAAAGAGATGGAGAGAGCATGAGAAAGGGGAGAGAGTGAGAGAAAGAGTGAGCGAAAGAGGGAATTCGAGTGATATGAGGACGATGTATTAGAGTGAGAGGAGGAGAGATTGATCACCGCCGTCTAGCACTGGAATCCCTTGAAGGCAGCGCGAGCAGCAGCCGGTCTTCCTCCAACCTTCGTTCCTCTCTTCCATAACGAGGCTGCAGTGAGAAGAATGCGCTACTCTCGGCTTGGCAACACGGATCTGCTCGTGTCGCAGCTCGGGCTAGGTTTCTTTCTAACTTCAATTATTCCCTATAAATCCATTATATTGAATAGAGAAGAAGGATGTCCTTCTTCAGGCTGCGGCCCGATTGGCGGTCTCTTCGGTGATGTTGAGGATTCCATTACCCAAGTTGTGGAGACCGCGTTGAGGTGATGGAGATTTCTTCTTTGTTTCTTTAGAGCTAATTCGATTACAGAGACGGCGTGAATCTCATCGACACTGCTTACTGGTATGGACAAGCACGCTCAGAGAGCATCCTGGGCAAGGTTTCCAGCCTCCTCGTACCTTCAGAACTATTAGACAATTTATGAATTAAAACAATGTACATATGCTTTCGTTTTTGTTTAAATTTTACTAAAGAGGCAAATTCCTCTTAGAAAAAGTTCGTTTTATTTATCGCACACAGCAAGCTCAGAGATTATGCCTCTAAATTTACTAGGTGCTCTGCAAGGTGCCCCGCTCCGCCTACTTCATTTGCACCAAGGTCCACTTTTTTCTGCCTTCTTACAAACTCGATACACTAGATTCTTCTTCCACGCAAAGATATGCATAAATATCTGAGCAGGTCGGTCGGTTCGAACTCGATTTCGTACGCTCTTTTGACTTCCGAGCAGACAAGATTCTGGAGTCTCTCATGGAAAGTCTCAAGCGATTACGGCTAACCTACATCGACGTGGCTTTTCTTCAGGCAAGTTCATTCCCAATCGATGGTTAACTTATTCACTCTGGAAAATATACCTACTACATCATGGAAGTTTACGCTATTTCCATTTTTTACTACACTCGTTTATGGAGTAAACAAGAACTCAGATAAAAGAATTATTAATTTCCAGCTTCACGATTTTGACTTCGAAGCAAACGCAGGAATTGTGCTTTTTGAAACATTGCAGGTTTGAATATGATACATATGAAAATATTTATCTGTTACTCTTACTAATGACTAATGTATGTCACAGTGACTGAATTAAGTGTTGTTGAAGGCCTTGGAGATGGCGAAGTTGTCGGGGAAAATTCGCTATATTGGCATCACAGGATATTCACTCACCAAAGTTGTGTAAGTAGAAAGGGAATCTACAACTTAACACTTTAGTATAAAGATAGTCTTAGAAGGAATTCATATACTTTGATCTTAATGTTTGATGAAAATGAAGATTCAGTCGAGTTGTGGAGGAGTCATCCGTGCTCGTCGACGTGGTGATGTCCTATTGCCATGGCACACTCAATGATAACTCCCTTGGCCGCTACACTTCTTTCTTCAAGGTTTTCAATTTCATTCTTTTCATTCATTCCTTACGCTTAGTTTCCATAACGATACTATTCATCTTGTAGTTAAAGAAGCAAGCTCAAATGTCTTCCCGATGCCTTGTAATGTCTTATTTACAGTCGCGTGGAATTGGCCTCTTAAATGGCTCTCCGCTTTCGATGGGTCTTCTAACTCAGCGGGTTCGATTCAATCTTTTCTTTATTAAATTATGAAATAGAAATTGACTAGTTATTGGCTGTAAGCTTGCTTTACAAATAAATGTTTGAGGGCCCGCCTCCATGGCATCCTGCGAATGAAACAATTAGAGAAGCAGTTGCTGCCGCCGTTGACTACTGTGTCGTGGGTTTTTTTTTAATAATGTATAAAAAATTTTACATATTTGAAAACAACGTGGCTCTCCAGAGCAAAGGAATTTCGATAGAGCGGCTGGCCCTTGACTATTCCGTCAGCTTTCCCGAGTGCGCTGCGTGCCTCGTCAGTATTTTCTCATTCATTTATTGAATTTAGTTGTTGATGCTTACTTGCAGATTGGGCTCAGTTCCATTGCTCATGTCAGAGCGGCTATTGAACTCGTGACTGAACGCGGTCTCAGCGAACTCGAGCAGCGCGTCCGCTACAGAATCATGCGCCGGTTATTCATTTTTGTTCCATCTGCTAGCATTGCTATTTGAATGTATTATTAAATGCTTCGTATCGTGTATAGTCGTCCTTAATTAAGCATAGAAGAATGTGTTCCGTTAGGTATTTGGATAGCTTGGAAAACGCAAGCTGGGAGGGCCTCGATCCTGCGAAATACTGGAAGAGGCTCAAGAAACTCGGCCTACCCACACTCGCCACGCACAGGTTTGCATATGAGATTGCATTTCACGTCAAAGGCAGTTCTTTTTTCTTCTTAGGCGGCTTTTTTCTTGTATTAAAATTCACTTTCAACCACGCTGATAGGTTTATGCGTGTGAAGAGAGAGAGAGAAGTTCTTTTCTTGAAGGCATTCTTCGGTGGAGTCTCTGGCAAGTACTTTGAATGGTCTTTCCCTCCGTTCCACGACGTCCTCCTCTGACCTGAGAAGCAGTTCTCGCATGTCTCGTAACAGCCAGCAACGAACTCCGAGGTTCCGAAACACAAATTAACCTTCAAAACATTCAGTATTCAGTATTGCGAGCAGTGTCAAGGCCAACAACATTAAGCGGCCCCCGCAGTAGAAGCTTCTTCCTACGACTCAGTGGAAAAAGGCATCTTTCTCACATATTCTCTCCGATCTACTATCATCGAGAGATCTACAACAACTTTACTCTTTTCCATTCGATTTATATCTTGTAAATAAAATCATTTCCCTTTAGGTCGTAAATTTGTCTGTTCTGTGAATTTCATTTCCCTCTTTATTTTTTCCTCACCACTTCGTTTAATCTCTCAATGCGTGTCTTTCTGTCCAGTGCTTTTTCTCCTTGAATTCTCAAGCATTTTCACTACACTCAAATTTAGTCGAACATTTAGCTCACGAGTTGACTGAAGAATTTTTCTTCTCTGATCTCACTCCATATCAATCAATTTCTATGTTGCATGTATCTGCAAGATATACATTTGAGCCTCTTCAATTGCATTTCTTTGCTTTCTTGTTAATTAAAGAAATTTCATCTGATGCCTCAAAAATCTCGTTTATTCTATGTACATTCTGGTAGAGGAGTGAGGATGAGTGGAAAGGGATGCTCGTGTGAAGCGAGTGAAGAGGGCACAGAAGAGAGCAGAGAAGAAGAGGGAGAAGGCAGAGATGAGAGATGCAGAGAGAATGCAGAGATGAGAGAGCCAGAGAAGTCAGAGGGGGTCGACGAATGCTCGTATGGCGTGCAAGTCGTCGATGTGGACGGCCTTGAGAGCGGACTTGGTTGTCTGGAGGGGCGGCTGGCCATGCCACCGATTGGCCCTCAGGTCGAAGCTCTCCACCATGGCAGTGGTGCGGCTGCCGTTGTAGCCCCCCACGGCCAGCAGAGAATTCTCGGCCAGCACTTCCACCGAGAAGTTCGATCTATATCATTCAAGAATATTCATTATAATGATTTTTCCTCGCCTCGTGGTGATCATGTTGTCGATCTGATGCCACTGGCCCTCGCGGGTGTCGTACAGTTCACAAGTACTGAAAGCAGGTAGCATTACAACCGACGTTCAGATATTCCTCCCTTTAGCTCTCTCCCTCTCTCTCTCTATGCCGTTCTCTCTCTCGCTCTTTGTCTTTATTTCTCTCTTTAGTAATCCCTCCCTCTCTCTCTATCCCTCTCTTCCTCTCTCTCTCTCTCTCTCTCTCTCTCTCTCTCTCACCGGAGTCGCTTCGTTCCATTGAAGCCGCCGAAGACACCGATAACTCGCTCCGCGATAGGAATAGCACTCACGCCTGTACGAGGAGTCATCATCGAACGGCGGAGGAGGGTCCTGCAAGGAGAGAGAGAGAGAGAGAGAGAGAGAGAGAGAGAGAAAGCGAGAGAGAGAGAGAGAAAGAGAGAGAGAGAGAGAGAGAGAGAGAGAGAGAGAGAGAAAGAGAGAGAAGGGAGATTGAGAGCAGCGGAAGAATGACAAGGAAGACGAAGGGAGAACAAACCAGTTGTTAGTGACCGGATCAAAGATCTCGACAGTGTCGTGGATGTGTTGACCGTCAAATCCGCCAACTGCATAGACGCGATTCTCAATGACAACGGAGGATCCGTCTGATCTGAGAAGGAAGGCTATGGAACGTGAGATTAGGAGAGAGAGAAAGAAGGATAGGGGGGAGAGAAAGGAAGAGAGAAAGGAAGAGAGAGGGAGATAGAGAAACAAGAAGAAACAGAGAGACGGAGAGAGAGAGAGGGAGAGAGAGAAAGAAAGAGGAAGAGTGAGGGGCTTGTTGAGAGTGGAATACCTCGAGCACTGCATTCCGGGGAGCAACGTCCATTCCTGCCTCTCCACGTCGAACACTTCGGCCGTTCGAAGTCGCTCGACTCCATTGAATCTGTAGAAAGAGAAGAAAGTGAGAGTCAGTTCGAGAGGCGAATCTGACCCTCCGATGGCGAAGAAATGCTTGCCGAGTCCGCATCCACTCACGTAACTCCGCGGTGACTTCATCAGACTCAGCGCCTGCCATTTCTAAAAAAAAAAGGATGTTTGGCTCTTTTTTTTTTAAATATTTTTCGAGAAATAAATTAAATAGTCCTCTTCCTCCCGAACCCCCGTTTCGTAATTGAAGAGTCGAGTATCGTTGAAATAGCGACGGTCATCGAAGCCACCGAAGGTGTAGATTCCCTCTGGCCGACTCACAAGGCCGTGGTAGGCAACGGCTGGAGGGAGCACACTGAAATGGAGAGGGTTAGAGAACGAGAGACAGAGAGAGTTAGAGAACGATAGAGAGAGAGAGAGAGAGAGGATGAGATATTTGGAGGACGGAGAGATACATATCACAACGAGTCGGTTAGAAAAGATAAAACAAACGTTGTCTTAGCAGATTTCCAAGAGTGGCATCGCTCGCTGAACACTTCGACTGAATTGGTGACTCCTTCCGTTCCCCATCCTCCTGAATACTTAAGTCACTATTTGCATTCCACTTTGTTAATGATACGGTAGTTATTGCTGCCATTGCAAGCTTCTCGTTCTACAAACCAACGACGACGACGAGAGAGCGAAGGAGGCGACCAGCGAAGACGGGGAAGCCAGAGGAGAACAAGTTACGAGAGGAGAAGGTAGTCATCGAGGCACGCAGCGCCTCCGCCTCCGGCCCTTCCTGGTGCTCCTGCACACATGTGCTCCCTCTCCATCACTCTCTCTCTCTCTCTGTCTCTTTCTCTCTCTTTCTCTTTCTGACTGAACACCAGTCGTCGAGAACTCTCTGCTCGTGGCTTGGCAGGACATTGAGAGTCTCATCAGCGAGTGCCACTTCCATGTCCTCTCCGCTCAGGCGCACAAACGAACGATTTCCGAACAGCTGAACAATAAGCTAAACTGTTAAAATGTTTTACCTTACTGTTGTGTTATTAGCATTCGCAATACACAGTTTATTATACATACATCTTAAGGCTACTTCTCTCTCTCTATCTATCCAGTAGCCTCCCTCGCCTCTCACTCATTAATTGGCCACGCCCACTATGTATGGCCATGTTGTTATAAATACGCCCGATGTAGGGTGCGGCATTTGTCGACCTCGTTATCCATTGCCGCTAACAATGTTCTACTGTTTTCTCAGCTAATAAAGCTTCTACATCTTCTCCGGCGTCTTCCGCAGTCTAAGAAGGTCTTCTCCGACTGAACGCGAGTGCGTGGTCGAAGACTGCACAGTGTTCGATCTGTGAAGTGGGTGGCGCTTGTGCGCAACCGGTCGACGCTTGTGCGTGACCTCTGGCTAGGGCCACCGGAAGGTGCTCTATTGCCGGACGCGTGTGCGTAGGCATTAGAGGTGACCCGGCTGACGCCTTGAAGGCAGACTGAGTCCCTACACACTGTAGGAAGAGGTTTGTTCTACGGCGAAACATAATCGAAAGATATTGTTAACCCAAGGACATAACACTTACGTTAAAAAAAACAATTTTATCTCATGAACAGAGCCCATCGGAATCACTTCAAACAGGCCTTTATTGATTTATCGGTTCAGCACGAACTTTTTCAAAATTGCGAAGAATCATATCCCAGAGGCGACTCGCGAGCGACGAATGGGCAACCTTTGCCCAATTGTACATCTCAAGCAGAAGGCGTAGCGACCAGAAAGAACATGGAATAACAGTGAGGATTCACTCGCCTCCACGAGGTTGTCTTCGTTGACGTGGGAGCAGATGATATCGATGATCCTCCCTTCGAGGCACTGAAGTGCGAGGAAGCTCGAGGCGTTCAGAACCTGCAATATTAGACAGCTTCCCATTCAATATCATTTAAAATGCATGAAGAAACAGATCGACCTTGATCGCACGTGCAAGATCCATTTCCGAAGGGCCGAGGTCTTCGTTAGCCAGGAGCTGCAGGCAACACTCGAAGGCATCCGAAGACACACTTTTCAGGCTGGAAGGGAGAAACTGCTGCTTTTCTAGATTCTTGAAAGTCTTGATGGATAACCTGAAGACTTGATCGGGCGATCGGCCAAATGGCCCGTGGAAGAGAGCGCGAAAGAAGTGAGATTGCAGTGACAAGTCGAACGAGTTCACCGAGAACTGAACCAAATAATAATCATTCAAAGTTTCTTGGATCCAAATTGTGATCTCACTGACGAACCATCTTGCCATCTTCGGTCCTGACGACGGCCGTGGACTGGGTCAAATTCCAGGCTGAAGTCGGCTCTCCCTCGGCCATTTCTTCTTCTCTTTACTGTTATTCGATCTCAGCCGCCTTTGTATGATGCAAGTGGGAAGAATGAGAAGAAATGTGATTTGATGTTCACGGGCTTTCCCTTTTATACTCTCCTCTGTCAATGTTCATTTAAAAAGTGCAAAAGACTTTAAAAAGTAATAAAGAATTTCATAATTGTTGTTGTAATATTCCGTGCCAATCCATAGTATCTCAAAACTCAGCGGATCTCAAGCTGTGTTGGTTTTGCCAAGAAAAGATGAATTTGTTTTCAGCAATGCCAGGTTCGCGTGAGCATTTATATCTTTATCACCTAATCTCTGCACAAAAGGCAACACACATGAATGGGCAACAGAAGGCGAACCCGTACCAGTTCACATTAATTTCCCGGGAATCTTTCATGGCGGGTTCTGAGTATTATTGGAGTCGTAAGAATGGCAATACTGTTGGAAGAATGTCACAGAAAAAGGAAAGGAAAAGAGGAAGGATAAGAAATGATGAGGAGTTCGAGACTAGTCTAGATGATCATGTGCTTATCAAGTTGTGAAAGAAGACGACGATTTCGGAGAGGTGCACCCGTTTTGCACTTGAATGGAGAGAAGAAATGTAGACAATGGAAGTGAGAGGAATGATAGAGAGAGATCGTTGAGGGGAGGAAGCTCCACTTTCAGTGTACAAATACATACAAACAATCAGATAGTCAGGCTAGTACAGCACAGCGATGAGGTAGAGAAGGCAGACGAGTTAGATGTACACGACGACATCCAGATGTGAAGAGACATCCGAAGAGTAGCCAGAGACAGCGGAGAGGGGACCGAGGGTGGCCGACAACTCAAGAAGACCACGATTACACGCGAGACATATGTACATACATATGTAGCTTACTTGATTAACATATCACGAGAAATATAGATTTCTGCCAAGCTCGTGGAGAAGGAACCAAAGAACTAGCAAACCTGCTGAATGTGATGGCGGTCCCTGAGAGGGCGCCTCCTTGGCATGCTCCGCGAGCGGAAACGACTCCCTCCGCTTCCGCTTCCCACGCGGACGCCGTTTCCTGGCGGCAGCAACACGGCCGGCCGCTGCAAGCACAAGCAATAAACTATACATAAACATACATATATATGCATACATATATTTATGCATGTACGCAAACTAAATTATACTTTATGCTTACGGGTAATTGAGTAGTTGGCCGAGTGGAATGAGTGGCAGAGAAAGCAACTCGCGAATCATCAGAAGAGGAGGCCGCAGTTGGAGGGAAAAGAAGTGGAAGAAGTTGTTCTCTCTCTTCGGCAGCACTGAAGAGAGCGATCACATTGTTATCATGCTATTCTTTAGGAAACAACGACGACCATTTGTTTATAATTGCACGATGGCTGACCTGCTGGTCGCAGAGGCAGCAGCCGACTGAGTCCGAGTTGTCGACTCCTTCTTCACGCATTCATCAGCCGGCCATCGCTTGGAAACCACATCGAACTGGCAGAGAGGGCATCTGCAGAGAAATATGCTTTCTTCTCTCATCCTAAGCTCTTTCCTAATACAATCTATTATGGTTTTATAGCAGAAAATGAAAGAACAATTAAGAATAAAATTTGAAACCTCCTTCTTGACAAGAGCCAGGGATCGACGCAGGAAGCATGGAATTCGTGGCCACAGAAGAGGACTCGCAGCTGCGCGCCCTCGGCAAAGTCATCCAAGCAGATCGAACAACGCTCCTGCCAATAACTGTGATGTGGGGAATGTAGCGCAGAGAAACGAGCAGAGAAGTTTATAATTGAACGTCAAGAGCCGTCATTACTTGGCAAGATGAAGAAGCAGCTGCATTCGTAGCAACGGAAGAAAGAGAAGCGAAGCGAGAGAGAAGGAGAGAGCGACGCCCCGAGGGCATCTTCGACGAGGGGATTTCTCGGCCCTTTTGCTGCTTCGGCGAGCTGTTTGTTGCGCGCGTGGACGATGGAATCTTAACATTTCTTCATTTTCATCAGAAACAGTTTGGCCAAGAACTTCATGTGCATAAAAGAATAAACAAAGATAAAATTTATGTCCGTGATTGATGGTTTGACGACTACCGATGTTACATAGTTTGAAGAGAATAATTAGCATTAATTTCAAGATGACGAGGCAACCTTGGTGAACTTCCTAGTCTCCATATTGGAGAGGGCAGCGAGAGCGCGCGCACGCATCCACCACTCGCGGTGGGCAGTGGGGGGAGGGGCGCAGCGGAGTTTCACTGCCAGGATCAGAGACAGCAGACACACCACTGCAGCAAGCAGCACCAGCAGAGACACGTTCAGCATCGTCGGACGGAACACCTCAAGGAGCACTCCAAATAACCAAGAGTGAGAGAAACAGTCAGCTAATATATTTTTACGTTAGGAGATACTATGCACCTGCAGGCGGAGAGTGGGAGCGGAAGCGGCGGCAGCTCCGGCCGCCTCCTCCGCCTGGTCGATGACATCCGCGACGTACGCGATGGAGGCACGCGCCACGCGTCCAGCGTGTGCAGTGCGCGCGAGATGAGCACGCAGCCGATGGGTGGCGGAGTCGTCCAGGATCACCACCGGGATCTTCGCTGGGTTCGCCTGAGGCAGCTAAGACTGTGAGTAGTCAGCCGCTGTTGGGAATGGCTACCTTTGGTCCGCGCACTTTCTTCGATAGCCGGGTGGCCGAGCCGACGACGAGCGCGAGGCCGCCGGATTTCTCGACGAATCGAGCCTTAGAAGGGGAGAGGAATTATTTGGTGTCCTTTGGTCAGCATTCAGCTCTTCTTAAATACATTTGTGCTGAGAACCTGGTTGTCGAGGGCGACGCAGCCGGCCAGGAATGGCTGGACTTCATCCACGAACACGACCACCACGTGGCCGAAGAGGGTCCCGTCACGGACCGACGGCTCGCAGGCACGGTACGAAGAGATCTGAAGAGGAATCATTCCAATCCAGACAATCATCACTTAGTCCATCACATTTACAGTATGCATATTACATGTGGATCATTTCGTTATTCGCCCTCAAAAAGTTGCCATTTGATTGGAGAGTGTAAGTATGAGTGAGAAGATTGCAACATACCTTCCCTTCTTCATTTCTTCTTGGAATCAGCTCAAGGTGAGAAAGGGCCTCCACACAGCTGCTCAGGCAAAGGCAGCGCTTTTGGCGTCGCAAGCACATTTGATATCAAATAAATGGCCATCGTAACCAGTCGGCTTTAAGTGCCTTTCTCTCTCTCTATCTCTCGCTCTCATCCTCTTACTTTTCTCTTTCCCTCCCTATTCTTCCCTATCCTTGTATCGCTCCGATCTGTTTCTCTCCACTCCTTCTTCACTCCGAGCGCCGCCAACTTTCGAGTAAACTTGTCCCACACATTCACATAAATAAGACGTCGTTTAGTGCTTCTTGGCGGAAGGCCGATGTGGAATGGAAGAGAAGAAGAGAGGGGAGGGGTTCTAGGAAATCATAGAGAAAGAGAGTGAGAGAGAAAAAGAGAGAGGGAGCGAGAGAGAGAGATAGTGAAAGAGAAGGAGCAGCTTGCCTCCGGTATTGCCTCTCGCACTCTTCCCGCGCCACCATCAAATGCCCCGCCACTTACTTTCGGTACCTCTTCTTTTTTATCTGTCCGATGACCCGCTGCGTCTCTCACTTTCCTATCTCTTTCTCTCCCATTCTCTCTCGCCATCTCTCCCCTCTCTCTCCTTCTCGCTTTCCTCTTTCTTAATTTCTCTCACTTTATCCCACTCTTACCAACATAAAGTCTTTGCATGGTCCACCTGTCTCTAAGCAATAAAACAATTTCTTATTGAGCGAAGCCCTTGGACAGAGAACGCTTTCGGCTTGAAAGATCCAGGAAATGATTGGAGAAAGGCATGAAAGGGACTATCTGCCTCTCAAGAGCTGCTCAGTCAATCATAAAATATGCAGGAGTCAATGAAAGTCTTTTTTAATTCTGCAATTCCGAGAACGTGCACATCTCATTTCCGGTGTGTGCATCTTCCTCTTGACCATCATCTGCATCTCATTTCCTCGCTATCTCCCCTTTCCTAGTCTTCCCCTCCTCTTAAGAAACAAACTACTGACAAAATAACAGATCTTTCAGAAGAGAGACAGACAGAGAGATAAGTATTGCGTGAGAGAAAGAGAGAGAAAGAAAGAAAGAAAGAAAGAAAGAAAGAAAGAAAGAAAGAAAGAAAGAAAGAAAGAAAGAAAGAAAGAAAGAAAGAAAGAAAGAAAGAAAGAAAGAAAGAAAGAAAGAAAGAAAGAAAGAAAGAAAGAAAGAAAGAAAGAAAGAAAGAAAGAAAGAAAGAAAGAAAGAAAGAAAGAAAGAAAGAAAAAAAGAAAGAAAGAAAGAAAGAAAGAAAGAAAGAAAGAAAGAAAGAAAGAAAGAAAGAAAGAAAGAAAGAAAGAAAGAAAGAAAGAAAGAAAGAAAGAAAGAAAGAAAGAAAGAAAGAAAGAAAGAAAGAAAGAAAGAAAGAAAGAAAGAAAGAAAGAAAGAAAGAAAGAAAGAAAGAAAGAAAGAAAGAAAGAAAGAAAGAATGAAAGAAAGAAGAAAGAAGAAAGAAAGAAAGAAAGAAAGAAAGAAAGAAAGAAAGAAAGAAAAAGAAAGAAAGAAAGAAAGAAAGAAAGAAAGAAAGAAAGAAAGAAAGAAAGAAAGAAAGAAAGAAAGAAAGAAAGAAAGAAAGAAAGAAAGAAAGAAAGAAAGAAAGAAAGAAAGAAAGAAAGAAAGAAAGAAAGAAAGAAAGAAAGAAAGAAAGAAAGAAAGAAAGAAAGAAAGAAAGAAAGAAAGAAAGAAAGAAAGAAAGAAAGAAAGAAAGAAAGAAAGAAAGAAAGAAAGAAAGAAAGAAAGAAAGAAAGAAAGAAAGAAAGAAAGAAAGAAAGAAAGAAAGAAAGAAAGAAAGAAAGAAAGAAAGAAAGAAAGAAAGAAAGAAAGAAAGAAAGAAAGAAAGAAAGAAAGAAAGAAAGAGAAAGAAAGAAAGAAAGAAAGAAAGAAAGAAAGAAAGAAAGAAAGAAAGAAAGAAAGAAAAAGAAAGAAAGAAAGAAAGAAAGAAAGAAAGAAAGAAAGAAAGAAAGAAAGAAAGAAAGAAAGAAAGAAAGAAAGAAAGAAAGAAAGAAAGAAAGAAAGAAAGAAAGAAAGAAAGAAAGAAAGAAAGAAAGAAAGAAAGAAAGAAAGAAAGAAAGAAAGAAAGAAAGAAAGAAAGAAAGAAAGAAAGAAAGAAAGAAAGAAAGAAAGAAAGAAAGAAAGAAAGAAAGAAAGAAAGAAAGAAAGAAAGAAAGAAAGAAAGAAAGAAAGAAAGAAAGAAAGAAAGAAAGAAAGAAAGAAAGAAAGAAAGAAAGAAAGAAAGAAAGAAAGAAAGAAAGAAAGAAAGAAAGAAAGAAAGAAAGAAAGAAAGAAAGAAAGAAAGAAAGAAAGAAAGAAAGAAAGAAAGAAAGAAAGAAAGAAAGAAAGAAAGAAAGAAAGAAAGAAAGAAAGAAAGAAAGAAAGAAAGAAAGAAAGAAAGAAAGAAAGAAAGAAAGAAAGAAAGAAAGAAAGAAAGAAAGAAAGAAAGAAAGAAAGAAAGAAAGAAAGAAAGAAAGAAAGAAAGAAAGGAAGAAAGAAAGAAAGAAAGGAAGGAAGGAAGAAAGAAAGAAAGGAAGGAAGGAAGAGAGGGTGGGAAGTGGCAACTAAAATAATCGAAAGCGCTTAAAAATATTTTACATGAACAATCGTATTTTGATGTGTTCGACAGCGCAATGCTTTCTCAATCTCTCTGCTTTGTAAACAAGAAGCGTCGAAATTGCTTCGCAGGTAACAGACGGATGAGGGCACAGTAACCGTTAAAGAACGGGGATGTCCACTTATGTATCTCTCTCTCCATCACTCTCTCTCTCTCTCTTTTTCTCCCCATTATCTCTCTCACTCTCTCCCTTTCCTTCAATTCCTTGGACACTCTCCTCATTTCTCTCTTCCTCTTATTCCTCATACGTTTCTTCCACTTCCATTTGAATGTCATCCACTTGAAAATGACACGAACGTGTGAAGATCTTGGCAAACAGCGTAATGGATGTGTACAGCAGTTTGAAATTGACAGAATAAGCCAAAGAAAGAAGTGAGTACATGAACACCACTCGTGTATGGGGCAGCTGATCACAACGAGAATGCCAAGGTGCTAAAAGTCTTCCCTCTACAACAGACAATTGAGATGTCGCTCGATCTGACTATGACTCTGATAATCTGGCCATCAACTGCTGCGCTGTGTTGGGAAACACCCTGTCAATGCACTCGGAAACAGCGAGAGAGAGAGAGAGAGAGAGAGAGAGTGAAAGAGTGAAAGAGTGAGAGAGAAGGGAGAGAGTAAGAGAGAGTGAGAGAGAGAGACTGAGTGAAATAGAGTGAGAGAGAGACAGTGCGAGGTTGGAGGATACGAAGCTCTCTACCTTCTGCGCTTGTCCTTCTACCTGAATGTTGTGAATGAGAGTGTGAATTGATATGCAGGAAGACGCAGCGTAGAATCGTCCGCTGGCTGGCGGCGTCGCCTTCCTCTCGCGCCCAGAGAAGACAGTCGTAAAAGATGAAAGGGAAACCGCGGCAACCCAAAGATGGTCAATGGCTGAGACTCCCCTTCACCCAAACAGATAAGAAGCGGCACTCTCCACATCAATGAGAATGCAGCCTCCCTTTGGATTATAGTAATAAAGCATCCACATCCATTCCTCTCTTTCTCTCTCTCCCTCTCCTGTTTTCCACTCTATACTTCTTTCTTCTCTCATTCTCTGCCTATTCTCTCAGCACATGCCAGTTGCAAACAGTCGCCGCCAGTTCATTCTTGCAGGAGGAAGAGGAGCAGAGAGAAAAGAAAAAAAGAGGGAGAGTGCGAGAGAGAAAGGAGAAAGGGAGAGAAAAGGGGTGAGAGAGAGAAAGACAAAACAGGCAAAAGAGCAGTTCAAAGGTGCGAAAGGATTGTGTTGGAGTGTAGAAAGGCAGAGTTAATCCTCCTGGTCATTCCAGTATCCTTTGCCATGTCAAGAGCGAATTATTCTCGGCAGCCTCGGCCCGCAATTTTCATGTAGAAAGGTTTTTGTTCCTTCTTTTTATTCGTTCTCAATGAAGGAGGTAAAAAGAAAATAGAATATATTCATAGAATTCTCGCAATCCTTACTCCCTTTGGTTGTTCATTCGGATTGGCTGTGCAGCATCTGTTGACCATCTGGAGATGTCTAACATAAAAAGCAGAGCAAAGTTCTTCTCTCTCCTACCTTCCTCTCTCTCTCTTGTACTCACTCTCACTCTCTCTCTCTCACTCTCGCAATCTCTTTCCCCCCCCTGTCTGTCTCCTCTTCTCCTTTTATCCGCACATCTATGTGCATACCTTACGATGAGAAACTCTCCCTATGACAGTTTGACATGAATAAAAAATCATTCAAGGATAATGCAGATGCCATGTGGACAGAACTTTTTTTTTAAATAAAAGGTAAGATTACTCCTCCATTTGGCTCTATTTAATATTTGAGTTATTTTTCTTCAAATGAGATGTTTCGAGTTGCATTGCAGGAACCTACCGCAGAATGTATGAACTAAGAAAATACATGAGAGGAATGAGTGAGTGGAAGTCATTGAGGACTCGCCTTTCCACGACAAGAAGACCACGCAATCCAATTAGGATATGTCTTTTCGCTACTAATGTAAGGAATTTGTGCAAAAGAACCACCGAGTGAGCGGACTTCTATTGCAGTTACGACTCACAATAAGAACAAACACATGCCTTTGAACCATCTATGGCTGTCTCTAACGCTCTCTCCATCTCTCCCTTTCCTCTCTCTCTCTTTTCTCTCTCTCTCTCTCTCTCTCTCTCTCTCTCTCTCTTTCCCCTTCCTCTCCATTTCCTTCGGTAGAATACAGAAAAGCCACAAATCAACTACTTATGGCCGCCCTATTGTACTGTCGTTCGATCGTATCGCTTTCCGGTGTGCCGGTGGCCGACTAAATGGCCCGATTATGCAAATGACGGCCCGTTGGAGTTGGACCGACAGCCACAGAAGACACGCGTAATGTGATGATGAACGAGGGAGAGAAAACGGAGATCCCCTCAAGATACAATGAAAAGAGAGCGAATGCCTCGATTCACCTAAGAAAGCTGAAAACATTGCCCCGGGGACCCTTTTTTCTCTCATGGCGCCTTCTGACTCTACGCTAATTCGACGTTGTGTTTGGCAGGGCAACGAGGCCAGGGAAGCATTACTGGCCATGCCTCTGTTGCACCGGAGATGCAGTATCGCATCCAGCAAAGCTATTACTTATAGCAATACTATCTCTCTCCCTCTCTCTCTCTCTCACTCTCTCTCGCTCTCGTTCTGCCTTTTTCAAGCTGGCGTACTACAAGGAGAAGAAGACAATCGAAGAAAATTTGGTTCGGCTCATCCGAATGTATCTACGTCTCCTCTGCCTCGTTCTCTCTCGTTCTTCTCTCTTCTACTCAGAATGTCTCCACAAAGAGAATGAGGCTGTGCGCTGGCATTACACGACTACACGTTTGTACGGCATGGAGAAGACGTTGGTGTTTATCCTTGCTATCTCTCTCTCTCTCTCCATCCCCTCTGTTCTCTCTTTCCCTGTTCCCCCATCCTCCTCCTCCTCTCTCTCTCTCTCTTTCTTTCTCTCTCTCTCTCTCTCTTTTTTTTTCTTTCTCTCTCTCTCTCTTTGTCTCCCTCCAGCCCCTCTCTTCTCTCCTTCTCTGTTTCCCCATCCTTCTCTCTCTATCTCTCTTTCTCTCCTTTTCATTCGTTTTTTTCACTTCGTCCTCCATATGTTCCTAATCAATTATACGCATTCTTATCTTGATGATTTTCTCTTTCTAAAAAACCTTAGTGCCTGGGGCGCCCCTTCTTCATCTTCGGCACTTCAAAGAGATAACACAAAAGGAAATTATGTTGAGCATAAAGACGTATGCTGTATAATCACAAACAAGAAGGATTATAGAGATGAAAGAGGATGAGGGATAGCGAGATACGAGAGACAGAGGGAAGAAAGAGATAAGATGAGTAAAGGAGGTGAGAGATGGTGAGATAAGAGAGACAGAGAGAAAGGAGAGAGAAGAGAGGCGAGAGAACGCAAAGAATCTGCACACACTGCTCTTTCGCGACCCGGCGAGCTGCCATCGCTCATGGTGGTCAGTGGCCAGGGTGGACGGAGGACAAAGAGAGAGAGAGAGAGAGAGAGAGAGAGAGAGGGAGAGAGAGTGAGAGAGTCTGTAGGGTGAGAGAGAGGCGGAGAAGCTGAGAAGTGATATGGGTTGAGGGGTGAGAAGAAGCAGAAGAAGAATAGTATCCGTCCCCTTCTAAGTGTTTCTTCCGGACTCTCCTGTGTGCGTAAGCGTAGAGCTCTGCCGCCCATAACCAGCCGAATCCCCTCCTCCCCTTCTTCCCCTCTAGACAAGACTTGCTTTTCATCTGCCGGTCTAAACGGACCCCAGGGGGATGCCCTCGGGGCAAAGAGAAGAAGAAAGAAGTCCGCTGCAGAGACAAAATGCAGAAGCAAATGTTGCCCCCCAGAATATTTCATCAAGCAGTATTCATGTCACATCTCTCTATATCTCTCCCTCTCTTTCTTTCTTTTCTCCTATCTCTCTCTCTCTCTCTCTTATTAAGTGCTCTTGCAATATTATTTTGTTTAATTGTTATGTTGTCCCAACAGCAATCTCTCCCTTTTCGTCCCCTTGATTGGCCCCGCTTATCAAGTCGCCGGCTGCTGCCCTGACCTGACCTCACTTGCTGCACCAGCAATGGCATCCCAGGAAACTCGAGAGAGACAGAGAGAGAGAGAGAGAGAGAAAGAGAGAGATAAAGAGAGAGAGGCAGTGAAAAGGTGCCCCAAGACTCACCTCCCTCTCACCCTTCCTCTCTCTCTCTATCTCTCTCTCGCTAAGCCTAATCAGCCATATCTTGTCTAGTTTATCCTCTCCAAACCTGTCTGTCAGATTCTCACTCTGTTGTCTCTCTCACTTTCCATATTCCCTATAAGACATCTCTTGACCCATTTATGCGTAATTGTTTAGAGTTGCAGCTGATATGCGATGAAGCAGCCGAGTAATCAGAAAGCAGAGGTGGAGTAGTAAAATGGAGAAAGGAGCAGACGGATAAACAGGCAGGGAAGACGGTGCCTTCTCTCTTTGATGCATTAGGATTTGTTGCCTTCTTCACGATAGCCAAAGAGAGCCAGGCAGAACAATCAAATATAGACTTCTCTTGATATATGACAAGAAAGACAGGCAGCAACCAAGATTAGTTCACTATTTCAGCAGAATGGATCTGGCAACCAAAAAAAGAGGACAGAGGACGAGGACAACGCATGTTGAATTGCACTCACGTCGCGCAGCTATAAGAATCCAAAAAAAGAGAATGCAAAAATGCACTGAGAGATAGAGAGGATGCAAAGAAGAAAGAAAGAAAGAGAAAGATAGAGAAGGAGATAGAGAGCAAGAGAAAGAAAGAGAGAAAGAGGCAGACAGGGAATTGAGAAAGAAAGAAAACGCATGCTAGCAGAGTATGCCAGACGAACGGGTGAAACTGTCACAGCCAACCTCGGGTAGCTCAGGACAAAGAACACAATTTATTCGCTGCAAAATGTTCGTGTGAGGACGAAAAGGGTCTCTTTCTCTCAATCTCTCTCTCTCTCTCACTCTCTCTCTCTCTCTCTCCCTCTCTAACTCATTCTACCAATGTCTTTCAGGCAGCTAGCATGGAGGTCTAAATGGAAGGAAGGGGATAGTGCAGATTCAATGGCAGCCCTTCAATACATCTTTTTTAGAGGATGAGATTAAATCTGATCTGTTATTTTTCTGTCCTTATCTTGCCTGTCGTCAACTTCAAAGGGCATCCGCTATTCGATTCACTGTCTTTCGAAGCCATAACAAAGGGAACTTTGAACGCACACAAGTTTAGAAGTAAATGCGGGCAGAATCAAACAGAATCCAAGCCCGGAAGCGAAAGGAAGTAGAGAACTAAAACACGCAACCCTCTCTACTTCGTTCTTCAACCCAAGCAAGAACTCTTTCTTTTAAGCTTTCTTTATGAGTTGTCTACTAATCTACTCCCGGGAATTATCAAATGAACACAAATACAGCAAATATAATCAAGGAAAATGATAAAGAAATAATTACATGAGCAAATGGAAATGTACCTGAACGATGTCTCCAGTTGTCTCATACGCAATGCCGACGTTCGAGTAGTAGGCGCCAGGCAGACGACGATTCAGACTCACTTCCGTTTCTGACGTTTCCGCGTTGTCGTCCTCTTCCACACCGGAAATCGACGACGATAGAAAGAGATCTACGGGCTGCAGATCGGGCACAGGGGTATACGGGGCAGCAGCGCCGATTCGAAGCAGGCCGAGAAGAAGCACGGAGGACATCTGTCGGATTAAGGATATCCTCAGAGACGAGGGATGGGCCATCCTTGCTGAGGCAGCCGAAGAGGCGCTGGTGCAAGGGCCGTCTGAAGCACAAGGAGTAGGAAGGGAGAAGGACACAAAAGGGCGGAGCTACTTGGCACAGCTCTTCGCGGCGGTGGCGTACAGCTGTACGACGGAGAGAGAGAGAGAGAGAGAGAGAGAGAGAGTGAGAGAGTGAGAGAGAGTGAGAGAGAGGAGAGAGAGTAGAGAAAGATGGAAAAAGGAATGACATGGGATAATGCGAAAGGGGATGAGCGGATCGACTCATTGAGCACGATGAACGCTTCCGAATAATGACTGGCTCAGAGACATAAAATTCATTCTCTGCTTCTCTGTTCTCTCCCAGCCTCACACGCTCTCTTAGTCGTTTCTCGATCTCTTTATTTGCAATTCTCGGGGAGATAATGTTCATATATCTTCAAAAAATTTCACCCGTTCTATTTCTCCCTCCCAGTAATTCCCTTTCCCTGCATCTCTCGGCAACACACACTATCTCTCTCTCTCTCTCTCTCTCTTCCTCTCTCTGGAAATGCCCAACTCCGTTTACGGTGCTGAGTTATGACTCCTCTGATCGCTCACTACATCTTTTGCGCCCTCTCTCTCTCAGCCTCTCTCTTTCTTTCTTTCTCTCTTTCTTCCTCTTTTTCTTTCTTTCTTTGTCTCTTTCTTTCTATCTTTCTCTCGCAGACCCTTCATTTTAATGCGAAGCCATAAAGCAGAGTGACGATCTGGCAGAGAATGCACATAGGACCTTGCGAGCAGGTGAGAAGGAGAGAGTGCAGAATAAGAAAGAGAAAAGAGTGAGAGGATTATCTCGGCTTTGAAAACAAGGGCGACTAAAGCCAAATCACTTTCATAATAATTAAATAAATAAATAAATAAAGGTTTGTTTACTTCTCCTTGAGCTCATACCCCCCCTATAATATTTCCCTAAATTTTCTTCCTTAATTACTACCAACATCCATGCTCTCAACTCTCCCCCCTTCCAGGCTCCTTTTCTTTTCTCATTCCCTTTACGTTTCTCTTTCTCTTTTGTCTCTCTCTCTCTCTCTCTCTCTCTCTCTCTCTCTGTTTCTTCTCGTTTTCCTTTCTCTATTTAGAATGGCCACTGTGCGTGTCCTTCGTCTCAGATCAACCCATAAATACAAATTTTATTTATTCACGTCCTGCGCCAAGGGCGATTGAGACTAAAAGTAGGATCAGGGAGCATAAATAGAAGGGAAGAGAAGGAGACGGCAGACAGGCGAGAGGGTCGTCCTCTCTTTCTATGCAAGAAAGTAGTGACTTACCCGGAGGGGCAGGTGCAGCAAGAGAGGGCATGAAAGATGGAGAGACGGAGACAGGACAGCATCTACAGGAGAGCAAAAAAGATTTGTGGCATTCCAATCTCCCTCATGCTATCTCAATCTTCCCTCTGTCTCTCTCTCTCTCTCTCTCCACCTTTCCGTTTCTCTATCTCTCACAGTCCCTTTAGAACTGTTTTCAATATCTCTAATTAGTTAATTGTATTCGTAATATTAATGCAAGGCAATATTTACTAAAAAAAAACTGAGTCGAGAATGAAAGAAGTGTGGGGGAAACGAGGAAACGGAGAAATAACAGTAGTAGAAAGGAGAAGAGAGTGGTATGAAGGAGAGAGTTGACAAGCAAAAGAGTATTGAAAGTGATGGCAGATGTAGTGAATTCTATGAGATAGCAGCGGTAGCAGGAGAGAGAAAAGACACGAGGGTAGTGATAAGTGGACACGCGAGGGTACAACGAGGACATCATGACACTGGCGAGGTGCAGAGAATTGGCAGAGGCGGAAAGAGGAAGAAAAAAAAAGATCGCTCTTTGGCTTACGTTCTAAAGTGGGGCTAATCAATCCAGAGGAAAAAGTTAAGAGATCGAAAAGGAAGTTTTCATGAATACGCTCCCGAGTTATGGTGGGAAACGCGAACACTGCCTCCCTGGTTGTGAAAAGTCAATTGTAGAACTTTTGTTGATTCAAATACAAATATTTCCTCAGATCCATTTTCTCGTTTTTCTTCCGTCTCTCGGTCTCTATCTTCATTTCCACTTCCTCTCTCTCTCTCTCTCTCTCTCTCTCTCCCTGTTTCACTCTCTCACCATATCTTCCCTCTCGCCCTCTGTGCTCTCTATCCGCAACGAAGAAGCGGCATCCCTTTCATCTTTGCCGCCTGTCAATAGCAAGCATCAAACAGGTTGGCATTAAAATATTGAATAAAGCTAGGTGATAGTAGACAAAGTGAAAGATGGCAAGAGGTGGAGAGGAAAAGAGAACAGGGCTAAAAGGAGGACGACAGAAAGAGAGAAAACGACAGAGAGACAATGAGAGAGAGAGAGCGCGAGAGAGAGAGAGAGAAAGAGAAAGAGATAGAGACTGTGATACAGAACAAGGGGAGTGGTCGAGGAGACAAGTAAAAAAAATGAGAATGAAAAAGAACTGAGAAAGGGTAAATAATGGGAGGGAAGTAGTGAAGCGGCGAATGGGTGTGAATGTGTGTAGGTGAATAGCAACAAGTGAATGTACTCCGACGCCTCTCATACCTCTCTCTCTCTCTCTCTCTCTTCTCTCTCTTCTCTCTCTCTTCTCTCTCTCTCTTCTCTCTCTCTTCTCTTCTCTCTTTCGTGTCTGCGTCTCTTACTCTTGCACATTCTCTGATCGGTGCTCCCGATAAGGCGGACTGATGAAAGGCGTGTGGTCGGGAAACAGGGGAGAGTCTGTGATTCCAGGATTAGGGGGTTCTCTGGATGTTGCGAGAATGAGCAGAGATACACAAACATTCATTTAGATCTGCAACTCATCCGTCCTTCGCCTTCTCTCTCTCTGTCTCTCTCTCTCTCTCTCTCTCTCTTTCTTGCTCTCTCGTTCTCGCTCTCTCTGTCTTAAATTTCTCTTCGTCCTGACCTTCCAGTCACTCTTCTCCTCCACCTCTCTCTCACTCCCTCTCTCTCTCTCTTCTCTCCCTCTGCCTATTTCTCTCTCTCACTCCAAA
The DNA here is from genome assembly GCA_945643635.1 of Allodiplogaster sudhausi. Classification (NCBI taxonomy): domain Eukaryota; kingdom Metazoa; phylum Nematoda; class Chromadorea; order Rhabditida; family Diplogasteridae; genus Allodiplogaster; species Allodiplogaster sudhausi. The sequence goes on along the minus strand of CALZFC010000043.1, from coordinate 2,442,612 downwards.
ACAGTGCCCTCCAACGGCAGGCGGCCTCTGCCAACGGACGAAGAACGGCTGTGAGTGATGAATTACTGTGGAGATATCGCGATCAACTGGACTGGAAGTAGGTCGTAAGCTCATCTCCTTCTCTCGACTCTTTCTCTCTCTCTCTCTCTCTCTCTCTCTCTCTCCTTGTTTTGTTCTCATAATACTCTGTTTGCACCTCACAACTCCATTCTCTGCCTATCTCCTCAGTTATGCCATAATCGGCTAATCTGAATGTTTGCATCTTCTGTTCACTCTCAGTTAATGGCAGTAGAGTGAAGATCGGACTCCATCCCAATATCCCTTTGAGTGATTGTCGTGGAAGCAAAAGGAGGAGGAGAACTACCTTTTGAATATCAATAGACTGATTCATATACTTTTCTGTCATCCGTTTATGTAAATTGGGGTTATGAAGTAAGAAGACTAACGAGCTTTCTCATGACCAGTCACTTCCTATTTCCTCTTGGCCGCCTGCTGGCTGCTTCTCTCAGAAGACAATGAACAGAAAGTGAGTCCTGCATAATATTTTCCTATTTTGTCACAGTATTATGAGTTCTACATGAGCGTTATTTAAGTAATAAGAGCAAGATATTATATTATTATATTAGAAGCCGTTGAAAATATTCTTCACGCTAGAAGAAAGGAATACATTAGGAAACCTACGAAGCCGATGAGTTATCCGGGAGAAGAGCCACGAGCTGCCAGAACACGTGCTTCTGGTTCTGTTTCATCTGCCACTCCAATTTGATTCTGCTCAAATCAACACATTATAGATTTTCTCCAGCATTTGTAATATACGATTTTGTTATTTTTGTTTGAAATCGCTTGATGGATCTCGTGCCATACAATATACAATGCCAGCTGAGAAATTTCAAAAGAGCAAGGGAGCGCTTTTCAGATATGCCGCCGGTAGTGATTATCAACCATTTTCGGGTCAGTTGAAGTCTCCGTCTTCTCGTCCAGCACGAGGAGCTTATGCATTATAGCCAGCTGCTCACGGAGAGAAGGCCGAATCGGGAACAGCGAGCAGTTGCAAGCAGCCAGAGAAGATTGGCGAGGCACGAGGAGGGTTGCGGCAGCAGCAGTTCAACCCGCTGCGATCTCAGGTTAAGATCTATTTCATTCAACGACATCAAGGACATAATGGAACAAAGTTGACAGCAACTCCACTGGCTGAACAGCGAAATTTACAATGAATAACATACATGCATAAATAGCACACGCAACTAAGTAAATTTCGCCGAAGGAGCCAGACATCGGTTTCTTCGCGGCAGGAACCTCCAGCGGCGGCAGCAGCGACAAGCCACTCCTGCCGGGCCAGGAGGGCAGCGCCCCCCTCGTCCGCGTTGACGAGGTTTCTTACAGAGCCAGTCAAGGCCACCTCCCAGACAGTCTTTGAAGGTGCTTCGTATCGGGGGATTGATTGAGAAGCGAGTGGAGATGAGTGTCGACAAGAGAAGGGCCTTCTCGTGGCTGGCATACAACAGAACGGAGGCAAGCAGCCACAAATCCATTTCATATATACACAAATCAATTTCCTTCGAATGTCGTTATTTCCGTTCTCTTCTTCCTCTCAGACTCTTCCTCGCACAATCGCCTTCCGACAGAACCTCCAGACTGCCGTTGGCGACGTCGCCCTGGAGCGAGGACTTGCTGAGCAGGTATCGCCCGTTTCTCTACCACTCCCATCTCATTCTCTTATCTCTCTCTCTCTCTCTGTCTCTCTCTCTCTCTCTGTCTCTCTCTCTCTCTGGTCTTGTATGCTGTCGTGGATACTAGATAAAACACTTCTCTCCTCGCAGACAGTGGAAGTGTTGCTGAAGGCGAATCGCCTGTCTCCCTCCGAGGCCGACGCCGTCATCGACAGCCTCCGCCGCCATCCCGCGCCCTTCATCTCATTCAATCGGCTAGCGGCTATGATCAGTGCCAAGGTTTGGGGAGAGCGAGAGAGAGAGAGAGAGAGAGAGAGAGAGAGAGAGAGAGAGAGGGAGGCAGCGTGAGGGAAGTATGTAGAGAGCGAGAGACACGGTAGAGGGAAGAGAGAGGGAGGGGGTGGGAAGGAAAAGGGCAGAGGGAGAGCGGGAGGAGAGGGAGTGAGATTGGGATGGAAAAGTCATAGCCATCCTGAGCATGCCTCCCCTTTCAGTCCGTGTATCAGCGAGCGGCGAAGATTCTCGAACAGCAAGTGAAGAACACTGAATTACAGCCTTCCAGTGGCATCGCTCAGACAACCGAATAAAGCAAAATTTGACCGGTCACTCTTTTCAAATCACTTCGCACCCCTTCGGCAAATTACATGAATTACTGCCCGAGAAAAAGCATGTGGACTTGCCAAAATGTGGTTACTGTTTATAACATCACTCCACTACAACTGAGAATATGAGTGACTAACAATAGCAAGCATTCACTGCTCAAACATCAATTTCAAGAAGTAAAGCGATATTCCGGACAATTGGAATGGCAACGATACTGGAGTCACAAATGACACCAGTTTTAACAGATTAACAATGTGATATGGCCAAGAGTGAGAGTAAAGCAAATGCAGACTACGGTTTCTGTTTATTCTAGCACAGTGCTTTGGAATGCTTAGCACTTAAAGAACTGAAGTTAAGCAGAAGCGACGACACTGTTGACAGCAGTGCGAATAGTGGAGATGGCTTCGGCCTGGTCGGCGGCTTTGATGATTCCCGTGCCAGACACAATCAAATTGGCGCCCGCTCGCGCGCTCACCTGAACTCATTCAATCGAAATGTACTGTAATAATGATTGTTATTACAAGAACACCAATTGCTTTGAACAGAAAGGGCCACCTCGACATTCGCAGGAGTGACTCCACCGTCCACTTGAATATCCAACGTCGGATGAGCCTTGCGGATTGCAGACACCTGGAAAGAAAAGACAATTTAAGCAATATATATACTGTTACTTCCTAATTATTTTCAAGCTTACGATTGGAATAGAAAATGGTGATCTTATACTGTGGTTTTATAATAACCTTCTCCATCATATTCTCCATAAACTTCTGTCCACCGAATCCAGGCTCAACGGTCATCACGAGGGCCGTGTCCAGCAGGGAAGCATATCTGAACAACTAACTCTTTCCTTCTCTCCCTTTTCATATCCACATTCTTCTTCTCCTCTTCCTGCCCCTCCCCCACCAACTTGAGCAAGTGTTCGGCAGGAGTGCCAGGTTTGAGGGCCAGGCCGACTTTCATGCCGGCCTCTCGGATCTGCTTCACCACTTCTTCCACCTAGAGAGACAACTGCTTAGTGTTTAATATCTTTTTTAAAGCACAAATAGGAAGCTAACTTTTCCTTCTGGCACCGCCTCGTAATGGAACGTGAACTGGCTGGCACCAGCATCCGCCATCGGCCTCACCCATTGCGATGGATTCGATACCTGAATACGGAGGAAGGAGAGTTAATGAGAAAGAATGAAAGAGAGAGAGAGAGAGAGAAGGAGAAAGACAGCTAGGAAAGAGAAGTTAAAGGAATTCAGGAAAACAACATGGACACAAACCATGAGATGGACATCGAGAAAAGGCCCACTGCCGAGATTCTTGCGGAGGGATTCGACCACCGGATGACCGAAGGACAGATTCGGCACGAAGTGGCCGTCCATCACATCCAGGTGAAGCCAGTCTGCACCTGCTGCCAGCAGTCTGCACAGAGAATAGAGATAGAGGTAGAAGGAAAAAAAGTACGCGAAGGAGAGAGAGGAGAAAGAGAGAGAAAGAGAGAGAGGTAGAAAGAGAGAGTGAGTTAGAGAGAGAGAGAGCAGGAATTTCACAGGCTGCTAAAGCTGACTTGGTGCACTCACTGGCGAGATTGGCCAGGTCGGCGTTGAGAATGGAAGGGCAGACGACTGCGCGAAGAGGGGAAGAGGCCATGACTGAGACTGTCCACTCTTCTTCACCACAATCACAAAAGACCGGCTTCCAACAGATACCAAGTGACCGGATCCTGCGATCCAGTAAATTCGAAACGCACTACATTAACACTTCTTAAATAGATACGTTTTATTCTCCAGTAATTAGACCATCTTTCATTTCACTTCTTCAGCATCGATGCTAATTGTAATAAATATCACAGATGGTTGAGGGAACTAAACCACTGATGCAAATATGCGTCTACGTCAGAACAAGCTCCCGCCAAGTAAATGATTGCTACAAAACAGTTTCAAACGGAGTCACCAATTACAATATATAAAAAAAAACACGCCCAAAGATTACAGACCCTTTCACTTCAACCTTCCTACTGAGAATGCAATACAAGTTAGCTTGGCATTTCTACAAGGCAACGGATTCACCACTCACCAAATACTTACGAGGAACTCTTGCTCCATCTTTGTACATGAAAGAAAGACAATCAATGGATGAGATAAAAGATGGTAAATATGAGACAAGAAGAGATGACTCCGGCCATGATGAGAGTGTCCCTCCTCTTCCGAGATTGGATCTTATTCATGACACTGCCAATCAGAGGATACTTCTTTGACAGAGTGTGCATCTTGCGAGAGATGTCCCTGAGTACGACAGAATTACTGTCAATTCCAGTGTCCAGATAATAAACTTGATTCAAACCCTTTCCTAAAATCAAATACATCTAATCATTTCCATTTTCTTTCTCTCTCCATCTCTCTCTCTCGCTCTCTCTCTCTAATCTACCTCATGCTGTATCCTTGACGTGCGAGATTCTCCTTGGTTGCAATGGCAATACTCATCTGCTCGTCAATCAATCGATCACAGCTTGAAATGTGATCTTGCTCCTTCATGTAGAGGTCAGAAGCCTGCAATTAATACATCTCCTCGCCAGTTAAGAACTCCGTACAATTGAACTTCTTATATCTTTCCACTTGATATCCTCTGTAATCTAAAAAAAAAAACATCAAATACCTTGACTCGATTGTTTAAGCAAGTGCCGTCGATGGAAGTCGAGTGACTTCCGGAAAGGAGGAATTCTCTGAAATGATTAAGCAGTAATGAAACATGCCACTTCTAAGCATCTCTCACCGTTCAAGTTGCCCCCTGATGTTCTCTCGCGCCCTCGCGAACTCGCTACCGTAATCACGGAGGATATCCCTGTGCCGGCGGAGAGTGTGTTGCACTGCAGGATTCGAAGCCCAGCCTCCACCGCCAACTTCATGGCTGGCTACGTGATTCGTCATCTGAAGCAATGCACTTAAGAAACATGCAAGCAGATCGGCCAAACAAAAAAAAAAAGATTGAAAGAAAGAGATGAAGAGAGAAAGAGAGGGGGGGGGGAAGAAGAGGAGAGAGAGAGGAAGAGAGCGTGTGTGTGTGTGTGTGTGTGTGTGTGTGTGTGTGTGTGTGTGTGTGTGTGTGTGCGTGTGTGTGTGTGTGTGTGTGTGTGTGTGTGTGTGTGTGTGAGAGAGAGAGAGAGAGAGAAGAGAGAGAGAGAGAGAGAGAGAGAGAGAGAGAGAGAGGAAGAGAGCGTGAGAGAGAGCGAGGGTCTTGCCTCCCACAGCATATGCTAACCTCATCATTGAGAGCAGACAACTTGGCAAGAAGCGAGTCGATCTCTTCGCAGAGATTGTCAAAGACTCCCTTGCGGCTCTTCGTGTCTGAGGAAGCAGCGGCCGCAGCAGAGCCTCGGCCTGAAAGTTTCATTTCAATCACGACACAGTGATCTCCATGGCAGGCTGCCTCTATGCTTGTCATCCAAGAATCTGAATAGCAATCACAAATGATGATACTAGTTGGAAGGATTGGAAATGAGTGAATGTTTACCATTGGTGTTGAGTTTATTGAGGAGCACCAGCTTGACATCGATGCTGTTCTCCAATGCGCGCGCCCGCTTTCGCTGATCTGACAACATTACCTTCATGGACACTTAAACCATATATTATTCCCCGATATCGTTATCAAAATATCGTCATTGTCATGCCGTCTCGAATGAATAAGATATTACACATACAAGAAGTACGTACCCTCCCACCTATCAGCCATGCTGGCTGCAGAAGAGAGGAGAACAGATGTCGAGGGAAGCGAGATGATGTCTGAGAAAAAACAAGCAAATCACAATAAGTTGCATAACATGGCTGACTTCAAATCCACGTCATAAAATGTTCAGATATTGTTCGAGAATCGGATAAATTACCACAAGATACTCTATAATACAAATATAAAGTAACTTCTTTATCTCGGCATTATAACCAATATATATTGTTAAAGACGCAGCGGAAGTTAGGCTTCCTTGTGACTCAATCAATTTATTACTCTTGGGCACAATCTAATACAGGATAGACCTATTGAATAAATAGTACTTCAAGAAATCCCAGGCAAACCGACGGTCCAAAAATCATTCCGTACAGAAAATATCTACCGAGTTACAGGAAATGCATATTAATAGGTAGCTTCGATTAGTCTATTGAAAGTATTCTAGTCTTTAATATCGGGGAGAAGGATTAAACGGAAGGTGTATCAAAGGACAACAAAACATGACCCGCAAAGGGAAAACACAGTGTCGTACAATTTCGGAACAGCAACAATTGTAGTCTAAGACAGGTTACCATTGACTTCAAGAATGACACAATCACTGTCTTCCGACTTCTCGTCCTCTTTCACAACATCTTCTTCCTTCTTCGCTTCACGCTCCCCCGCAGCTGAAAAGGTTTAATCATTCTGTTCACCATACCCCAGATAAAATATGAATAGCCCTGACAGGAAATGCGAATCTTTCTTCAAGTGCTTTCTCCAGCGTCTTTCTCCTCACCAGTCTCTCCACTCTCCTCTGGGATCTCCATGACATCCGCATCCTCTTCTTCTTCTACAACTTGCAGCGGTGCTTCGCTATCGAATGAAATCTCAGCCTGCACTACGCTGTCCCCTTCATCCGCTTCCTTCATATCCTCCTCCCCTTCCGTATCCTTCATCTCCTCTTCCCCTTCTTCCACATCCTTCATCTTATCCTCTTCTTTTTCCACTTCCTTCGTCTTCTCCTCCCCTTCTTCAGCTTCCTTCATCTCATCCTTCTCCTCCCCTTCTTCCACTTCCTTAATCTCCACCTCCTCCTCTCCTTCCCCTTCATTCTCCTCTACACAGTTGGCCTTCTCTATGTCTTCTGCCTCTTCTAGTGAAGCTTCGAAATCTTGTTCCTCCGTAAGTACAAAGTTGTCATCCTCTGGGTCATCCATCTTATTCTCCTTCATCTCATCATCTTCCTCCAGAATGGAAGCTACCACGAGAGAGCGAATATCATCATCAATCTGAAAGCAATACAAAAATTTATCTCCAACCATTTTCATAAGTACATCTTTATCTTCCAAATTGTTAATAAATGCCAAATTCTCATGTCTAAGTAGACTGACCCGATCCTTGGGCACGAGGAGGGAAGAAGGGATTCCGAGATTGGGGAACAGAGTCGTCCTCTTCTCCTCCATCTTCCTCCTCTCCCAAGCAGGAAGCCTCTCCTTCTCCTTGAGACCTTCCTTTTCGGCCCTCTCGGAATCTGAAATGAGCATAACTATTATTTCCACTCATAATCTACCAGATACTCCGCGGCAGTCAAACAATGACAAGAAAAAAAGGACATTCGGTTAACTCGTTACAATAAATGAAGCTCCCCATTCACCTTCACGAGCAAGTTTGTCCTCCAAGTTGTGAATAAGCTGCTCGTTCACCATTCCTCGGTCCACAATCATCAACAGCTGCTTCTGCATACGAGAGACCGCGGGTCTTCTAAGAAACAAATGCTCATTTTTCATCTCCATGCAAAGTGCGTTAACGAAAATTTGCTAAAGTCACAGCTACTTCCATAAAAAATACATAGAAATTGAAAAAGGAAAAAAGTAAAGCTCGGGACCTGCCATCGTCATCTTCGTGGTACTCCTCGTCACTGACGAGTTCAACTTCTTCTATCGCGTTCTGCCCATCTAGATCAACTTAAATATTTGATTATTAAATCGTGTCTTTTTTTCGTTTGTTAGCGATCAAAAATATTGCATCGGTGAATACAGAATAGTAAAGAATGAACAATAGCGAGACATGCTCTCTGACAACAACGAACTCTCTCATTCATCTCTGACCTTCTGCCTCAGTCTTTTTCTTCTTGACGCCCTCTTCCTTCTTATCAGCTCGCTTCTCAGATGGGCTCTTCCTCTTCCGTTCCTCTCGCTTTCGAGGGGCAGGAGATGGCTTGGGTTTTTGTTTCGGTGTCGACTGAACAGGCCGTTTTGACAGAACGAGAGAAGGCTTCGCAGAGGTTCGTCTGACGGCAGAACTCAGGAAGCGAGAGCCTCGCGGAGCTGGACGGGCAGGGATCGCGCTGCGGGATGTCGATGTAGCCGGATTGCGGAAGCGACCACCAGAAGAGGAGAAGGAAGAGAGGGAGGGTGGAGCGAGCAAGGAGGAGGGGAAAAGGGAAGATGGAAGTGGGCGGGAGTTGTAGGCAGGGGCACGACGAGGAGGCTCCGGCACCACGTGGTCCATTAGACGAGGCACGGAGGTACGGCCACTCGAAGAACTACCGTAACCCGCCGCAGACCCATACGACGAGGAGTACACCTTAGAGTGGAGCGTCATTTTAGGATTGGGGGTAGGGGATGGAAGAAGAAGGGGGGGGGCAGAAGGAAAAGAGGGGACGGAAAAGGGTGGATATCGAAATGGAGAGGGATCATGGACAGATGCGTGGAAGAAGAGTCTTACAGTTGGGTAGTTGGTACACGTCGTTGGGACTCTCGAATGGGTTCAAACTAGAGTCGCATGATGAATGAGAAATGCATCAATGGAAATGATGCAAAGAAGGCCCTTTGGAAGTGGTGTTTAGGAGAACAGTTACATCAAGGGCCAATGGCAGAAAACAAAGAATGGTAGGGTTTGACTTCAAGAGTCTGATGAATCCTTTCGAAAGGTCATGTCTGCATCCCCTAATTCAGTAGTCGGTGGTCCAAAAGCGGAGTTTGGGAGATACAGTGGCGGATTGTCGGGAGGAGAGGGACACGTAAAGAGGGTTAGTAGAGACAGATGGCCAGAATAAGATATTTGCTAGACAGTAAAAATACAATGCGAGAATATCTAAAGATGGCCGAGTTGGCAACAGCACACTCCAACTACATGAGCCAGTCAGGCGTACCGTGCGGGGTGTCCGGTAGTCTCGGATGGGGTCGGCATGGCCGGAGCCGCCACTGGAATAGCCAGGAGCATGCACAACAGTGGAGGAAGACGACGCACTCGAACCCCCCGCAGCTGCCGGCAGTCTCCGGTCCAGGTAATCCAATTCTTGCTGTATCATCGCCATCCGACGCTCCAACTCGCGAGTCTCGTTTTCCATCCCTGAATTTCCATTCCATACCTATTAAAACTATGAGAACTTTATGCGAACTTTACTGAGAGAGAGAGAGAGAGAGTCTGCCATTCCATATGTAATACAATGTAATATTACGTATAATATCTGAAAATTTCTTTTAATTGTAACTTACTAGCATTGCTGAAGGCAAGCAGAGAAGCATCTGCACTGAAGGAGGCAGCAGAATGAGAGTCGGCAGGGGCACGGGCGGAAGAGGACTGGCGGTCTCTGTCCAGGGCAGTCTCTGCACGACTTCTCTCTGCAGCGCGGGCCCGTTCGCGCTCTCTGTTAATTGGACAGTAATTTGAACGCCAAGCAATGAATTCGAACACGAGAGAGAACCTTTCTCGCGGCCTCGCCTTGGGACTTCCGCGGTCCCGGGTAGATGGAGGCGCCATGCGAGCAGTGGACAAGAGCGAGGAGACACCACGGCTGGAGGATGAGCTACCGTATGGGGGCCGGGCGCGATCACGCTCTTCCCGGCGGGACCCACTGCTACCCAGGCTACCGCGGCGGTGGCTGCTCTCTCCACGAGAGCTTCGTCTATCGTCAGGACGATGATCATAATCGCTAGGACGTCTGAAAATGAAATTCTAGTCTCATCCAATTGGACACGTCTCACTTCAATCTCAGCAATGAACGCCGCCGACTCAAAATCTTCTCTCTTCGTACCTCTCCTCGTATTCCTTATTCCATGTCTCGCTACGAGCAGCACCCGTCTCGTAATGAGGAGCAGAGGAGTAGCCGTTCCCTTCAGTCAAAGGAAATACTTCTCCACGCTCACACCAAAACACCGAACATACTGAATAGAAAGCCCATACCGTAAGTGGCGGCGTTATTATCGTAACGAGCAGGAAGAGGCACTCGGAAGCCGTCGCTATCATAGGAAATGGCTCGAACTTGACCTGAAGATATGAACTCTTTCTTCACGACTCCGACTCTTCTGCCAACCAGTCGTCCAATCATCCGTGCGGTTCTGGGTCGCCCCGTAGGTGCGTGGAATGAGTGGACTGGCTCTGCCGGAGGAGGAGAGAGGAAGGGAGGTGGAGTTGAGAGGAGTGGGAGGGTACCCACTGCTCGACATGTACTCACTGCGGCCGCCCCCATACGCAGCCGGAAGGAGCGAATAGTCCGTTGTGTAGCTGAATTTCGATCTTTTAACATTGCATATCGATGTAAGAACATATACTCCCGCTAACGGTAGCATGGTCCAAATGGATACCTGCTCCGTGTCTCGGGTGCGCCGTAGTATGCGGAACTCATCGAGGAGCTGCCATAGGAAGCAGAGGCAGGAGCAGCACCCGAATCAGCACGCACTGTTTTGTACCTAAGTAGAACACACTCATTATCAGGGATTCAAAAAGATTTAAAATTGTTAAATCAATGAAAGCGACTGACCAGTCTTCAGAAAGATATTTGTAGCCGCCGGAGTTGGCAGCAGCAGAGGCGGTCAAGCTGGAAGAGCCGGTAGAGGAGTGGAAGTCAGAGTGGACGCCGCTGCTCTTGTGGCGGGAGGGCGCGGCAGTGCCGTAGTAGTGGTCCGATGCACTCATTCCATTCGAAGTTCCGAACTGGAGAGCAGCGACAAATCAAATGAACGAAAACACTCGTGATTTTTTAAAGAGATTTTGAGTGCCATCCAAACATCAACAGTATAAATGTTTTAAAAAAACACGAACCGAGGTCCGATAGTCTCTTTCATGGCCAGAACTGGTATGCGAAGAGCGATGAGCAGAACTGGAAGAGTAGCCAGCGGCAGCGCTGCCATTCGAAATGCGAGAGCCGCCACCCGAACGAGAGGAGGACGAGGCGTAGCGACTCATCTGCCTGCTCTACACAGATAAAGCATACGAGATCCTTCTAAAACTGCCACGCAAAAACTACACAATCATCGCCAAATCGCGAAGGCCATTGCAGAAGAGTGAAAAATATTCTAGTGCGCACGAAATGTGGCGAGTGCAATAAGTGAGGGAGAACGGCGAGCTTTCATCTTTACCTGTAAAGACACCACCCACTTTCGCACGCCACGATGGCGATTATTCAGAAATATCGGTCAGTCCGCACTAGTTGTTCAAATGAGAGAAATTTAGCTCTTCTGGCTGGGGGATTTTTATAAAGAATAAAAAGGATGTTTGACTTTCTGTTTTATTTTTTAGGGTGTTGCTGCTCGAGGTTCTTGTGATCAGTCGCCTGTCAAGCCATGAAGTTAGCTGGTTTAATTCGATGAATGGATAAGAGAATCATTTCTATATTTCCAGACTGGACATTGGCGGCTTGGAAGTTGTCTTTCCTTATGAATTCGTTTATCCTGAACAAGTGTTGTACATGGAAGAGCTGAAGAAGTCCTTGGATGCACAGGTATTGCAAGATATTGCAAGATGTGTTTGTTATCGCTACTGTTCAAAGCTATTTAACAGGGTCACTGCCTCTTGGAAATGCCTTCCGGAACAGGAAAAACGGTGTCCCTCCTTTCACTCGTTGTCGCCTACATGCGAAAGTATCCGGAGAAGCTTGAGAAGTTAGCAGATGTTGTATTGCCAGTTATCTCATCTCTGTTCTGCTGCAGCCACAACGTGTTCTTTCGATTGCAGACTGATCTACTGCTCGCGTACAATTCCCGAGATTGAAAAATGCGTCGCGGAGATGCAGAATCTATTTGCATTCTACGAGAAGACAACAGGGGTTTGTATTCATTTATTCTGTTCCATTCGACATGAGCGAAATGGCTATTTTAGTCACCTATTTTCTTCTTCTATTCGGCTTTGTGTATGCTTCAAATGCCTTACTTGCTTCCTTTCTTCAGTCTGCCCCGGCCATGCTGGCTCTGGCGATGTCAGCCCGGAAGAATCTCTGCATCAACAGCGATGTCCTTTCTGGCCGAACAGGCACTGCCATTGACAGCGGTTGTCAGAAGTTGACGGCTTCCTTTGTCAGGGCCAGGTTCATGAGCTTCATTCTCTTTTCTTCTTCTTCTTGCTCTAACATTTTATCGATACTTACTCGTAGGAATAGTTTTGTTAACTACTGCGTTTTTTTATCCCCAAAATTCGTTTGCAATTTTGTTCATTAATTCTTCTGCAGGAGAAAACTCGCGGAACCCGATCTTCCTGACTGTTCATACTTTGAAAAGCTCGAAGAAACGCCGAACTTCTCATTGCCAAATGGTGTCTGGAACTTGGTGAGAATTCATACTATTTTTTCTTTAATTTTATTTCTGTTAAATTTGGATGTAATTGGCTTTCCGTTTCAGGCAGATCTGAAGTCGCTTGGCTCTTCTCAGGGATTCTGCCCATATTTCGTTGCTCGCCAGTCATTGAATCGTGCTTCAATTGTTGTCTATTCCTACCACTATTTACTCGACCCTAAAATTGCCGAGCTTGTCAGCAAGGACTTCAGCAGAAGGTGCATCTACTTTTATTTGCTTGGAAGGGACTTCTTTTTTATTCTGATAAACATTTTAAAAAGAAACGTTTCCCTTATTGAAGGAACATTATGGGGAATAATTTAGATGTGATTTTCTGTTGATGGGTAAATTCGCTTAGGTCGAAAACATCAATTTTGAAAGTGTGAAGGTCCTATTGTTCACAAGCAAGCGAAATTTGACAGGATGGGATTTTACTACGGTAATGATGAGCCACCCTCCTCTATGACTTGCGCTCTTTCCGCAACTATAACCGAAGTGTAATTTATATTCGTTGAATGAGTGCAGGGCGTGTGTTGTCTTCGACGAAGCCCACAACATTGACAGTGTCTGCATCGAGTCCATGTCCGTGTCCGTCTCTTCCAAGACCATTGACAAGTGAGTTGGAGTCGCCCAAGTATTAGAACCATGAAACACCCCTTATTTCTTTCTTGTTTCTATTTGATAAGGCTCTTTTAAGAGCGTTGAATGAACTGAACTCGTTGGAACAGAGCGTGGAGAGGACGAGAAGAGAGAATGCAGACAGATTGCAAGAGGAATACGAGAAACTCATCGAGAATCTCAAGAGGTTTCAGTTTTTATCGTTGCGCCTATTCGAAGTTTCTACATGATATTTATTCCCTTTTTTCGACTGTAGACTGACTGGTTGCCTTTCATTTTAGAACGGAACAGGAGAGGATGAATGACGAGCGCTTAGCCAACCCAGTCTTGCCTTCCGAGGTCCTCCAAGAGGCCATTCCCGGTTCCATCCGGACTGCCGGCCACTTTGTTATCTTCATGAAACGGTGTTTCTTTACATATCTTATCCTGACTTTTAAAATAAGGAACAATTGTTATTTATATAAATAAATATGATGAAATAAATATAGTGTTCTGGAGTACGTGCGCTACCGCCTGCGCGCCTCTTCTGTGTTGATCGAGAGTCCGGCTGCCTTCCTCAAGGACATCAATGACAAGATGTTTGTCGATCGCAAACCGCTCAGGTATTTTGAACTTATTTAATTGAGAAATGATAGCTTTCTGTGGCTACTTGTATATGGTTTAGCATTTCAAGAGAAGAATTAGTAACATTCAAACGCTGCCTTCCTGAGCGAAACAGACCAAGTTATAGACAAAAAAAGGAATGGGATCGAGGAACTTGAACTGTTCTCTTGTAGATTCTGCGCCGAGCGTCTCTCTCACCTGGCTCGGACTCTTGAACTGGCTGATGCTTCCGAGTTGTGGGCACTCACTCGAGTCGCGACTCTCGCAACGCTTGTCAGCACGTATTCGAAGGTACGGTACTTTTGGGTGCTGTGGTCGGTTATTCTAAGAGTGATCTCTTGAGGGATTCTCAGTGATAATCGAGCCGGGCGATGCGTCGACCGCCGCGCTTCTCCATCTCTCTTGCATGGATGCATCCATCGCTATTCGGCCTGTCGTGGAACGCTTTCAGACTGTAAGTCAGCCAGGTCAACCGGGGTCAATCAGGGCAGGCTTTCTTCTTTCGTAGATAAGAAGAATGTTTAGATGGTCATCACATCGGGCACGCTGTCTCCCCTCGAGATGTACCCGAAGCTCCTTGACTTCGATCCAGTAGTCATGGCCTCCTTTGCCATGACCCTCGCCCGGCCTTGCATTGCACCGCTCATCGTGGCCAGGGGCAATGATCAGGTCTACTGTATTCTCATCCATCGCTACTTCTTATGATTTCAAGTTACACTGCCAAATAGATTTGTACGAGCCAGACTGAAGAAGCCAAGCTCGATATTCTTGTGATACTGTAATGGCGATGTGATCGAGAAATAGAAATCAATAGCGTTTTAACTTGAGGTGGCCATTACTTCTCGCTACGAGTCTCGTGCGGATGTTGCGGTTATCCGCAATTATGGTTATTTCTCCTTGAAATATTTTGTTAGTCTGATTATTGTTAGGTATTACTAGAGGGATTTCTATAGGCTTTTGCTGATAATTGAAAGAAGTGTGAATTACTTCCAGGCAACTTGGTTCTGGAGATTGCTTCGATTGTCCCTGATGGAATGGTTGTCTTCTTTACATCTTACCTCTACATGGAGAATGTCGTTTCCACTTGGTATGACCAGGTCAGATCTCGGACTAATCTTTATCATACATATCTTAATTATGCATATCTTTGTTTCAAATCATTTGTGATATTCTTCCTTGTCCAGCACATAATCGATGAGTTGATGAAGTACAAACTTCTCTTCATCGAAACCAATGACGCGCTGGAGACCAGTGTGGCACTTGAAAAGTTAGTTTGCATTATTAACAGTTTTGAGAGACAAAGTAATTAATGCATTAGTGTCCAGACTCTGGACTCCAGAGATAGCATGCTGTAATGATATGTATTGATTAGGAATAGCTTTATCAATTCCTGCATCAGATACGTGGAGGCATGCGACAGCGGTCGCGGTGCGTGTCTCTTCTCCGTTGCACGGGGCAAAGTCTCTGAGGGAATCGATTTTTCTCACCATCTCGGTACGTAAAGAAAACTTTCTAAGAAAAATTAACTGAAATAATTTTTTAAAGCTTAATTGTCAGTTGATTTTGAAGAAGGTCTTTGATGACATATTTTTCGTGTAGTTAAGACGCGAGACGCTTTCTATTAATCGAAATGAGGAGGAAGTTCAGGGCGCGCAGTGATCATGCTGGGCATTCCATACGTGTACACGGAGAATCGCATCCTCCGAGCCCGTCTGGAGTATCTCAGAGACCAGTTCGGCATCAAGTTAGTTCTCATCTCAGTTCGAGGTAGAGAGAGAGTGTGATTGATCTGGCTGCAGAGAGAATGACTTCCTTACCTTCGACGCGATGCGCCACACTGCGCAGTGCATGGGAAGGGCTCTCCGGGGCAAGACCGACTACGGTCTCATGGTCTTCGCTGATAAGGTGCTTCTCTTTTTCTGTTCTTCTCTTCTTCTGCCGCTCTGGACGGCTTATTATTTTCCGTTGTATACTCAATTCTCCCCTCGCTTAGTTTTTTTTAATGTTTGGAAACATTGATATCTGCAGCGTTTCTCGAAGCAAGACAAGCGAGGGAAGCTGCCTCGCTGGATGCAGGAATACCTCGACCCGCAGAACACGAATCTTAGCATTGATGAGGCTAGTCAGCAAGCAAAGCGGTTCGTTTTATTCCCTCTTTCGTACATCATTTTGATTTCTTCTTGGGCATGATTTAGTCGGAAAGATGGAGTTGATCTTCTTGATATGCCATAAATTGTCTTTGGAGTTGCAGTTGGCTGTCTCTGATGGCTCAGCCGTTTTCACGAAACGAGCAACTTGGAATTTCCATTCTGACGAAGGAGATGCTCTCCCAGAAGGGTACCATGAAGAAGTTCGAGAAGGTTGTTGAACATGTCGATTAGAGGAGGATTCCTCTCATTCGCTCGGGGCCACGATGAAATTTTACCTCGATCCAATTTGTATAACTGTATTTATTCGTAGAACCCGTATATTTTACGTAGGCTACGGAATTCTGTTATTTCGGCATAGTTGTTTTTGTTTCGATTCCTTGTGGTTGAAGTTTTGATTTGTTTTCCTTTTTTTCGTTTCGTCATTCGACTAGGGTCCACATTATTCCTATCTATTTTTTTTTTTGCTAATTTTTATGTTCATTAATTTGGTTTAATCGAGTATCTCCGGTCCGCAATACGAGGTTTCAAAAGATGGTGTTTTGCTATTAGACTAAGAAAGTTTGATTGTTTTTTTAAGTTAAAATAAAGCAAATCTGGCGGTGGTAGTCAGGCAAAAGCAAAGTCAAAGAGCGATTAAGAATTAATATAAAGAAAGAGTATAATTTTTCTTTGTCAGAAATATACATAATGACAACTTTTTGGTACACGTATGTATGAAACACTGGACAAGGCTCGTATAACACATATAGACATTTTCGGTCCACCTAGAGGATAGTCTCAGTCAGTTCATCGTCCTCTTCGATCTTCAGTACCGCAACTTGTCTCTTCTTCTCTGCGTCTCTCGTCCTTAGCATGACAATGTGCTCTCCCTCTGCAAGAAGAACATGTCTCCGCTGGATGCGAATGCGGCAGAAGAAGAGCCGGCCGAGACAGCGAGGGTGGGCGACGGCCACTCGGATGCTCTCTCCCGGCCAGAGGGGCTGCTGTGGTCTGCAAGGGGGGACTGGGAAGGGCATCAAGGGAAGAAGCAAGGCACACCTTAGGGAACTGTGCACACTCGTGGCTTCAACATGGCCAAGCAGATCGAGGAGAAGCGAAGCCGTGGCCATCTCGAAGAGGCCAGCCACCACTCGTTGCTGCAGGAAGCCCTTAAGAGATGAAAGAGAGAGAGAGAGAGGGAGAGAGAGAAAAGAAGAATAAGAAAGAGTGCATAGCAAGGACGCTCGAACTTTGCCATCCAGATGTCTTCCATCGACGACGTGAATATAAGTGAAGGAGCCATCCTGAGGAGACGACTGCCTGGGGCGGTATGGAACGAGGCGGAACTGGCAATGAGAGAGGGTGAGAACGAGCGAGAGGGCACACAAAAAAAAATTGTTTGAAACAACATTGTTTGGTGCACGATTGTTTTATGAATTGTTTGAAACAACAATTGTTTCAAAAAAATTGTTTGGCATATCAAACAATTTGTTTTGCCGATTTGCATGCTATCCAGTCCGAGGCAATTGTTTGGATTGTTTCATGGAAATTGTTTGATATATCAAACAACCGCAGCGCAGCCGCGATGGCGAAGTAGTGATCACGTCCGATCTGGCGAGTTAGGCAACGTCGAGCAGCGACACGAGGGTTCAAACCCATATGTGGTCAATGTTTTCCCAACATGTTTTGCGCGTTTCATTTTTCATAAAAACCGACAGTACGCCGTTCAATTGGGTACCATTAGTCAACATATTCTCTTTCTCTTTATAAGTGAACCAGGAATTGGCCGTGTTGCAAAAGTTGGATCCCTCGCATTTGTGCGTGTAATCAAACCGCTCAACTTTACTTATTCGCGTCTCTCTGTACCTCACTAGAACCACCTTTCTGTGTAGAATCTAATGACATAGAGAGAGAGTGACCTTTCCGTCTCTTTAGATTAAAAGAAACACAAAAACTCACAAATCTCACACGCAGTCGTTTCTGCGCTCAATTATCAATCAATATGGTCTCTCTCTTTCTCTCTCTCTCTCTCTCTCTCTCTCTCTCTCTCTCTCTCGGTGTTTCGCTCCCTCGCTCCCTCTCTCCTTCTCTCTCCCTATCTCTCTCTCTCTCTCTCTCTCGGTGTATCGCTCCCTCGCTCCCTCTCTCCTTCTCTCTCCCTATCTCTCTCTCTCCCTTCTCTCTCTCTCTCTCTCTCTCTCTCTCTCTCTCTCTCTACTAAACTAACAAATCTCAGAAACGACTGTTTCTGAGATTTGTGAGTTTGTGTGTTTCTTTTGCTGTGATCGCTATAAAGAGACGGAAAGGTCACTCTCTCTCTATGTCATTAGATTCTACACAGAAAGGCGGATCTAATGAGGTACAAAGAGATGCGGATAAATAACGTTGAGCGGTTTGATTACACGCACAAAGCGAGGGATCCAACTTTTGCCACACGGCCAACTCCTGACATCACGAACAGTGTTCACTTATAAAGAGAAAGATAGTTCTTTCTGTCTTTCTTTAATTCTTTCTTTCTTTCCCTCTCTCCCTTTCTTCTCTCTCTCCCTTCCTTCTCTCTCTCTCTCTCTCTCTCTCTCGCCACAGGTGCGCCTGTCTACGTGACCTCCTCAGACCTCGGATGTCGTTCAGACTTACTGTTATAGAACATTCAATAGCTTAAAAAACCGCCTTTTTCTGTAGAAAAATGTAGGATAGAGAGAGAAGCAACTTATGGGCTCTCTCTAGGTGATTTTCTCAAAAGAAACGCAAAAACTGGGGCATTTCTCTTCTCAGACCTCGGATGAGGAAACTTCTTTTAAATGTCTAATCGTTGAGACTTACTTTTATAAAACACTAAATAGCTCAAAAAACCCGCCTTTTTCTGTACAAACATTTAGGATAGAGAGAGACGCAACATAAGTCACGTTGAGCAGTAAAACTCTCGAAAAAACCTTTTGGCTCTTAGCAAAATTGGCAAAGATGGAGAGACCGAGTTCGTAGAGTTCTCTCTCTCTCTCTCTTACTCTGTCTCTTTCCTCTTTCTGTCTCTCCCTCTCTCTCTCTCCATTCTCTTCTCAACGTTCTCTATGGCCGCCGTCCTTTTCATCTGGATAAGTTCTTCAACATTCAGAACGCTGGACCGGGTAGTGTGGTGGTAGTGGCTGGGGTGTGAGGTGCGCGGGGTATTCGTTCGGGTCCGCGTGGGAGCAAAATTCTCAATTTTAATTCCAGATACAACGACGGTGACGCCTACACGACTCCACAAAACAGGTTAGCCAGTATTTCAACCTTTGCAGCTTTTGTTCTCACGATTTACGTACATTTTAAACTGTTTTATAACGAAAACGACAATAATAGCTGCAAAAGACGATTAACTGGCTAGTTTGTGGGTCGTGTTTGAGATTCCTGATAGCAGAGAGGGAGAGAGAGACGGAGAGAATGTAGGAGAGGGTGTGTCAGAGTGTTAGCTAATTAGATATCGAAAAAGATTGGTAATTAGCATCGAAACTTTTCGGAGAATATAAGAAAACGGCTAAAATTCCATGAAAAATGGGTGCGCAAACAGAAGGAGGCGGAGCCAAGGCGGCTGCGCTGTGATTGTTTGATATGCCAAACTATTTCGTAGAAACAAATTGTTTGATATGCCAAACAATCGCGCATCAAACAATGATTGTTTACTATATGGAACAGCATTGTTTTGGTGCGGAACTGGAACAAATTGTTTGTATGAAATTGTTTGATATATCAAACAATGTTTTTTGTGTGGGGGAGAAGGGGCAGCAAGATAGAAGAAAAAAGGTGGGCTCGACATGATATTTTCTGTATGACTTCTTTTCCCCACTTTATCTATAGTCTGCCTAACAACAGACGATAGAAAAAGATACCGATTCATCTTCGATGTCTGCAGTGAGAGTCGCTGTTTCGGACTCGGACTGGCAGGGAGTCATCGGTGAGGGAGAAGGAGAAGAGGCGGCCGGGTCATGCCCTTTTCTATTCACAATTACTTATGTCACTAATCATCATTAGCAGTAAACATAGAAGGAATGAAATGAATGTGTTTATGTAAACGTCTTCACCGTTTCTGTAGAAACACCGCCCGGAGTGTTGCGGCCAGCCGGATCTTCACTGGGGACAACAGCTGTTCTTTCAACATGCGTGAGGAACAAGGAAAGGGCGGAAGAGCAAAAAATGATCACTTGAGCAGACAAGGGAAAGAGATGGAGAGGGAAGGGGAGGGAGAGAGAGAGAGAAAGAGAGAGAGAGAGAGATGGAAGGAGGGGTACAGAGAGGGAGTGAGAAAAAGAAAAGGACAAAATGCACTAAACACGATGTTTTTTTATTCCAATGGGTTCATTTAAAGATAAAAATAAAAGAAAAAACATCGAATTCATAGAATATCAAGTGCAGGCTGATGGCAGCCTTCTGAATGAGATTTCGAAAGGTTTGCAGCTATCAGAGATACGTTCTAGGCACTTTAGTCTATATTTCATGCAGAAATGAATAGCCACCTGACCGGCCAGGATGACAATTCCATCTGGTGATAGATTGAAAGAACCCGGCTGGCATGCTTGATCGCCTTCAATATCTCTCTCTCTCTCTCACACACACTCTCTCACTCGCTCTCTCTCTCTCACTCTCTTCCGCTTTCCTGTCATTTCTTCCTCTAATGTCTCCTCCCCGTCTCATTTTCTTTCCCCTCTCTATACCTGTCTTCTCTCTACTCTGTGTCTTCTCTCTTCCGTGAGACTCTACTCTTAGTTTCCCCACGCCTCTCAGGATCACCTGCAGAGCATTTTTCTGGTGGATTGCCGCTCTCTGCCTCCCCTCTCTCTCTCTCTCTCTCTCTCTCTCTCTCTCTCTTCACACCCAACTCTATCTCTCCTTCTTTTTCCTCTTCTCTCCTCTCCTCTCTCTTTGTCTCTCCTTCGTTTCTCTCTTTCTCCCTCTCTCCCTCTCACACTCTCTCTGTCTCTCTCTCTCTCTCTCTCTCTCTCTTCACACCCAACTCTATCTCTCCTTCTTTTTCCTCTTCTCTCCTCTCCTCTCTCTTTGTCTCTCCTTCGTTTCTCTCTTTCTCCCTCTCTCCCTCTCACACTCTCTCTGTCTCTCTCTCTCTCTCTCTCTATCTCTCCTCACATTTCATTTTGTTTTCGCTAATGGTTAGTACAACATCGCTTCATCATTTCTGACGGAGAGCGATTATGATGATGTACCGATCAGTTGGCTTTTTTCCCTCACCCCCGCATCTGCATCTCTTATTGCATCTCCTGCTCTTTACCTAACTTCTAACTCTCTCTACCTTCCGCCCTCTCTCTCTCTATCTCTCTCTTTCTCTCTCTCATGCTCTCTTTAACTCTGGAACTCCCTCTTTCACAAAACTATTGTATACCTTCTGAACCATTACAGCTTCGTTAATTCTATCTTCTCCCTCTTCCAAGACGAAGACAAACAAGCAGAGATCACTGCCAATACAAGCACACCTTCATTAATTCGATATGCAAGTTGTGGTGATGGCACACTCCGAGATGTACACATTCCTTCATCACAAATCGGAAGAAT
Source organism: Allodiplogaster sudhausi (assembly GCA_945643635.1). Taxonomy (NCBI): domain Eukaryota; kingdom Metazoa; phylum Nematoda; class Chromadorea; order Rhabditida; family Diplogasteridae; genus Allodiplogaster; species Allodiplogaster sudhausi. The sequence goes on along the minus strand of CALZFC010000043.1, from coordinate 2,421,213 downwards.
AATGTAGATATAAATCCAAGGAGAGCAGGAAGTGTCAACGTAAAACCATCAATGGAATCTCGAATTGCAAGAGTACAAGCAGACTATTATATCGTTCTACAGCCAAATTTTCTCAAGCAACAGCAAATTCAAGGATTATGAGAACGAAGTAGAGTTCTTCTGCTGGTTGTTGTTTGTTCTTGTGCTAACTCTAACACACGTACATATATATGCACATAAGTGAATGTAAGAAGTCTCTGCCTGGATTTTTTTCTTAGTTTTGAAGATGCAGGATTCTTTGAGAATTTCACCCGGTTCAACCGGTGTTCAATTCCTTTGTTTTCCTTCTAAATACCAATTGAGGAAGGGTAAGCAAAAAGAAATGATCAGAACTGTGAATAATTAAGGGAAGGAGTGATTTCAAGAAGCAGATTTATAAGCAATCTATTTTCACAACAAAACCATATTTCTGCAGTTGTACCTCTGAATCTACGAAGGTGGCAATAAAATGATGCTCTCTCATCTTTTAGCAGAAAATAGCAGAAGTGAAAATATGATTGTTTGAGCTTTGCATCTCTTTTCGTCATAAATTACGGTGGATCGCAACTGCTCAAAGATCCTTCATCATGGTTACTCCATCGCAGAACCAGTATCAGTACCGAGTAAACAGTCAACTCTGGCTCGCCATCAGATATCAAAAACCAGAAGATCAGTAAACATCCTATGAAGCTGCTTAGGAAGCAGGAAAGGCACCTTAATTCGTCTCCACAATATATTAATTGTTTATTTTTGCATAAGGATTTTCCTTGCCATTACTTTACCAATGACTCAAACTTGTGAAAACGGCGTGCTCTGTCGTCGAGAAGATTGTGAAGAAAGAGGTAGAGAAGAGAGAGAGAAAGAGATAGAGAGAGAAAGAGAGAGAGATGGAGGTTTTGAAGAGAAAGATACAGGAAAGATATGAGAGAGAAGAGAAAACGAGATGGATGGAGTAATAGAGAGAGAGGGAAATGGGGAGAGCCTTGTTTGCTCTCTCAACCTCTTCTTTGCCTGTGTACTCCTTTTATAACTTCTCTTCTTCTCTATTATCCCTACCGTGCCACTCGTTTGGTAGATACGCGTTCTCCTGAATTTCCTCTTCTTTTTCTTCCTACTCACAATCTTTCTCTATCTCATCCCTCACTCTCCCATCCCCTTCCCTCTCTCTGACTCTCTCTCTCTCTCTCTCTCTCTCTCTCTCTCTCTCTTTCCCTCCCTCTGACACTCTTTCTCTCTCTCCCTGACTTTCTCTTTCTCTCTCTCTAGCTGACTCTTTCTACCCCATCCTTCACCATAATTCTCGCCTCTCATCTCGCACTTATACCTGTTCGCTTCCTGGCAATGCAAAGGGTGGAGAAAAAGACACGACAATTCGAGAGATGCCAGAGAGTATCTCTCCTAGAAGAGAATCTTCAACTTGTGCGCAGAGCGAGAGAGTGCACGAGAGAAGGAGGGTGCAGACACGAAGGGGGAAGTACAGTCTGATCCGTCTGGAGGCTGCCGCGCAGGCTTCATCACTTCCCAGGAATTCCGGGCCGTGCTCTCCTTCTCTGCTTCTCTTCACTTTCGCGCACTCTCTCATCTCTCGCGCATCAATGGGTATAAAAGCGAGGAAGATGACAAGAAATGGTTGAGGGAGCAGCTTCAGTGCGGCAGCAACAACAACCATGAATCTGTTCGTTGCATTCTTCCATCCTTTTTACTTGTTAAATGTTTTTTATCTGTACAAAACAGTTCTTTGAAAAATACGTGCTGCATCATACTATTCTTACAGACTTCTCCTCGCCTTCTGCCTCTTCTCCTCTACGCTTGCCCAATACAGTTAGTTAACTGAATATTTCATTCAACTATTGCTATATGAAATAAGCAACAAAAACGACTCTTTGACATGAAATTAAATAGTAGCATGTGCCGAACAATTTTTGATTAACCGTTTATTGAAACTAGCATCTCTAACTCCTCCCATCGGCCCCTTTCCTGGAAGGTTTTCGAGAGAGAAAGATGGTTAAAGTGCAAGTAGAAGCGAAGAGAGAGAGAGAGCGAGAGAGAGAGAGAGAGAGAGCAAGAGAGTGAGAGAGGGCGACAGAGAGAGAAAGATGAAAAGAATTGTGTTCTGGAAAAGGGCCGATGCGCTTGTGGTTGGCTGTGGCCGAGCGGGGCCGTTCCCTGAGAGCAAATTCGGTTCTGACGCCGGGCGCTCTGCCAGACTTCTCCGGGGACGTCTTCACTCATCCTCATCGGGTGCGCGAGACTCGCGCTCTGAACGCGGCAGCCACGGCGTCTGCCGCGTCGGATTCGCCGCCGCCGCGTTCTTCGGGGGTGCGCACCGTCGTCATCGACATCTTCGAGCCGGAGAGCGGAAACGCAGCCATCAAACTATCCGGCTCGGCCGCCGGCTCCGGCACAGGCAGCGGAGAGGCGCCCGTTTACCTCGTGCAGGCTCAGGCCCCCGAGGACGGGGGCAGACAACAGAAGGAAGGCACGAAGGTGGAAGATGCCGCCTTGCACGACGCGCCCTCCCAGCACGCGCCGACCCCTTCGCGGCCTCTGCTCGTCCCCGCCCTTCCTCCCCCCGTCGAGGAACAGCTTCTCGTCTCTCTTCCCGACGCACTCCCGTCCACCACCACCACCTCATCCACCACAACCACCGCGCCCACTACTGTGGCACCAGAAACGACGACTACATCCCAGCCGCAAACTTTCTCATCGCAACTCGTTATGGTGCCTCCATCTCGAATTGCCGAGGAAGTAGAAGCACAAGAAGAGGAAGACCCCGCGCGGACACCGCCCCTGCCGGTGATCGGAGAGCGAGCTCTATCTGCAATTGAGGAAGTGCTTCGGAGAGGCTCCCCTCGGGCAGCGATCTCGGCCGTGGGAGGAACGGAGACAACCACTCGGAATCCAGCCGAGTCCCTCGCGGCACTCGCCCACTCTGCCGTGCACTATGTCATGCGACAGTGGAAGCAGTCGGGGAGTCCCGCCCCGAATGCCAAGGATACGGTAGTCGAGTCATCCGTTGTGCAGACGGGCAACGGAGACGAATTCGTCGTGCGCATCCCGCCGTCCTTTCTGATCGGCCCCCCGCCCGCCACTGCCATGGCTGTCTTTCCGCGCGGGACGCAGCCTGGCGCGGGCGGCAGCCGCTTCCACCGCCTCGCCCATCAGCCCATCCAGCCCGTGGTTGGCGACCTCGAGGCGTATCTCAGGAACGAGGACGCCGCGGCCGCCGCGGCGGCGCTTGGCAAGCGACCAAAGAACGCGTCCCTCGACTCGTTCTTCCGCTCTCTTCCCGTCGAGCCACTGCTCCAGTTCCAGCCCCGTCGCCAACTCAGAGATCTCGCGCGCACAAAACTTCGCAAGAAGATGCTCGGGTTCAGCCAACTCTAGACTTCCTTTGTAATCTATAAATGACGTTCATCTGTTTATCATACTAACAACTATACTGCATGGATACCGGTGTTCCAAATGTTAACTGTATTTATTGTGTCTATTATTGATTGCTTGTTACTCGATCGTTGCGACGCGTGCAAATAACAAACTCACTGCATCCGCTTTCTTTGTTGAACATCACAAATGAATGTGACTACTGAAAGGAAGTTCCGTAAAGAACACACGAAAAAAGTGAAGAGGTGCAACAGCAAACAAGGACTCTTTTTTTTTCGCCTCGCGGTATTTCGTATACCTCTCTCTGTTCTCTGTCTTCTCTCTCTCCCTCTCTCTCCCTCTCTCTCTCTCTCTCTCTGTTCTCTGTCTTCTCTATCTCTTTCTCTTTCTCTCTCTCACTCTCTCTCTCTCTCTCGCTCTGTTCTCTGTCTTCTCTCTCTTTTTCTCTCTCTTCTCCTCGATAACCTCTCTTCTCTCTCGATATCGTGTTCCGCTGTCACAGGTTGCTGTAGGGAGCGAGAAGACACTTGTCGGAGACAAGATACACCTTGTTAAGTGGTCTCACGCTTCCGGATCAAAGTCGGAATGTTGAGTCATCATAACTCCAATTTATCTAAAAGATCAGAAAGAATTGATTGTCTATCAATATGCATGCTTAATATGCCTTGCAGCTCTTCGTAATCTAATGAATCTGGCATGCACCCATGTATGTACATATGTACATACATACATACATATAACAAAATCACTTTTATTGCCTTTCTTTTGTTTTATTTCAACATGCAACTGTACATACATATGTATGCCTTCTGGTTTCTCTGTGTATGCAGCCTTGCTTGTAAATTGAAGTAGACGAGCACCAAGCAGGCGGACATCTTGAGGTGCTCAGCAGAGCGGAGCAGGAGCGGGCTCGCCGTCTTCCTCTTCGCAGCCTGGCTACCTGCCTGACTACCAGGGCGACCGCTACACCGACCCCTCTCGCATCTCGGAGACGCAGGCACTCAACGCGCCCTTCTTCCAGTCTATCGGCGGCGCCCCTTCGCCGCCCCCGCCCACGCCATCCATGCAGGGAGGAGCCGGCGGAAACACTGGCTACGCCCAAGGCGGGCAGGCCGGATACGGTCAGGCTGGACAAGGGCAGGTCGGATACGGTCAGGCAGGATATGGCCAGACTGCCGGATCGTCTCCATACTACACCCAAGGAAGCACCCAACAGCAAGGATACGGACAACAGGCGGGTGCCTATGGGCAGGCTGGATATGGGCAGACTGGGTACGGACAGGCCGGCTATGGACAGGCCTTTGACCAGCGCAGTGGATACGGACAGGCGGGGGCTGGACAGGCGGGATATGGACAGGCAGGATACGGTGCAGCATACAGCCAGCCAGCCACGGGAGGGTACTCCGGCTATGGCCAGGCTTCCACTGGTAAGCATTCTCTTGTTCTATCGTTGACACATATATAATAGACTTTTAAACTGAGTTCATTTTTTTGCATACATATAAATCTTTTAACCATCAACCATTGAACAATCGATAGTTCCAAATAACATTTCTAAATGGATTACAGGATACGCTGCTGGCAAGACCTCCTCCTGCAACAGCTGCGCCGGTCGTTAGAATTGCCTCCTCTTCTTACTCCCTTCTCCCACTCTCCTGCCCTTCTTCCCCATCTAAGCATCTACATATATAGATTTCATCTCCATGATACTGCCGCCATTCATATCTCCCACTCTCTTCTTTGAGTGGCTGTTTCTCTTTTCGACAAGAAGTACAAGCCAAACGAACTGCCATTTCTGTACAATCTCATCATAAGAACTGCAAACAGTACTTACCTCACTTAGACTCACTCTGGAATCCTGATAACCAAGTAGATAAACAGATGATTTCATGAAATATTTCAACTTCGCAAGAAATATTTCCGACCGGCTGTGTTTGAGACAATAGACGGTAAACACAGAATTAAAGAGGATAACAAAGGCGTCGAGCAAAATAAAGAGGAAGGAAACAGACAAAAGAAAGTAATGAGAATAGAGTGTTTGCACTCATATATTTGGAACAGTTTTTCTGAAAATAATATAGTTTTATTGCAGTGGTAACAGCGCCGTCACTGATATACTCTCCGCTCTTCTACCCAACAACCGGATTCGTATCACCAGCACCCAGCTATGCGGCTACTTCCTACAGTTAGCACTCGCAATTAATAGCACGGCTCAAAGTCTGGAGGATTTATCTTTGCTCGGTTTCTCTCTCTCAGTCTCTCTCTTAGTCTCTCTCTCAGTCTCTCTCTCTCTCTCTCTCTCTCTTTCTCTCTCTCAGACGGAGGATCCATGTATTCTGCTCCTGCCAATGGCTACTCGCAATGGAATGGCTACGGAAATGCTGGGAGCTCTGGATATGGCAATTCTGGCAACGACAATTCGATCTATGGAAACGGTTTAAACTTGCCGCTCAATGATAATTCGGGAGTTTACTCGAAGAACACAGCGTACTACAATCCGCTCTCTACGAACACGGGATACGATTGCTGCCAGCCTGCTGTCAGATTTAATGATTTATTATTTATTGGGTATAAGTTTTTTAATATAAAAAAATTATAACTCAGGTGGTGAAGGAAGCTATAATACCCAATAAAGCTCAATTATTCTGAATAATTCAGACTTTTTAAGGCAACGACTGGGCAGCCAACGAATGGCTGGTACGACCCGACTTGCTGTGCTCTGCCAGGCAACGCGCAGTCTCCCTGCTGTCAACAAGCAGCCACTGGATACGGGAACAACGGAGGAGGATATGGAGGAGCCAACGGAGGAGGTTACGGTAACGACGGTGGAAACAACTTTGGTGCCATGAACAACGGAGGATTTCAAGACAACTTTGGAAACAACAACTACGGCGGCTACAATCAACTCCAGCAGCAATGACAGACTGTTATTGCCAGTAGCACAACGTTTTGATAGACGTAATTTTTAAGAGAGAAAAAAAAGAGAAAAAAAAGCGATTCAGGGTCATCAAAAAAGGTGCACAACCTAGGTCGCACCTGCATATAATTTCATTGCCATATTTGTCCAGGAAGTAGGAAATAAAGTTGTTTGAAAGAGTGCAAATACATATGTATATTATAAAGAAGCAAGCTTGAAGACCTTCGGCGATCCAAATCAGTAAAATGCACGATTTTCAATATTTTAGCTGCTACGAATAAGTCAATTTTCAAAATAGAGATACCGATTAACGAAAAGTTTAATTGAGAGTTCATTATTAAATTGCGTCATTTTGTTGAAGAGAGCGAGAGAGGGATGGAGGGAGAGAGAAAGAGAGCGAGAGAGAGCGGAACGGAGAGAGAGAGAGCGAGAGAGAGAGAGAGACAGAGAGAGACAGAGAGAGAGAGAGAGAGATAGAGAGAGAATGGCTAGAATGCTTAGAATTTATACGGGTCCATAGGGCGGAAACGGAAACATGACGTGAGAATAAAAGGAAAGAAAGGCCGGTCCAGACACGCTTCTTTCCATTCCGAGACATTTGAGCTGCGCCTCGCCGATCAGAGTTTATTATGTATACATTTCCATCATTCGTCTGTTGTTAATATAATATTCTTCGCGTAAATATACGGGTTGAAGCGCATTTGCATGTCAACTCATACAAGTAGGGAAGAATGGCCAGGACTCGGCTGATTGGCGTGGCCGTTCTCTGCTTCGCGGTCTGCCACGGCGACTGGCTCAGTCGCGACCACGAAGATGCCAAAGCAATTTATGATGAACAACACGGTTCAACCATTTCATTGTTTCGCTCTAACTCTTTTTCGAGTCTTTATTCTCTAACAACTCTCTCTCTCTCTCTCTCTCTCCTTCTAACTCGCTCCTCCAGCAGGCAGAGCAGCCACTGCGTACGTGTACACCTTCCCCCGCTGCGTGCGCAAGCCGGCCCTGTTCCGCGTGCCAAAGTTCGTGTGCTACGCAGTGGACACGGCAGAGTGCGCGGCCCGCAGCATGCAACGCGGCAGGCAGGTCTGCCGCGTCGTGGACAAGAGGTTACTCGTTCACTTTTGGCCGCTCTCCACAATCTGCCTCTCTTCAGCCTACAGGATGCCTGTGGAACATGTTGCTGTGAACCCTCATGGGAAGAGATGCTCAAGAAGAAGGACCCTATGATCCTAACGCATTTCTAATTGGGATCGTCCCGGCATTGTAAATAAAACTAATGTACAAATCTGATAAAATTTCTCTCCTTAATGAGCTGACATGACGTCATGAAAAGCTGTATACTTTATTCATAACGATGGGCAAAAAACAAGAGATATTCAAAAAAGAGTATACCCGAGCAACTTTCAACGGCTGAAATTCCTTAATGGAAACCTATTTGCACATTTTAAAATAGTATGAAAACGTTCGACTACCTACAAGGAGAAGGAAGAAACAATATCAAATTGGGAAGGCATCGAAGACAGTGACTTCAATCCCATCGGCTGCGAGTGGAGAGACTGGCGAGGCTCTCCTCGAGAGTGGTATGCGAGTGCAGTGAGTTACCAATGTTTGCCTTATTCTGCAGTGCAAAGCGGGTCAGCTCGCGAGGCTGCAAAGAAAGGGTATTCATATATCATGTCATCGCAAGAATCACCCTAGCTTCACTGCCTACCTTCCCTGGCATTCTGGCTGCCTCCTTCTGGAGGCGCTCGTTCTCTAGCAGTTCATCCAGTGAAGACACTCCCCTCATTGCAAAGAAAGCAGACTCCGCTTTCTGGAGGCACAGCGACAGATTACAAATTAAAGGATTTAAAAAGGAAGACGGGAAATACTTAATATCTCACAAAGTAACAACAAAGTAAAACAATAACCTCATCAATGTACGGACGAGTAAGCATCTGCATCACACTTATCTCCCGTGCAAACCGCTCACGCAACACAGACACCGCCTCTGGACGGACGGCGTAATCTGGCCGGCCTGTTCTGCAATGAGGGTTAGTTAGAGTTATATTGAGTGAGCGAAAGAGAGAGAGAGAGAGGAGAGGGGAGAGAGAGGAGAGAGAAAGAGAAGAAGAGAGAGAGAGAGAGGAGAGAGAGAAAGCGTGGAGAAGAGACAGAGAGCGCGAGAGGAGGTGGGAGGTAGGTAGAGATAGGCACAAGAGGAAAAATGAGAGGGTGAGAAATATATCTCACGAGAACAATCGCAGACAAAGATAGAAAGAAATGATAGGACAAGCGAGAGCTCGGCAAGGCAATGAAGATGGGAAAACGAAAAAAAAACAAACGCTTTCTGTTGCGCGGTAAGCGGGCCACGGTACCCAATCTCCCAGACTCGGCGGTTCCAATGTCGAGAGTTGAGGTTGCGAAGGAGGCGACGTGCCTGGTGCATCTCTTGCAACTAAAAAGTAGAAAGAGACGAGAGAAAGAGAAAGAGAGAGAGAGAGGGAGAGAGAAAGAGAGAGAGAAAGAGAGAGAGAGAAAGAAAGAGAGAGAGAGAGAGAGAGAGAGAGAGAGCGAGAGAAGAGAGAGAGAGAGTGAGAGGGAGAGAGGAAGAGAGGGAGAGAGAGACGGAGAAACAGATGGGGATAAAAAAATGCGACACTGAAGATATCCATAAAGCCTGTACTTTGGAATGAATATTCCACACACAGCCATATATATCCAAGCTTTATTTCCACACAGCGTCATTGAATAGAAACAGTAAAGTACGAACCAACTACGAAAAGGTGCAATAATTTCCGCGAAATAGACAATTAAAAAATAAGCTTCTGCAATTAACTCTGCGAAAACAACCACCCAAACCCAGAAAGAGTCACAACCGAACATAACACTACAATCTTCTTTAACCATCTATGGAAGCTCTGAAATAATGTATGCATATACACACAATTCACATAAGGCAAATTGTATAGACCACTGACTCATGCAATTTACTCCTTCGCATCCAAGCAAAGCCAAGTCATCCAAGGTATCACAGTCATTATTTCAAATGTTACGGACGGGATAAAGTTTGTCCTCAATCATCAAGAGAGCACTGCGATAGCCACCAACATTTTGTATCTAAGGTAAATACAATTTGGTATTTCATTAGCTGACTAAGAAATAGAGTATATAGTTAACATAGATCGTTTGGCTAATAAACTCGAATAGGCCATCTTAAAACTCTTCGTGATAATGTTTTCCTATATCCTAAATTGCTTCAGTTCTCAAAGCTAAATAAGAATTTCTATTGAAACACATAAAACCATTATTTGAATAGAGGATTGTGGGGTACAGCTCGACCGGGTAAGGGACAAATATAGTGCCGCAAAAATTGTATTCCATATTCTAAACTGGCTCACATCACGAAAACACACGGCTGAGAATTTGGTAGCAAACCATTAAACTACGATAACTGCGTATCAGACTGAAAAGAAAGGAAGGAATTAGCCCGTACGTCTGTCGAAGGAAGAATTGGTTAGTGTTGTTGTTGAGAAGGCCCTCCCCTCCCGGCAGACCCAATTCGGGAGGCAGGCCGTCTCAGTTCCGCGATCAGGAGTTTGACCCCATGAACCCAACCAGCACTGCCTGAGGCAGTCTCGGCAGGGAAGGCAGCTAGGAGCTGCTCAAAGAACGACCAGGCATCGTCATACAACTCACGGTCGATCGCTGGAACGAAGAAGAAACATCTCCTTTCATCTAATCTATCCTTTCTTGAGATTGCAGTGAATCTCCCATCAGAATATAAAGATTATATAAACTCTTGAATACTCATTCCGATTCTGCATCACTCTACTGATCCAAAAGAGGACCAAAGGAGGATAATCTGGCTCAAGGATTTGTAGAATCGGATTCAATTTCCACTTTCGTTTGTGCTGCTTACAAAATACATTGCATGGCGTTTCATTCCTATCCTTTTCTTTCTCTCTTTCACTCTCCTGAATTCGCTTGACACAAATATGGAAAAAGAACCACTACGGAATGAAAAGACAATCATGTGACTTGACGGATTGTCTAAAGCCCTATTGTTGACCATTGAGAGCAAGGAAACTTCCCTCAACAGGAATACGAGACAGCGTCATGACAAACAGAGAACAAAAGAGGAAAGTTGTTGCCCTCTCCTCCACGCGCTCAAAGCACCGTTTCAGCTACGCAATAAGCGAAGAGCATTAGTAGGATAAATATGTCTCGTGATCAAGAAAGGAGAGAAACAAAACGAGATATCCAAAGGGCAGGAAAAGAACACAACACCAATTACTATAGTTTTGTGCAATTCCCAAGATAATCGCCTTGATTTCTTTCTTGTTTAATTAGCGCCGTGGTAAGAATTATAGGAGAGTATCTCGAAGAAGCCAATTTGCAAAAAAAAATAGGAGAAGGAAATTCCGTACCATCCACAACAAAGTTGAGCTTCTTGATGAAAGGGTCGGAGAAGGCAGACTGAACCATCGCGGAGTGCAGACCAGCCAGACGCAGCTGCACTCCTTGGCACTTGGCCTGGAAGAGGAGTGAGGAAAGGGGTAGAGTAAGAAGAAGCGGAGAGAGGAGGGAGAGACGAGAGGGAGAGAGGGAGAAAAGAGAGAGGAGACGGAGAGAGGAGAGGGAGAGAGAGGAGAGGGAGACAGAACAGAGGAAGAGAGAGGAGTGAAAGGAATGAGAGGAACGAGGTAACAGATGCAGACATATAGAAAGAAAATATATCAAAGATCGACAAAACATTATAAGGCGACTAAAACAAATGAAAGGACTTCCAGATTAGGAAACAAAGTGAATTGTACTGACTTGGGGAAGTCGGAACGTTGCCTTCGTAAGGAATTGAACAAGTTGCTGGCCATTCAGAGATACGTCGCCGGCCGCTTTTACTGGAGGACTGCAATTTTTCTTGAATAATAATATAAAGTGAGCAATTCTAAAGGCTACAGCGTTATATAAAAGTACAGACTGTCCGATACACAAGGGAAATTACGATTTCAAGCGAGTCCTTCATCTTAACGGTTCTGTATATTCAAAATGTCCGCTTTAGCATATCCCATCGTGATACTTGGCACATTAATCCCCTACCGCACTACGTTTTACTTGAACTCATCAAAGGCTTTTATTCCCCGCCATCCCCCCCCCCCCATCGAATGCCTCTTCGTTGCTTACAACCAATACGAAGAGAAGACAGCTCCTTCCACAGCTGATTCAATCATAAAACGAATGCTAAAGAACCATGAAATAAGCAATAAACCAACATGTACGAAGCAGGGTCGGGCTGGGTCGGCGCCCGAGTCTGGTTTGTACCCACGGCGTTGGGGGGAGCGAAGATCAGATGCTGCGAGTGAGTATCGAGATTCGACGGGGCTGCACCACTCGTCGTGGGTGGGGTGCCACTCGAGGGATGAGGCTGCTGGCCAGGTGGCGGCTGAGAGAGAGAGAGAGAGAGAGAGAGAGAGCAGAGAGAAAGACGGAGAGAGAGAGAGAGAGAGAGAGAGAGAGAGACGAGCGAAAAGGAGGGGCACAGACAGAGGGAGAGTGGAGCATATGACGCGAAATTAACAGAAAATTCATCCATAAATGTTACAACAATTCCATAATATTTGTTATGAAATAATTATGAAGTCATGTCTCTGCTTCTGCACAAAGGATTTCTCTGACCTGCCCCCCGTACGATCCACTTCCTCCAGACCACGCTTGCACAGGCACGTTATTCTAAATTACATAGACAGTCAGTCATCTTCGTCCAAATTACATATCTCAAAATTATACAACACAAAGGCAATAACTCTGGATAAGAGTTTGAAATGGACAAAAAAAAACCAACCGATTGCTTGGGATGCGCATGGGCAAGTGCCGTATTTGTTGCTGCAAAGTAATTTTTCTTTTAAATCAGATTTTGATCGCATATCCCCTTTTCAAGATGAGTTAGTAACGGAATTTACGAAGTAGTGTAAACGCGTTATTTAGCCCCGTGACCACACTAGATTCCTGACTGCAGGGATGTTATCTTACGAGATATAAAACAAGAAAATGCGAACCGTTAACATTGAAAGCCTCGTAGATGGAGGAGTTGTGATGGAGAGGCTGAGAGTCAGCAGAGGCAGCAGCGGAGGGCGAGGAGTGGAAGACAGAAGGGACCTGCGGCATCTGAGCAACAGTCGTGTTCCCTTGGCTCACGCCGTACGGAGACATCGTAGAGGCCACCAAGGGCTGTGGAGGGGCCGTTGGAGGGTTTGGCACTGCGCCAACTGGATGAAGAGGATGAGGAGGGAGATGATGTGGAGAGAAGCCTCCAACAACGGGCGCTGCTTGCTCCGGCTCAAGGAACAATTACGAAATTCAATAATTGAACATCTTTCGCAGCTAACACTTTTTTCTACTTTCATCACATGACATAACAAAAGAAAAAAAGATGGCAAGTAGAAAGAAACAATAGAGAGAGAGAGAAAGAGCGTGAGAGATGAAATTCTTGCAAGGATAAAATAAGGAAATGCTAAGTGAATAAGTGCAAAAGTACAATTGGCAGCGGATATGGATTAATGTATTGTGTGAGGAAGGACAAATAGGCTGGTTGCCCGGGTGAGAGTCTCCCATGCCCGCGGCCTTGCTTTTGGACGACGCGGGGGTGGGAAAGGAACGTGAAGCTGGCACGCATTACAATGCCACTTATGATAATACTCCATCTTCTGGCTCTACAGACCGAAGGATTACACGGACTGCCTCAGGAAGACCCACTCCATCCCCCTAAAATATGTTCCGGATTATAAGAGGGGTTCGTTAGGGGGGGGGGGTAAGCATATTTTTTTTCAGAAATGCTACACGATCACAGGCTTGAAACAGAGAAAGCTTAGCGCTTGTCGGGAGAAGAAATCCTGTCTACTACAGTTCTTTTGTTATAGCTCCTTGTTTACATGATATCGGTGGGATAAAGAACATAAACTTGCCCTTTGAAAAGGATATCAGGCAGATAGGAATGAAGATGAAAAATGAAGAAATCCCTATTGTATAAACAAACGACCCTTCACTGAAGAGCTTCAACAACCCGAAGATAGATAACACATTTCTCTTCCCCCGTGACAGTGGAGTGATAAACATCTCGAGACGTGAGATTAAGGTCCATTGTTCGCAAGAAACAGAGCAGAGATTTAACTAATCCAAATCCAACTGCATCATTCCGTACAGATGATGGCGGTAAGAATCTATAATCCGCCATCATCTACCGTACCCTCTTACTTAATTCAATTAGGTAATTGTGGGCTGAAGCTGGGAACTTTATAATTGTATGATATAAAGGGCCAATGGGAGAGATGGCAAGCATCTATCATTAAGAGGGCTTGGAAGTGTTACGAAGGAAGAGTTATCTATAGACTACTTACTGCCTGCGGCAAGAATGAATAAGTGTTTGCAGCTTCCCTATTGACGTCAGCGAAGACGAGCACCAAGAATACAAAAACAACAGTGGATGGGGAAGATTGAAGTAGCCTGCAGCTCGCTCTTCTCACAATCACTCATTACTCCAATTGCTTACTTTCAGGCAGAGAGCAAAAGCGACAGGAAAATGACACAAATAGTATCAGAGCCCATTTCTTATTGCCAATTTATTTCTATTCAGGAGATTTGAAATGGAGGACGTTGTCGAATACAGACAAGGCTAATTACGCGTATAAGATAGCAACATTCATCCGGCATGGCCAACTAATGCGAGACACTCACTGTCAGCAAGAAGAGATTCATAACATTCCTATTCTCAGCCAATTCTAAATTAGCGTACTAGTTACAAAATGACAAGCTTAACCTTTGTTTATGTGTGCTTCTTTTTTAATTCACGTGAAACACTGCAATTTTTGTCGCCTTCTGTTGGCAGGGAATTGTCATTTGTACCCATAATATAAACAAGGAAGTCATCTGGACAATCAAATCCATCGTCGTTGATCTAGACAATCATTGTCATTCTAGTGGGAAAAAAGTGAACATAAACGAATCTTTACATGCAACCAATGGAAAAACGGGAAGGATAACCACTGATAAGAAGGTCAAGCAAATGCAATTCTAATGGGGGGTCAAAACTTCCCGAGCTAAAAAAATTTTTGTACGGCGAGATAAGGTGCTAGGCGCCAAAAAAAGGTGTTTTTAGAATAATTTCCTCAATAAACCCATGACTCAGTCTAAAAAGGTCATATTGGATGATGAATGTCTCCAGGATAAGAATGAGAAGTGGAATGAGCCCGTTATGGGGAGGGCGGTCCACTCTCCTGAAGGATGCTGGGGAAGGCGCTCCTCGTGGATGGCATGGCAACAAATTGGCACGCAGCCAGGAAAAGCAAGCGGCCGTTGCCAATGAGAAAATGAAGTTGTCTGGTTACTTTTCCTTCATTCTCACTTCTCCTCTTTTTACTCATGCTCCGTTCGAATCTCTCTCTCTCTCTCCCATTATATAGAGCTCTGGGCAGCATACAATATTAATGATAGACAATAATGAGGCAGATCAGATGATAGAGTGCAGTGAGTTGATAAAGAAAAGAATGAATTTGAAACGGGGCATGCAAAATAATTCATTCATCGAAGATTACTACTAAAATTATTTTTTACAAGTAAAGGTTTGACAAACCTGGAAGGCGTGATGAGCCTGTTGGAAAGCAGGGGCAGCTGGAGAAACGTGATAGGGTGGTGGTTGGCCAGGCGCGCCCATTGAAGGAGTCATATTACCCTTCAAATTAGGAAATGAAAACCTCCACAAGACGAGAACACCAAAATGATAAATTAAATCAATTAATAAATTTGTTTAAAGGAGCTGAGACCGAGCAATTGAAACCTGGTGATAAGGCGACTGTTGAGAAGAACCATATGGAGACGTGCCGTAATGAGAGCCAACCGAAATTCCGGAGCCCTGACAAATGTTTCCATTACATGATAAAGGAATGCTTAGAACAGATTTACGGGCACGCCGTAATGATACACGTAAATGATAAAGCTTCTAACCGAAATTGAAGGATCAACAAGTCGCTTATGCCGATTAAGTCGGAGACCGCCAGTCGATAAGGTCGCCGCACCAGCTAAAGCTAACTAACTCATTGTTCAACACAAGTTCAATGAAATCGCATTAAACGGAGAAAACCACTATAGCCAGTGACATTGTCAGTTCACGTACTGAGCTGAGTGTGTTTTAAATTCAAATAAAATGGTACCCCCAAGAGATGTCGGCGGGTCGTTCCATCCAGGACTGACCGTGGATGGCAGGGACGCTTGGTAGGAAGATTGCATCTGAGTCGACCCTGCAGGGCAGCTTTGCAGAGAAAGGAATTAAAGTTAATTCGTAATGAAACGGTTTTCCGCGGGTGTTGTAACACCAAAGTGGATAAGATTACCAAAACGAAAAATTTTCTTCAACGTTTGCATAGTCTGAACACGCGAAAGTGTCCAAAACTTTATCTAGCTACGACGGCAACCTCAATAACAACCTGTTCCGTTATATTCAGCGTATCGGAATTAGAGAACTATAGGTGGGTGAGGCTTACAAATAAAAAGCAAATATCAGTGAAAGATTAGTCAAATAGTAGCGGCCATTTAGTTTAATAGCGGTAGATTTTTATTAGCATTTCACAGGGTATCTAATTTCGTATTCTCAACACTGCGCGGTGCAATTGCGGAATACATCTCATCTCTCTTGCTGTGACGTAAATGGGATTTCTTCTTGGATGAGGGTCATGAACCGGATTTATGATCATTAGCAGCCGTTGAGGGCTGGTAGTTTCCTTGTATACTCATGATTTCGGCTCTCATGGTCAATGCCTAATGCTAGACAGGCTTCAATTGTCATAAGCAATTAAGTGATTTAATGCCAATAATGATGTCATACGGAACCATCATGTAGTGAAGAGTAAACTTTCCGTCGTTTTGCACGCTAAGGATTTCTTTGAATAGTTGACTTCTTTCTCGAGATGAATGTGGTTTCCATCGGTAGATGATATATATTGGAGGAAGCGAAGGAAGAAGGTGGGAGACGCCTTGAAGTGGTGACACGCGTTCATTCGTTCTGCATGTCAATGAAATGAGCAGATTAGAAATAAGAACAATATGAAGACAAAGATAGAGGAAAAAGGAGCGAGTTAGAGAGACTGAAGTGAGTGAGGGCGAGGAGAGAGTGTGAGAGAGTGCTAGAGAGATGGCTAGAGAGAGTGTTAGAGAGAGAGAGATAGAGAGAGAGAGAGCGATAGAGAGAGATAGAGAGAGAGAGAGCGATAGAGAGAGAGAGAGAGAGATAGAGAGAGAGAGCAAGATAGAGAGAGTGAAATTGAGAGAGAGAGAAATTGAGAGAGAGAGAGAGAGAGAGAGAGAGATGAATGGCTGACAGGAAACTCTCCGTGCTAGTCATCTTGAACACCGTCGCGATTAGCATGCACATCATAGCCTGGCAGCACGCAATGAATCTTAGAATTTTTGTGTATTCAATATTTAAAGTTGAGTGTAAAAAGTAGTCGAACCACATGGAAGCGCCTAATAGCAAGCGTCTCAGCCGACTGACTGTTCATTTTATTTGCGTTATAATCTTTGTATTTCTTATGTTATTGCTAACAAATTGACTGTTAGTGATATTTGAAAAAAAATTAAAAATTCATTTATCAATTTTTCAAAACTCTTTAGAGCTTCTTTCATACTTTACTTTAGATTGAAGCTGTTCTTTATTCCTTTCAACTGAATAATTCATATATCAAGGGTAAGTGTGACTCGTGATGAAAACAGTTCTTAAAAAGGAGTAATCGCCCCGTGGAACTGAGTCTCCTCAGCGAGGCAGATGATATCCGTCATAAACGAACAGAAGCGACGACTCTCAAAGAGAAGGGAAGATGAGAAGAGCAGCGGAGACTAACAACACAAACAAATTAAATAGAATGTTCTCATCTCCCTTCATCCCTTTCATTATTGATGTCTATCTTTTTTTTCTTCTTTATCTCCACCAAACAATATCGTGTTTCCAGTGAAGTTCGTTCTCGTATTACAACCTGTGCTTGAATCTCCTCGGGCAAGCTGGAGATGATACCGTTGAGAATGGTTGAAAGAGCATTTCCATCTCCCCTGATAATGGAGCTTCACTTCAGAGTGTAGCTGAAGATGAATCTCTCACCTGATCTCCAACTCTTCGATGTGTCCTTTTTGCACGAGAGTCAGTGCATTGAGAGCATCGATAAAGGAGTCCGGTGGCAGATAGGAAAAGAGGGGACGCAGCGGAATTATTCCAGACTTAATTGCTAATTGAAACTGGTATAAGATGAATGTAATGCATTATAATGTGTACTGATGCGGTTGTGATGCAAACCTCACGACTACGACAATACCATTAGCATTCTCTAACTACATTTCTATGTACCCTGTCACTCTCTCACCAGATTCATGACTCGTTCTGTTACGAAACCGGCAACATCCTCGTAGCGCCACTCGGCTGCAGCAGTCTAAATTATGGATGAATTTATGTTTTGTGATTTTCTCTCCTTTGAAGTACTACCTGCAATTGCTGTGCATCCCTGCCATAGATCTGCAAAAGTGAGAGCGCTTCTGACTTGGCACACTTGGTACTAAGACGGAAGAGATCTCCTCAATGTGCATCTTTCTAATACTTTTAGGATTTTCTGAAAGAGTAAAAAGGAACCACTGAACCTGCAAAGTACTCCAGGGGGTCAGAGACTCCAAGAATATTTCTTAAAAGAAATGATTACAATGCAACCGATATACATACTGGGTTCTGAGATTATATATTAGATTTTAGACCTGAATTGTCTGGAGAAATCAAAAGGAAAAGGCGAAAGAGGTGGAAGTGGCGGAAGAGCCGAGGGATTCAGTAAATGACCTTAACATATTTTCTCCATGCATAGGCACGTTAATTTGTGCTCACATATTCATAAAACACAAATCATGTACCTGATGAAGTTGATGCTAGAGATATTAAGCTGATTAGTGAAACGGAGTGACACATTATGTTAAAACATTGCTTCCATCTCAAGTTAAAGCATATGCTATATCTGTAAGAATTCATCTCAAGCCGAGAAAAATTGAATGGGTAAAGAATGAGGGGACAGTATACAAAGCTACACTGACAGGAATGCAGTAGAAAAGCGATACGAAAACGGGGATTTTACGGAGTAAGGGAAAGAAAGAGAGAGACTAAGAGTGAGAGAGAGAGAGAGAGAGAGAGAGAGAGAGAGAGAGATCGAAAGCGGGCGAGTGAGAGAGAGGAGAGAGTCAGAGAAGATTAAGGCAGGGAAAGAGCAACTCTCGAGGGCAGTTATATATAGAGGAGAGGTATTATATCTCGATGCTAAATCGATTTCTCATAATCCTCATTTTGCAAAATCGGATTTCGTATTGACCAAGGGAAAGATCAGAAAAACTAAATTCCAAAATAAGAATAACCTCTCTACATACATTTCATATTCGCATAGCCTTTATCTCATAATTCTTTCCCTTCATCATCATCTCTCTCTCTCTCTCTCGCTCTCTCTTTCTCTCCCTCTTCGTTTTCAAACGTGCAAAGTGTGAGAAATTGTCATGCAGGGTGGTGAAGAATTAGAAGTTCGCAGTGCGCAGAACGAATAGTTGGCTTCGGTTGAATACGATTTCACTGTAATTTGAATTTTCCTTCATTCCCATTTTTTAAAAATACTGTTTGGTAGTTGAGATTCCAGAGAAAGCCTAGATGTTTCTGTACCTTTTTCCTTCGTTGAGGAGGCTGCTGTGCGATGTCGCAGAACGGAGAAACCTCGGGGAATTCGCCGCCAGCGGCTGATTCGATCACTCCGCCGGAGGGTGCGACCCCCGCGAACTCGCTCGCCGAAGGGACGCCTGGCGCCGACCAAGAGCCCGGCTCCTCCAAGGGACTTGACATCCAAAAGGTTTGCTACTCTTTCCCATTCCGAAGTGTAGCCTCCTTCTCGCTATCCCAATGTGTTCTTCCAGGCACTTGAGTTGGCGGCGACTCTCCAGAAGCTGAACATTGACCCCAGCAACACGGCCATCCGTGACTTGGAGACGGCTCGTCATAAGCACTACGCCTTCTGGAGCACCCAACCAGTGCCCAAGCTAGGTCAGTCTCAGAATGTTCGAGGGCAGCGGCTTCCCTTTTGCAGCCATCATTGTTCGACACTGAAATGTCGTGTGTTATTAGTTTATTTGAAAGGACTAACTGCTTGCTGAGTTCTCTGTTTCTAGATGAAGACGTTAGCGACAACACTTTCATCGAACCCGACGTACCAATTGATCAGGTTCAATTTCTTTCTTAAATTAGTTAACATCTTAATTCTGGAGTATTCTTGAACGCGAATTATTATTTATTAGCTTTAATCAAAAACAATATCCAGTTTGGTCGGCAGGTTACCGAGTTTCTGTTCATATGCAACAGGTGCGATCGGAGCCGTACTCTCTGCCGGATCAATTCATTTGGTCTGACGTGGACATCAAAGATGCCGCTCAGCTGACAGAGTTGTACACTCTTCTCACTGAGAACTACGTGGAAGACGACGACAACATGTTCCGTTTCGATTACAGTCCGCAGTTCCTGCAGTGGTTAGAAAGGAGCAAGAACAGTTGTGGAGAGTGAAAGGTTGATGATGCAGGGCTCTCCTGGTGCCTGGATGGCTCCCTCAGTGGCACTGCGGAGTTCGCGCCACGACCTCTGGTTCGTTTCCGTTTATTTCGATTTAACATATTTCATAATTAATAATTGTAAGCTTGCAGGCCGACTTGTCGCCTTCATCTCTGCCATTCCTCAAACCATGCGCATTATTGATGTTGAGAAGAAAATGGTCGAGATCAATTTCCTATGCGTCCATAAGCGACTGAGGTTAGTGAACTCTTTTGTTCTCGAGCTGGTGATTTAATGAGCAGTTGGGATTGTTTTTTCAACTTTATTTTGGCTTTTGAATTCATTTCGTTCTCTCACTATCTCCATAATCGCTCTCAAGATCAAAGCGCGTGGCTCCCGTCCTGATTCGTGAGATAACTCGTCGAGTGAACCAGCAAGGAATCTTCCAGGCTGCCTACACAGCGGGCATTGTCATCCCGAAGCCGGTCGCTGTGTGCAGGTCTCTTTGTACGCTGACACTCTTCCAAGTCCGTTCCATGACCCTGCCAGGTACTACCACCGCTCTCTGAATCCTCGCAAGCTGATCGAGTGTCGCTTCTCGCATCTCTCCAGTAAGATGACACTTGCACGTACCATCAAACTCTACAAGCTCCCAGATGTCAGCGTTCTTATAATACCTTTTATCTCACTCCACTACATTTACTTCCATTCCAGACAACGCGCACCGAAGGTTTCCGCCCTCTTCAAAAGAAGGCTTGTATCTTTCCCTTTTTCCAGTAGGACAATCTCAGGTCAAGGCTTCTGTTAAATTCAATGGAGTATAATGCTTACCCGGTAGTTGCCTCTGTGAACCTTTGGCTCCCGAAATGATTAAGTCTATGTTCCTTGAATATGGTAATGTTCAATGCACCGTTTATCAGGATCTGACGGCGGCTTGGCAGTTGCTGGTTGAGCACTTGAAGTCGTACAAATTGGCTCCTGTTTTCACGAAGAAAGAATTCGAGCACATCTTCCTGCCCAGGGAGGATGTTGTCTACTCTTTTGTTATCGAGGTTCGTGTTTAGCTATCGGCATTCGACATGCACAGCAGTGATGTTTGAATTTGCATACGGAACATTTCTTGCTTTTCTCCTGTTGCAATGGGAGTGGTAGTTCTGTATTTCGTTACCCCTTTTTGCATTGCACCTCTCTCATGCTACATAATTCTTCAATTCTGCTACCTTCTTTACCTTTGATGTTTGTGATATCGGGTTACATTTCCACAAAGACCTATTACCAATTTTTTTTCTTGGAAGAAAAATTCTTATGCTTCACTGACAGTGTGATGTTTGAGAATGGCGGAAAAATCACGGACATGGTCTCTTTCTACTCGCTGCCCTCTTCTGTCATGCATCATCCCATGCACAAGGTTTGTAACAAAGACGGAGAGAAATATCCGTGTTATTTGCTATGTTTTTAAATACCTTTTTTAATTGTAGAGAGTGATGAGTGAGTTGTAAACATTACAGACGATTCGCGCAGCGTACGGTTATTACATCGTCCCGGCAACGACTCCTCTCAAGCAACTCATGAATGATGCTCTCATTGTTGCCAACCAGGTCATTCGTGTCGTCTATCATATATTGCGTAGTGAAACATGGCATGCAGAGATTTTAAGTTAAAATCCGATAATAATGTAAAGAAATGCGTTTCAGATTGGCTTTGACGTCTTCAATGCCCTGGATCTCATGAACAATAAGCAGGTCACCAATCTTTTTCGTATTTACCTTGTTTGAATTAGATGTAAGTTTACTGTACGTTCATTGAAGTTCCTGGAGGAGCTAAAGTTCGGCATCGGCGATGGGAACCTGCAGTACTACCTGTACAACTGGAGATGCCCGGATATGCAGCCGGCTGATGTTGGTCTCATCCTACAGTAAGAATTGCTAACAGAGTTATCGTATCTTGTGTCGAGTATTGTATTCCAGAATAGCTCAATTGTTCTATAAAGTACTCTTAGTTAAGCAAGAACTATTATGACATATTTTTGATACTCGTAACCGATGGTTCTATTCCGAGTATTCTTCTGGTTGTTTTCATCGCCTGCCATCGTCGCAATTTTCCTTATTCAAATTGTTTGATGTATGAATTTACGCCTATGAATTGCCGTTGAAAACAAAAAGTGAAGTGTTGTCCCCGGTATTTCGGTATTGTAGTTTTTTATCAGTCAAGCAGCCCTCAGAAGTATTTTTAATTGATTAATCAATCTCGATTGTCATTTATGGACCGTTTATTTATGGCGTCAACTCTGCCGATCTGTTTTATATTTCAGCAAACAATGAAACGTTAAGAGATTCTTCTTCTGTGAAAAAAAAATTCAAGTACGTATCATCGCGCTCTCGAATATACTATCATAAAATTAATCTGATCACAAACACTCATAACAATCCTATATGGGTTAAAATTGAACAGAGGGAAACCGGTATAGCAATGGCGTGGAATAAGATGTGTCAGCAGAACCGGTCTAAGGGGCATGCCGTTTATGATACTTCCAGTGGAGGGGCGAGTCTAAGCAGACGCCTCTTTCTTGTTCGGATCTTCGATCTTCGCGAATAGCTTGTCCAATACCTGCACAGATTTGATATCAGTTGTGTGCGGCATGAAAAGCTTCACTTTCTGGTCATCTAGACTTTGTATTTAAATAAAATACCAGGTTAGCGCAGGTGGGAAGACGTGTACCGGGACCGAAGATCTGAGCGACCCCAGCAGAGTAGAGAGTGTCGTAGTCTTGGGGAGGGATTACTCCACCGGCAACTACCAAAATGTCACTGGAAATGGTCTATAATTAGGAGAACGACTAAAGAGAGAAGAAAGAGAGAGGACCTTCTGCCGAGCTTGGCCAGTTCATTAATGAGTTGAGGGACGAGAGTCAGATGGCCAGCGGCGAGACTCGACGCACCGATCACGTGCACGTCGGCATCCACCGCCTGCTGGGCTGCCTCGGCTGGCGTTTGGAACAGGGGACCCACGTCCACATCGAAGCCTGCGAGCAGCCAGGGACATAGAATGGAGGAGAAGAACGAGGGGTGAGAGAAAGAGAGAGTGAAGGAGAGAAAGAGAGAGAAAGAGAGAGAAAGAAAGAAAGAGAGAGAGAGAGAGGAAAGAGAAGAAGAGAGAAGGAACCCATGTCAGCGAATCCAGTGGCGATGACCTTCGCACCCCTGTCGTGTCCGTCTTGACCCATCTTGGCCACCATGAGACGGGGCTGGCGACCATCCAGTTTGGCGAACTCTTTTACTCGGCTCATCACCTATGAGAAACATTGGAAAAGGCAAGAAATAAGGAAAGGGAAAGAGATGAGCACAATTCAAGATAAAAAAGGCAGAAACCGTTGCAATCTCGTCTGTCTCGCCGAATTCGTTGCGGTACGCGCCAGAAACCATGCGGTTCACAGCAGAATATCTGCAGAAATTACGGGTTCGAGGGAAAAGTACGAATTTTCCTTAAGAAAAAAGAAAAGACACTAAGTAAGGAATGTGTTAATTGAGTAAAATAGATTGAGCAGTTGGCCGTGTGGAGAGACGCGAAGTGGTGCCTAACCTGGAGAAGACCTTCTCCATGGCATCCGAGATCTCCCCGACCGTGCAGCGTGCTCTGGCTGCATCCACTGCTGCTTCCAGTAGATTCCCGCTTCCTTCCGCATACTGCAAGTGCACTTGCAAAGCCAAGAGCAAGAAGCAGCAGTACCTGAGTGATCTTGTCGAGGGCAGCCTTGGCTGCGGAATCGTCTCTTGTCTTCTTCATGCGATCCAGCTTTGCGATCTGAGACACCCGGGCGTTGTCGATCTGGAGAACTTCTACCCGTTGCTCCTGCAGAAGGGAAAGCTTGGATTCTTCATTCTGAGCCGACGAGAAAGCTCAACCTTCTCAAGGCGATACTTGTTCACTCCGACGATCACGTCCTTCCCAGCATCGATGCGGGCCTTCAATTCTTTTCGTGATTACTCCTTATTGGAAATTGCTAGCATCATCGTAGATACACTTCCCCTCATCTCCGTTCTCTCTCTTGCTCTCTCTCTCTCTTCTATTTCAATTTCCATGAATTCCCCTACCGACCTGCTTCTTAGCCGCAGCCTCTTCAATACGCAACTTTGGCATACCAGAAGCAACAGCCTTGGCCATTCCACCAAGCTCGTCCACTTCACGAATGATCTTAACCAAGACAGTGTTAGAACAAAGTTATGAAAATAAAACGGGCAGAGAAAAGGAGAGAGAGAGGGAGAGAGAGAGAGAGAGAGAGAGAGGGGGAAGGAGAGAGAGAGTGAGGGAGAATGTGAGAGACGAAGATGAGAATAGAGAATGATAACAAAGGTTGGGAGGAAGAAAAGATGAAAGTACTCGCTTCTAACGCCTTCTCGTAAATCTCATCCGTCAGCGATTCCATCATGTAAGAGCCGCCCCATGGATCAGCAACCTGAAGCAATCTTACAGTTGACGATTACAAATAAATGCAAACAAGTTTAAATTATTTAAAAAGGGCATGTCTCAAGCAATGGCTGACATTGCAGATACCGCTCTCTTCTTGAATGATGATTTGTGTGTTACGGGCAATTCTTGCGGAGAAAGGGGTTGGCAGTCCTAAGAAAGATTTTGGCTTAACCAATCAACTAAAAAGAAAGTATGAGATGAGAGTGACTACCGAGCGCCTCGTCGAATGAATTGGTGTGCAGCGACTGAGTTCCACCAAAGACGCTCGCCATTGCCTCGATCACGGTGCGGATGATGTTGTTGTAGGGGTCCTGCAGAGACGGAGAGAGAGAAAGAGAGAGAGAGAGATAAAGATAGTGAGAGAGAACGAGAGAGAGAAAGAGAGATGGAGATAGAGAGAGAGGGGAGAGAGAGAAAGAGGGAAAGCGAGAGAGAGGAAGATGAAGATAGATAGAGTGATCCCTTCGTGACGGACATCAGACTGACCTGCTCAGTCAACGACCACCCGGATGTCTGGGAGTGAGTGCGAAGCATGAGAGACTTGTCGCTCTTCGGCTGGAATCGTTCCTTGATCAGATTCGCCCAGAGTCGGCGGGCAGCGCGCATCTTTGCAATTTCCTGAAGTCTCCAGAAGCAATCAGTAATGTAACAATAAATATTCATTTCAGATATAAAATACATTGTGTAAATGCCTCATTTAGTAAAAAGTCTCAAACCATGTAAAAGTTCATGGAGATGCCCCAGAAGAAGGAGAGCCTCGGTGCGAATTGGTCGATGGTGAGGCCGGCAGCCAAGCCAGTCCTCGCGTATTCGATGCCGTCTGCGATGGTGAACGCCATCTCCAGCACGGCATCCGCTCCTGCTTCCTTGCAAAGGAAAGCCTTCTCTCAGCTGCTACTCTCCCACTCACTTGCATGTGATAGCCAGAGATCGAGATCGAGTTGAACTTCGGCATTTCCTTCGAAGTGTAGTAGAAGATGTCGCCGATGAGACGCATGGATGGCTCTGGCGGGTAGATGTACGTGTTGCGTACCTCAAGAGAGAACAAGTGGAAGGAGCATGGCAGAACGGCCACCAACCATGAACTCCTTCAGGATGTCGTTTTGAATTGTGCCGGAAAGTAGTTTCCGACTCACTCCCTGGAATAAGAAAGCTTACCTTTTTGTAGAATGTTGAATATAAGCGAGAAACTCACTTGCTCCTCTCCCGCAACGATGAACATGGCGAGAACGGGAATGACGGCGCCATTCATAGTCATGGACACACTCATCTGAATGGCCTTGTTCCAACTTCCCCTCCCTCTCTGCTCTCCTTACCTTGTCAAGTGGAATGCCATCGAAGAGCTGCTTCATGTCTTCCACCGAATCCACTGCAACTCCAGCCATGCCAACGTCTCCGTAAACACGCGGGTTATCCGAGTCATAACTGCAATGAGAAGGGAAGTTGTTGCTAGATGTCATAGTAAAAAATAACCCCCGATGAGTTGCCAGATCGAAGGCTACGGAGAGGCCCTGCTGTCCGGCCTTGATGTTGTCCTTGTAGAACTTGTTTGATTCCTCGACCGTCGAGAAGCCGGCGTATTGTCTGAAGTGAAACCATTGTACCGGCAGCATTTTATGGTATATAAAATGCTAAAGATTGCTGCTGGACGTTAAGCCGATTATGTAAAGAAATAATAAAGAGGAACCTGATTGTCCACGGCCTCTGAGTGTACATTGTCGGGTAGGGGCCTCGCGTGAATGGAAACTCGCCGGGTAACTTAAATAACATTAAAATACACTATATGTAATTCAGCAAACGCACTTTCACTGACCTAGCATCACAGCTGATTACAATGTCCGGAGTAAACTTATGGTGGCAGGAAGGCAAACCTCGGGCTCCTTTCCAATGTCACACGCGCGATCTTCTGGGAGATACAATGGTTTCATGTCGATTCCCTCCGGTGTCTTTCGAATCAAAGCAACAGCTTCTTTACCCTGAATATTAAAATTCAACAACTATAATTTTGGGGTCCGAATCAGAGGTGTAAACGGGCCCAAAAATTTTTGGGCCAGCCCGGCCCGTCGGGCCCTAAGTCTCGGCCCGGCCCGGCCGGATTTCCGGGCCCTGGAATTTTGGGCCCGGCCCGTGGGCCCGTTTGAGCCCGATTTTCAAAAAATTTTGAGAAAAAAAGTCCAACGAGTTACAATGTGTTTTGAAATTCAGAATTTTTCATGCTCGTGCTACGAACAGTCATTTTAATGTATAGAAGTACGACTTTTAGTGGGCAAAATGAACAAATGAAGAAAGTTTTGTACTTATCAATGCCACCAGTCGTCCTGACTGGACGACATTGTGTGCTTATCGGGCCCAATCGGGCCTACGGGCCGGCCCAACTTTTCTTGGGCCCGGGCTCTTGGGAAACTGGGCCGGCTCGGCCCGCGGGCCGGCCGGGCCGGCCGGGCCGGCCCATTTACACCTCTGGTCCGAATACAATATTTCGGAATTAGAAGGAAAAGAGTAACCAGCCTTCATGGCCTTCTTAGCCATCTCTGCCCAGACGGCATTGATGGGCAGCTTTCTGTAGTCAGAAGCGCATCGCGCGAGACTCTGAACTGCTAATCTGACACCTTCGTCTTCAGGAAAGATGAAATGAGTCTTCTCTTCGTTTTCATAAAATAAAAAAAAACTTAATGCGAAGCCTCACCGGAATTAGAGACTGTCGTGTGCGTAGCATTTGTGGTAAACTGGCCAAGGTCACCCCAGCAAGGCTGGCCTGTCAATCCTACACTTTCAAGTTGTTCATTCACGTAAATAAACGGCCGATTTTTGGAATAACACATGTTAGACTCGTAAATCAAAAACAAGAGTGATAGTGATTGTGTAAATGGCAGATGATCAAGAGTTAAGAAACAAGAGAGAAAGGGAAATAAGAATCAGAGAAGGGAATAAGAGAGAAATGGGGAGAGTGCCCACGTGGGTTCGTGGGTTGAAATATCATGAAACACAAATAAATTGAGGTTGTTCATAGCACGCAGGAGTGTTCGAACTTTACTTGACGTCATCAAGAGCCGCGTGCAGACAAAGATCGTGGAGGAGAAAAGAGAGAGGGGGGAGAGACTGCAGAATGCAAAGAAAAAGAGAAAGGGGGCAAGTGACGGGAAGAGAAGCACGCAGTTGCTCTTTTCCTAGTAGTTCAATCTTACACTTCCCCCTTCCCAACGTATCCATAAATACTATCTACGTACGAACAGCCGAATAGTAACAACATAACAAACTACAAACGCAAGTGACGGAGGGGAAGGACGAAATTCCCTTAATATCCCAAGATATTCCTAATGAACAGCGTATCATATGCAATGAGTTGTTCTCGGCTTCTTCGCGATAAAACGGCTTTATTTTTCTATTATGCCGACGCAACCTTACATTTCGCATTCAATACATATTATACTTTTTTCATTCTGGCTTCGGAATATGATTATTATAGCATGAATACAATAACAACTGCACAGGGAATAAGTATTGCGACTAGACCAGTTCACAAGAACACCATAGTTTCAAATAAACTTATTGCATAATACAGAGTATCAGTAGTAGTCCTTTCTCACAGTTAAAGAGAATATGCCTTATCACTCCCGCTCTCTCCTCACAATCAGAATCTGGAACTCGTAACAAGATGAACAATAGATCACACAGCAAGAAATCCGTAGAAAGAGATCGCATAAAAATAAAATAACTCAAAGCAAATCCTCCTTCAATATTACAGAATCTTTCATTCCCGATACTACGAAATGACTACGCAGTGTACCCACTAAAATTGCTAGGACGACAAGCTACAGCATGCCTCTACACATTACCAGAATGTGCTGCTAACACCAAGTTGGCCACGACGGCCGTAGTCAACATGGATTCGAAGGTTCATCCGTTCCACCCGAACCTGCAGAATTTCGAAGGGGATCATTTGAAACACAAGCAAACTCGATTCATTCAGACCGTGCACATTTTGCTTCCCACAGAAAGTTCCGTTTGTAGCCACGAGCAATATAAGTGGCATCTCCTACCCGAAATTCCCAATGAAAAATTCCAAATCTTCACCTCCAGACTGTAGTTGAGTGTCGGAGTTGTCCACAGTTTGCACTGATCTCGCATCTCCTCCGGGACCACAACTCAATTCATTTCCCATTTTCTTCCAGCAACTAAAGGGAGCCTACTGCTTTGCTCCAACCTTGTTCCCTTGCAATGAGTGGAGAAGCCGGAAGTGTAATGATGAGTTCCCAGAGAGGAGAGCTGTCGGGATACTCCGAAGCCAGCCAGATACACCGTGTGTGGAAGGCCTGTATAGACAAAATGTTAAAGTGAATATTATAACTCATTAATCTATTACATTTCGCAAGCAAATAGGGATTTTATATACATTATATACTCCCGAAGATGAAATACAAGCAGACCTTTATTGCCCGAATAAGACCTTCGTGGGTGATGACGCAGAGAGGCAGACGGATGCAACTGTAAGTCAGATTCTATAATCAACACATGGCGATAGAGAGAGAGAGAGAGAGAGAGAGAGAGGGGGGGGGGAGGGAGGGAGGGGAAAGAGAGAGGGAGGGAGAGAGAAAAAGAGAAAGAGAGACAGGATAGCCCACCGTCGAATAACGCTCTCATTCAGTACGATGTGACACAGCGAGTCGTCGTCAAAAGCGGGGTGCACCTTCAGTGAGAAACTTCTTTATTCTTTTAGCTCTATTTGCTATATTTACTACATTACCATAACCAAAATTTTTAACATAGGTCATATTTATTAACACAGTGACACCTAATTAGTAACAAAAGAAATTATTATAAGAAAATTTTAAGTCGGTGGCCTGTAAAAACTGAATAATTTACACGGTTTGGGCAATAAAACCCAGATTAGGGAGGACCAATATTGATGGAAAAGTCATATACATACCAAGCCGATTTCAGCCGCTTCGATGGCAACTTCGATAGCGGGAGAAGCGATGAAAAGAGAAGGGCGGAGAGCTTCTGCAGCCTGGAGATCGGTGTGGTTGAAGACGTAGAGAGAGCGGGCAGGACACACCTCAAAGAATCACAAATACAGAGGGCGATGGCTGGGGTCAAGAAAACGTACGGAGAAAATGGGAATATAAAGCAAGATACCTTCTCGAGTAATTGGTGCAGAGAGTGTGGAGAAGTGGTTGTGATTCTGTCGAGAATGAGATCACGAATGGCACGGAAATCAGCAGCCAGAAGACGGCCCGCCATCTCCTCGTCAATGGCCAGCCCACGCACGTGCAAGGCGTGGCACACGCAGAGACGGCTGCAGGTTCAGTCAGGATATAATTAAGCCTATTTTAAACAATTATCAATCTTTCCGCCTTTTGAAGCAATGCCATGACAGAACAGAATACTTCGCAGTCAACACTGATTATCGCGATCTTTCAATCGGCATAAGCTCTCCAGGAAGAGGAAAACATCAGTATTTTACAAAGGAGAATTGTTGCAAAAAGCGCAGCTTCACAGAGTTGCGCTCGATTTAAAAAAAAACGTGACTAACCGCATGACTGCATGAAGTCGGTCGAGAGGCAGAACCAGCAGAGCCTGGCCCTGGCTGATGATCCGACGAAGAGAGACGTGTTGCTGCCCCGCCGACTGCCACTCTTCTGCCCCCGCGAATGATGGTATTGGACGGGGCCGGCCTTCTTCTACGTGACCGAGTAGCTGGCCAGAGAATGAAGCTGTCTGCATTCCATTACTTTTTCACCAGGATAATAGCAGAGATCTTCTTGCAAATATATTCCATTACCAAAAATAAACGAACACGCGGTAAAAGATGTCGTTGTGAGAGGAAATGATCGGTCTGTCGCCATTCCCGCTCAATCAAGCAGAGACCGGTAGTTGATGAGGAAGTGATTGCGAGAGTGACCGCAGAGGAGGACTGAGACAAGTCCGCCAGAGAGGGAACTATTCTCCCCAGTTCAAGGCCACCAACGACCTGCAGAGAGAAGATGAGAAGAAGAAGTTCTTTTCCGTCTTCCATCCTCACCTGTCTCCTCGCTTTTCCTGCGTATTCCACCAGAGCAAACATCCGACGGCTTGTCTAAGAATCATCAAGCATAATATTCCCTTAGGAAGATAAGGAGAAAACGAACAGCTCGGAGGTTGAGTTGAGTGCCAAAGTCGCATGCTTCGACGATGCGGAAGAGAACCTCAGCAGGAAACTCATCTATCCTTTAAAAAGATCAGTATTTATTTCATTACTATGCAAAATAATCGACACATACAGAAAAAAGAACTATGAAATAGAAGCTAACGATATTTGTGGAAGAGAAGACGCCTTCAGCTTCTTCAATGAGCAGAAATTGAAAAATGAGAACAAGGCGCATGTTACAGAATTCAGGATCTAAATATATTAATACTAGTGGTTAAACATTAACATTAAGCATTTCGACAAACCTTCTTCGTCTGTTGGCCAATTAGAAACGATGTCTTCTTTTTCTTCTTTTGAATGGGAGATCGGATAGTGTTCAACTAAAGAATGAAGTGTCCTCATGAGAAGTGTTAGCATTCCGTCAACTGACATGTGACCGAAGTATAGAGACTGGCTCAGCGTGAGGAGCGCCCATGCCTCTGCTCTGGAAATCGGGGCACCTGGACAATTCCAGAAATGAAGAAGCCTCAGGCTTCAGCCACACTGACACGGGCCACCACACCACGCTCCTCCGCTTTCCTCCCCCGTTTTTACTTTCTGGAATACAATGTGATGAAGAACGAAGGCAGCTGGCACATCATAACTAAAGCTATACCACCAGAGAACCTCAAATAGCAGAAGAGCTCAGGTAGTGGAGGGAATTGAAACCAGGTTGTATGCACTAGGCTACTACTAGAAGTATCGCCTTGGCAGGGATAACAGAAGAACAGGAATGACTTGATGATCCGGAGTCTGAACTAGAACATAGGACGGGGAGAGGAGACAGGGGGCGAGATAGTGTTGCACCAGGCATTCGTGGTGCAACTTGCGACCCAGCTCTCTTTGATCTACGCCCCTAGATCACACTATAAACTGCTTGTCCCACCACCATCATGGCGTACTATAAAAATTAATATCATAGAGCAATACAACTCAAGAATATCCGTTCTCCAGTTGAAGGTAGCTTACAAACACGAGGCAAACGGCATTTCGCAGCACACAATGAAGCCTTACATATTTTTATCCGAAGCAACAACAAAATGAATGATAACGACCTCAACAGAAACAACAAAAAAAACGCTGATAACCTCGCACTATTCTAATTATTTCATTATAAGCTGATGAGACAAGTGAGATCCGCCATTTTGAGCTTCAAATCGCAGAATTCGCTCTGCGTGATCTAGCCCCAGAGAAGGCTAAAGAGCGAGAATGGTACAACCTGAAATAGTTAGATATAGTAATTATAGATATAGATGTTTTCATATCATGTTTAACGCTTTTAAGAGGGAAACTGAGAAACCTCGCCATTTGGCAACGGCTCAGGTCCCTTGCGGAAGCCGAGGTATACAACAAACGGGACGAAGCCCCACTGCACGGTGAAGCGCGTCACCTAAGTATACAAGACACGATTGCGATTCTAGAGAAAAAAAAGGAAGAAATTTCAGGCTTGGAAAACCTCACTCACCTCAACAGCACTGCAGATCGCGTTCTTCGTGGCTGGAGAGAGCTGCATGGCTGCAATGCTAGTCTACGATAAAGAACATCAGAGTGTTAGAAGAGATAATAGAGTTTGGTCAAGAACCAACAGAACGCAAAGAGCTCAAGAAAACAATATTAGACTTTATTCACCATGCCATTACCATGAGAAAATAAATGTACTAAGCAAGGAATTGTTCACACTCAACCCAAAAATCAAAGTGAAAAAAAACATATTGTACACCGAAATAGAATAAATAAACTCTATTTTTAAGTCACGACCAAATACGAAAAAGTATACATCTTTAATCATAATTATAAATTAGTAAAATCTGCATATCCATAGGAATATAAACTACAGTGTGAAAAGATAGTTAAGCAAAAACCATAGGCTTTGCGGCGCATTCTAGAATCTCACGGATATATCCATCACATTTGTTATAAATAAAATAGCTTTGAAGACTCTTCTCTTAGCAACACCCCACTCTATCACGAGGAATCAGCCGCAATTCGGAGCCGTGCTTCAGGAAGATGTTCCCTGCCGATTGGGATGGATTGATGCCCACTCCGTCGTTCGTGATGATTGCAGACGTGGCAGCGGGAACCTGAATTCAGCATGAATGAAGGAAATAGCTAGATTCAACTGAAAACTGAATAGCTGACTGATGTAGAGAACCATTACCGGCAATTTCAAACGTATTTTGATAAGACAAACCTTAAATTCCTCGGCTGCGAACTTGAGGACAGCGGTGAAGGGAGTCTGTTCAGGTACACTCAGACTAAAGAGGATTAATGTCAATATGAGATTTAAAGGGCAATTGCGAATCAAGCATTTGAGAAAATAATGATCAATATTAAAACGAACACTTTGAATGGCAGCTTGGGATCGCTGGTCAGCGTGATCTTAAAGGTGACCTTGCTAGACCCACTGGTGGCCGGAGCAGTCGACATCCCTTAAAAATCAAAGAGATAAACAAGTTATTCTTTAATACCATTTAAAAAACCGAGTTTCGTGACACTGCGAAACTGCCAATTTGTACAGTAATATGATAAAACCCAAAACTCGGACCTGAAAGTAGAAGTAGTAAATCACTCTCGTCTATACCAAGGTTGGATTTGCGGATAGTAGCTTGGTCTCCATTAGACCCTTTTTGCGCGAGTTTTTTTCTTCATGAAGTCTTATGAGTGTTTCGATATGTAAATATAGTTCTGAATTGCTTTGTTTCGTAAATGTCACATTCATGTTCATGTTAATATAATCCTCTGTAGCCCAGACTGCCTTTCATTCTTGTGACTGAAAATGCTGCGAACTTTAGTGCTACGGTCACTTTCCAGTTCCGAATAAACTTTCCCCATGTGATATCGGCAAGGTGTAGTGGCATTGTTTCACTCTCACGCTCCCTACAAGCATTGAATGATACATTTTTCTTCTGAGCATTTCTTATCACTCGCAAGGCTGTGCTTTGTGCTCCTCATTCCTTCCCTGCTTATTTTCTGGTCAAAACCAGGCCCGGGCCGGCCCGCTGTCCCGCGGGCCGTGCCGGGCCGGGCCCTATTTTCAAAATCTCGGCCCGGGCCGGGCCCGGGCCCGCCAAATTGGCAACGGGCCGGGCCCGGGCCCGCCAAATTAGCAACGGGCCGGCCCGGGCCTATGTTAAAACGGACCCGGTCCGGGCCCGGCCCGGCCCGTGGGGTATGCGGGCCGGGCCGGGCCCTGCCTTGAAAATCTCGGCCCGGCCGGGCCCGGGCCCGCCAAATTAGCAACGGGCCGGGCCGGGCTCGGCCCGCTTTGATCATCCCTGTCCGTGATTCATCGTTCGCATCATTAGAATACCTGCACTGTTTTAAGAACTGTTGCTATGAGATTTATGATGTTATTTGCCGCCCATTCTGATGTTAGCTCTCAGTATAACCTCTCAACCCGTGTGCTTTCGCGGACTCTTCAGTGTTTACATACACGTCGTTGGTCATACGCCGGTCAAGGGGATGAGTGAAATTGCATCGTAGTCTTTCGGAGTGACTGCTCTTCTTTTGTGACGCATTGATCAACTGAAGCGAAAACCACCTTTCTCCTCCTTTAATTCAGGTGTCGTTTCGCAATCGAAAAGACAATTAACTGAATAATCTTCCGTCGTGCCTATGAGACCCCTGCAGCAACTTTAGCAACGGTGAAAAGAAGGTAGCTTTCTTGTTACCTTTTTTCACGGCAGTTTTGTGATATCTGTTAATTGTTCCCCATTCGTTTACCAATTTTTATTACCTTTTAAAACTCGGAAGTTGGCTCATTGCTGTATTCTATGCGTTGTCTTGTTTATTTTTTCCATTGTTAAGCATGCCGCAAGTCGTGGCATCGACGCGACATCTCATTATAAACAGCACACATCAGCCGCAGAGGTTCTGCTCAAATGTAATCAGGTTAGATAAAGATTATTGCAAATTGTTTACAACGGGAATTTCAAGTAATTAACTAGCATAAATTTCAGTACTTGTAAATATTCGCCCTTGACGTTCTTCCCCCGCTTTTTGGTCGAACAGTTTCGACGGTATAACAACATCTTCTTCCTCGCTATCGTTCTGCTCCAGGTGAGTCATGTGTATTTGGATAGGATATTGAAGAGCTAAATAAACATTTACTGCTTGTTGTTCGATGAAATCGAACGTGCCTCGTGCAATGTGAATCCTGCTTCCAGCAAATTTCGGATGTCAGCCCAACTGGTCGATTCACAACTCTCGTGCCCTTCGTGCTCATTCTCTCAATCTCTGCGCTTAAAGAGATTTTTGAGGACATTGTATGTTCTGACACCTTTTGACCTTTCGTTTCAGAAGGAAAAAACTTAGAATATGCGGCAAATTATCGATCGCATTTTTTAAAGGCTGCTACACGTAATGCACTATTTCAGAAACGTCGGGCTTCCGATAACCAAGTGAATAACTTCCCTGCAAAGATTCTCCGGAATGGATCCTTCGTTGATGCTAAATGGAAAAATGTTAGCCTCATTTTAACTAAGTTTGAATGCTTTCTTGGAGATTTCCGTTAGCTGAAATCAAACTGTCCTTTGTTTAGCTTGAAGTTGGTCAAATTATACGCGTTGAGAACGATCATCTCTTCCCAGCCGATCTCTTGTTGTTATCTTCCAGCGAGCAACAGGTTACAATGTATTCCTGGCTGAATTTCCATTTCTGGTCGTGGATAAGTGCTGGTTATGAATTCTGTCGGATCGCATGGCCAAGAACATGTCTAGGGAATGGCGTACATCGAGACGAGTAACTTGGATGGCGAGACGAATCTCAAGATTAAGCAGTCACTGGACGTGACTGCTGAACTGACATCTTCTGAGCTGCTCACCCAATGGCAAGCTGAGATTGAGTGCGAGCCTCCGAGCAGGTCAGAGTCATTTACTGGCTCTTGCCATGACATCTCTGCTCTCGAGACCCGTTGGCCAACCAATTATGCCTTTCTTTGCATATTTGATCTTGGAAGAATCTGGACTTTCTTCAGACATGTCAATGAATTCGCCGGCAACCTCCTTACCAGTGTTCAGCAGCAACATTTCGGTATCTTTTATTCCTTTTTTCCTCGTTCATGATAGTCTTCCACTCTCTCTCTCTCTCTCTCTCTCTCTCTAATCTCTCTCTGTCTCTGTCTCCTTCTCTCTCTCTTTCTTCTCTCCTCTTTTCCTCCCCATTTGCAGGCATCGACCAGTTGCTGCTGCGTGGTGCTCGTCTGAAGAACACAGCGTGGTGCTTCGGTGCTGTGATCTACACTGGCCACGACGCCAAGTTGCTCATGAATTCCAAGATGGCCCCCTTGAAACAGTCAGCTTACAGACTCCATTTTCCGTTTTTCTCCAATCTTTTTCCATTCCATATATGGTTTTAGCATTTTCAAGACTCTGAATGTTTTGATTGAAGGTCGACGGTGGACGTGATGACGAACCGTCGAATCATCTTCCTCTTCGCTGTCTTGGTCACTCTCGCCTTGATCTCTGCCATGGGAGCTGAGTTGTGGAATGTGCATAATCTGGATGACTCGTGGTACATCAACTTCATTGGTACGCCAAATGCCAGAAATGATTTTTTTTCCTACCTTTCTTTTTCTATTCTACTGTTCACTTTGTTCAGGAACCTCTACCTTTGGCTGGAACGCATTGACCTTTTTCATTCTTTACAATAACCTCATTCCCATTTCTCTGCAAGTTACGCTTGAGCTCGTTCGCTTTTTCCAGGTTATTCTGAAAATTTCTTCGTTCTCAGCATAAAGTATGAAATGGTGAGTGGAGAGAGGAATACTTGGCAGGCCTCTTACATTAACAACGACCTGGCCATGTACGATCCCGTCTCCGATTCATGTGCTGTCGCACGCACTTCAAATCTCAACGAGGAGCTCGGACATGTTCGATTTACATTCTTTCCCATTTTATTGACGTGAATGATATCTGTAGTTATCTTTATTAAAAAAATAATAATGTGAAAAAATAATTGCCTTCATTTGTTAAATTTCCAGGTCAAATTCGTTATGTCGGATAAGACGGGAACTCTAACGCAAAATATAATGAAGTGGAAGAGATGCTCAGTGGCCGGAGACTCTTACGGAGACCACGAGGCCGATGAGTTTGCTGATCAACGACTTACGGAAGATTACAAGCAGGAACCGGTATGAGTCATGAAAAACCAATCGTGGAAGTTGTAAAGAGTAAGAGGCATTACTAATACGAGGAATGTTTCAGACTTCGGAGAAAGCTCGTTTGATTCGGGAGTTGCTCACAATGATGGCGTGTTGTCACACCGTAGTGCCAGAAAAGAAAGAGGGCGAGGTCTGTTTTTGCTGAAACGGTTGATGGGAGATTTTGAGTAGTTTCTTGTGAACACATTTCCCAATCTCCAGCAATTGAACTAATTGTTTCTTGATTGTTACTTGCAATTTGTATTGGGTATAGAGTCCATAATAAAAAGGTAAATGTTTCAGTTGCTGTACCAAGGGTCCTCCCCAGACGAAGGTGCCCTTGTTCGAGGAGCTGCCTCGCAGGGAGTCATCTTCCACACACGACAGCCAAAGAAGGTTGTCCTCAACACGGTCGGTTTCGTTGAATGTCTTATATGATAGAAACCCACTAACTCCCTTGTCCAGTTTGGCGCGGATGAAACTATCGAAATGTTGGATGTCATTGACTTCTCTAGCGATCGCAAGAGAATGAGCGTCGTTGTGAGAGCAGCAGACGGGCAGATCAAACTCTACACCAAAGGAGCTGTCAGTTTTACTTCTGCGGCTGCTCTGCCTTCCCTGCCAGTCCCATCATTCTTCTCAGGACACAGTCATCTTCGAGAGGTTGTCTTCCTCATCCAGGCCTGCTCTTGCCAAGTGCCGCGAGCATCTCGAGGAGTACGCGAGCTTCGGCTACCGTACTCTCTGCTTTGCCATGGCTGACATTGATGAGGTAACTCCCTTGTTTAGCTTATTCCATTTCATTCTCGCTATTATATGGTCATCAGTGAATGTTTTTTCTTGAATTGCAGGAGACATATGGCCGCTGGTCCATCGAGTACCACAAAGCTACACTCCAAATAGAGAATCGTCAAAAGGTACGCTCTCATTCTCTGATTAGCTGAATTGTGTCAGGGATTGAGCACTCGGAAATTTATAGTAAAGATGTGTTAAAAATTGGAGGGAATCGAAGCAGTCGCAGAAGAGATCGAACGAGAATTGGAACTGGTTGGAGCGACTGCCATCGAGGACAAACTTCAGCAGGTTTATGGAGTCTGAAGGAGGGTGCAAGTCATCCCCGATTGAATGACAATGCTTGAGGGTATGAAATCTTCCATTTTAGTTTGTTCCGGAGACGATTCAAGCTCTGATGGCTGCTGACATGCGAGTGTGGATGCTCACGGGGGATAAAAGGGAGACGGCTATCAATATTGGTAGCTTTTTGAGTGTTACTTCTAGTCGCAATTCTGGATTTTATTGGACAAATGGACAAAGAGAACGAGCTTGGGTTTTTCAGCCCACTCTTGTTCGCTGTGCACGCACAACACGGAGTTGCTGATCGTGGACAAGAACACGTACGACGAGACGTATGCCAAACTGGCTCATCTGGCAGAGAAGGCCAGGCATCTCGAACAGCAGCAACGGTTCATCACATCCTTGCTATTTTTCACATCCTAATATTATGTCAATGAACCAATCATCTTTGTCTTTATAATAAAATAAGATTTCAGTGAATTTGCCATGGTGATTGATGGGAAGTCTCTTCGCCACGCTCTGACTGGAGAGTCCCGAGCTCATTTCGGGGACCTGGCAATGAGATGCAGGGCGGTCGTCTGCTGCAGAATGAGTCCCATGCAGAAGGTAAGAGGAAGGGAAGGAAACACGCAAACATTCTCCACTCTGCCTTGTGCAGGCTGAGGTCGTCGAAATGGTCCGTAGTCTAGGCGATCATGTTGTGATGGCTGTTGGTGACGGAGCTAATGATGTCGCCATGATTCAGGTTGGAGGAAGAGAGAGAGAGAGAGAGAGAATTAGAGAGAAAGTAGAGAGAGAGAGATAATGAGAAAGAAGTGAGTTGTGTGCAGGCAGCGAACGTGGGAGTAGGAATCAGCGGTGAGGAGGGTCTCCAGGCTGCCTCTGCTTCTGACTATGCCATCGCTCAGTTTCATTTCCTCCGAAGACTTCTTCTCGTTCACGGGGCCTGGAACTATGATCGATCTGTCAAGGTATTTCATTCATTCATAACTTGCTTGTGCATATTCGGGTCTTTATTTCAGGTGATCCTCTACTCTTTCTACAAGAACATCTGCCTCTACATCATTGAGTTGTGGTCAGAGTGCCTCTCTTCTTCTTTCTTGCTTGGAGCTCCTTTGTGATGTGACGAAGTAACTCTCTGTCCATTCCAGGTTTGCCGTCTTCTCCGCTTATTCCGGCCAAACGATTTTCGAACGGTGGACCATTGGAATGTTCAACGTAATCTTCACTGCGTGGCCTCCCGTTTGCCTTGGTTTGCATCTCTTGTGATTGTTATCTAGCAGTGCCTTTGCTCATCCCTTTGTCTCTCTGCAGGTCTCTTCGACCGGCCCGTGGCTGAGCACCAGATGACTCGCTTCCCCGCTCTCTACTGTTCATTCCAGAAACGCGCCTTCTCTGTTGGAGTCAGAATAAAAATAACTGATCTCATTCAAATATATTTGCTGTCTCTGTATTCGAGTGCCTCACAAGAGTGCCTTAAATGTGAAAAAGGATGTTTACTTTGTAGCAATTCTGCTTGTGGATTGGCCTTGCGATCGTTCACTCTCTGCTGCTCTTCTTCTTTGCCTACTTCATCGTGGGAGAAGATGTTGTGTGGTCGAGTGGAAGAGCGGGCGGCTGGCTCATGCTCGGCAACTGCGCCTACACTGTGAGACTCTTTTCTCCCTTTAGCCGTACTCTTTGATTTGCATTGGATTAATCATCAATCTATCTCAGTTCGTCGTGGCTACAGTATGTCTGAAGTCTCTGCTGGAATGCGACAGCTGGAGCTGGCCCGTGGTTGCGAGTTCAATTGGCAGCATTCTTCTCTGGCTTCTTTTCATCGTGATCTACTCCGCTGTCGGTTTTTCTCTGTTCTTGAGAGATTGTTCATTAAACTAGACCATGTTTGTATAGGCTGGATATTCATTCATCAGCAAAAATGTCTGCTTATGGAATTTGAAAATTCCAGATTTTTCCAACGGTTCCTTTCGGCGCGGACATGGCGGGAATGGCTGGGATCATGATGAGTTCCTGGACTTTCTGGCTCTCACTCATCTTTGTTCCCGTAACCACACTCCTCCCCGACTTGGTCATCAAGAGGTACTGAACTTCTCTCTCTCTCTCTCTCTCTCTCTCTCTCTCTCTTCTCTATATCTCTCTCTCTCTCTTCTCTATCTCTCTCTCTCTCTCTCTCCTCTATCTCTCTCCCATCTTTCTCTTATGTGTCTCTATTTCTCTCTCTCATCTTCTCTCTCTTTCTCTCTCGTCTTGTCAAGTCTTAAAAGTATGTGAAAGTTTTTTCCCTGCCATTTTTGTAGTAACCGTATATAAAATAGTGATTGTATCTCAGCGTCTTTACAATCACGAACCCTACTCCTCGTGAGATGGCCGTGATGTTTCGTAAGAAGGACGACGGCTTCGAACGACTAGCGAGGTACCTTTCTTCTGCCATTTTTGAGGGTTTTCCCCGCATAATTAAATTACATTTTCCTCACAACCATTCAAGTAAATAGAGGCAATACGTGTTATCTTGGAACGATTTTGCGTGGCAGCAGAGATGCTTAGAGTAGATTGCAAAGTTGTTTTTATTCAATGATAGTGAGAAGAAGTGAGTGGTAATTTCTATTGTGCGATTGCTTTGCAAAATCGGTTCCTGTGTTTGCCCGGTAACTGCTAAAAAGGGTGAAAAGGGGAAGTCGCACCTGTCTGATTGTTTCCTGAGCTAGGCTTCTCTCTCGCTGAAGCTCTCCCCTTCTCGTGGTTAGTGCAAGCCGTGCTTGTCCTGCTTCTGTTTCCCTTTCTTTCTAGTCCCGAATCATCGCTCCCTCTATCCCCCCATGTCTATCACATATTTATTTTTATCACTTACGAGTCCACTCTGTTTTGTCTTTATATGTTGTGGCTTTTATCTCGTGTTCTCGTTACTTCTGCACTTCTTCTTTCTCTTATAACGGAATATATTCCTGGGTTTTCTCTGCAAATTTATGCTCTCTCTCTGATACGGTCTGCTTTCTCTTCGCTCTCCCCTTTCTCTTCTCTCTTTCTCTCTCTCTCTCTCTCTCTCTCTCTCCGGTTCGTTTTCCAGCAAGCCGGCTTCTGCTTCTACGGAGAAGACGCAATTACGCAGCGAGCAAGCAGCGCATGATAACTTAGCGTATGGTGCCACTGAAATGAATGAAGCCGGCACGTCCCATGGGAGGCAGGCGAAGGCCGCCCCTGCTACAGTATCCCTCCGCTCTAATAAAGTGGGCGACTATAAACCGAGCGACATCTCAAGCGCAGCGTGGAGAAATGGAAGTGAGTTGGCCGAGACAGAAGCCTCGAATGTTACGGTAATCACGGTTGGAGGAGAGAACGGCTTCGTGGAGCAACCGAATCCAGCCTTTCGACGGCCTCCCTACACTGTCCATCAGAGGTAGCTTGTGCTTTCTCTTCTCAGAGGAATTCTAAGCCTGTGCTCGTTGGCTTTTCATATTGCAAGTTATTGTTGTGCAAGAATTGAGAAGAGGAAGAGAATGGCACTTTGCAGTGGCCTGATCTGAGTGGAGTCTCCCTTCTTGTCTGCAACTCATCTTCGTCTCTCCACCAATCCTCTTCCCTTGTTCCCCTTCGTCTCCGTCCATACCTCCTTCCTATCAAACTGCAAGATATCTCACGGCAACTTTACCATTCCACATTCCTTGCAAATTTAGTCAGTCTTTATGTTGTGACAGAGGTGTTCTTATTTAAGAATTCTAAAAATAATTTTTACACTCGTAAATCATTCATGAAAAATGTTCCTGTGGTTTCTGCATATTTTCGGCCAACATACTAGAACTCTTCCGGTCGTGGTTGTCCAGTTTAAGTCTGTCGGTATTTATCATTTGCAAGAGTATCTTTATCTAGAATTGCACGGCTTGCCGCTTCATCCTCGCGAGTCCAAGAGGAGCATTCTTTGAATGTCATTCCTTGCTCTCTCGCTTTTTGCTTTCTCGTGTGATTTTTGAATCTTTCACAGGTCTTTTAAAACTTGATTACTTACTTATTTAATATGGGTCAACATCTTAGCATGATCTAGTTCCCCACCTCACATTAGCACATTACATTTTCCATTTCATGCCGAATTTTTTTCTCGCTATTTTTATGCTCCTTTTGCTATATTTCTCTCGTAGAAATTTAAAAGCGAACTGTATAATACAGCCCTCCAGAATACAGAAAGAAGTTGTGTTCCTTGATGATATCGCTTCCTATAAGGTTTCCTAAATTCCCATGAACGGTGCGGTGCGACCAAAGGTAATATGAGTTTTTCACTCTAATACAATGATCCCAAAGCACTTGCTCAGTTATTTTAATTGATTTTTTACTGAA
Organism: Allodiplogaster sudhausi; assembly: GCA_945643635.1. NCBI lineage: Eukaryota > Metazoa > Nematoda > Chromadorea > Rhabditida > Diplogasteridae > Allodiplogaster > Allodiplogaster sudhausi. Next base: position 2,379,149 of record CALZFC010000043.1, on the reverse strand, counting down.
AAAATATGATAAATCATTTATAGTAAATGTGGACTTTGTTTATTTTAAAAATCGAATTAATTTGTAGAAAGAACCGTGTATTCAGCGAGCAGGGCCAGCCTTGCAATGTGTCCTTTTGCTAGTGCTCTTTCGCTTTTTTTAATTGATTCACACATTTTACTCCATTACCCTAAAAAATATAGTATAAAAAATATAAAAATATAAAAGATATAAAAGATAGCGATGATTAAGATACTGGGCTTTGATTCCGTTTAATGGCAAACAATTTACAGAGAACAAACGGTTATACAGCAGAAAGAATAATGTCATTGTGATTTTTTTAGGAGAATTAGTTTATAATTTTCTACCTCCAGCTACTCGTCAACAGTCTTGGAGAGAGTTCGCTCGTGGAGAGGAACGAGAAGAGAAGAAAGCGGACATGAGGTCGGGGAGCCCATCCCCATCGATAGGTTACAGAGAAGATCTTCCTCTTCCATGCAACTTGCACAGGAAGCACGATGTCAGTTTGTTCAGTCATCATGGATCTAGAATGGAGTACGAATAGAAAGGTGCTGAGAGCAATGTTGTGTATATAATCATTGCAGATGGCTTTGCCTTCTCCCAAGAAGAAGAAGGGCCTCTCGCTCAAACCGATCTCATCCGAAATGTTGACTCAACACTGCCAAAGCCACCCGGAAGATGAATTGATCTACTTCTCTCTATCTTTTTTGTATAGTCTTCTAAGCTTTTCATCGAACATTCTTCTTCTAGCAAATATATTTGATTCCATTCTTCCACAGAAATTGAATACGTAGTCATCCTTGACCTAACATTAAATTAATTTCATTTATATGCAAATGTAGCTACAGGGTCAAGGATGTGTGGAAAATGTATAGATAATAACATTTAATGGATTATTAGCCGATTCGTTCATGTAAGTAATGTTGAGTTGCCATGAAACATCGAGATGCGTGATCGAGCGTATTGTTTTCGGGTTCCCTCAAACTGGAGATTTCCAGCCATGCTCACTTCTCCTGTTCTAATAAATGTGATTTCACGTACTTGTTTTAATCGTTAATAAATATTTACAGTTTCTTTCTCCTCTCCTCGCTTTCTTTCTCTCTCTCTCTCTCTCTCTCTCTCTCTCTCTCTTTCTCTCTCCAAGGCATCCGACAATATTACCAAATTGAAAGTTCGGTTCTAATGATAAGATGCAACCGGACGAAAGTCAGATGTCAATATTCCGGGAGCGCTGTAAGAAGGAGGAAAGGGTAACTTTGTTTTCCGTACACGAGTTACAGATTTGATCATATTAGTAAAGGAATGTCTGTTGCACATATCAGCACAGGGGTCACACCTGTCCAAAAGTTGCCATATATAGTGTGAATCAGGTGAACGGATGAATATCACTAACGGTATATTCTAGTCCAAATCTAACAATTTACAACCGTTCGAAAACTACACTTTCAAAGCACATCACGTAGCACACAGCGTTTTGCCTAGTAGGATCGGGTCATTTTTCCTTGGCCGTTAAATGGAATAAAAAAACCGCGCTCCGTCAGTGCATTTCTCTCCCTTCTCTCTCTCTCTCTCTCTCTCTCTCTCTCTCTCTCTCTCTCTTTCGTTCTCTTCCAAGCAGGCCCTTATGATTGACAGGCCGCCTTCCTGATGATAAGTGTGTTCTGTACGAACTGATGAACTCGAGTCAGGCCTGCTTCACTCTTCTCTACCTCAAGAACTTTCTCATGAAGCTCTATGCTCTGACCGATGTGTTCGTTCTCTTTATCCCTTTTTCGAACGAGTCTTGAGGAAACTGAGGTCAGGGAAAAGGCGTGGTCCGAGGGTCTCTCCAAAATTGGATGGGTAGGGGTATTTTGAGCGCCGAAAAGAATCTAGTTGACGTAGAAACGAATGTTTTGATCAAAAACTGTTTGGGGTAGTGCCTGATTAGGGCTTAAAAACTGGGTGGGTGTCTCGTTTCAGACCTGCCTTTTTCCCAGATTTGGGTTGATGTGAGGACAGAATAAAGGGTATATGTCTATGCCATTTACAGGAAAGTGCAAGAATACTCTCCGTCGGAAGCCGTTAAAGTGTACGAAAAGAGCGTGAGTAGACGCAACGTGGCCATGTTCTTCCCCGACACGGGAGTGTAGCAGCTGCTGAAGGACAGCAGCCCCTCCCAGCTACACTCTCCAGACAGGCAGCGGCTGCTCGTCCATCACATCTCACATCTCACAGGCTCTCTCTCTCTCTCTCCATTGATGAGAGAATGTTTCAGTTCCGCCGCATGTTTTTGTCAATGGACGGTGTAGGAGAGGAAGAGGGAGGAATGGAAGGCCAGGCGAAGGCGGAAGAGGGCAGCCGAGAGGGAGACGAGGAGGGAGGGGAGGATGCCCATTCCGATCTTCCTATTTCTATGCAACAGGACTGAGCCTCCTCTTCTTTTCTGTTGTTCATGTGCCCTGTTTAACCCCCGCATGTCTCTCTCTATCTCTATCTCTTCCTCTTTCTCCTGTGGTGACTGTGAATATATTCTAGCTGAAACCTCATCTGATCTCTGCTGCCCTTACTGGTTCTTGGCTGATGACCTCGTGTGGATAGACTCCCCATAAGTCTTTTTCATGTAAATTTTCATTGGACAAGATTTTCACTTGCAAATGTTCAGCATTGCCGAAAGTGCATAAAATTCTTGTTCATTCTTCTCTTTATTAGCTTATTTAGATAACTTAAAATACGATTTTAGGTATGCTTCTTTTGTTGTTCTAGGTGCACTTTGTAAGTCTAAAAGTAGATTTCTCTCTTTCTCTGCTGTCCCAGTTCTTCTTTCTTCTCTGTATCTTTTCCTCTATAGATAAGATTTACCGCTTCGATTACCCTCCGTGTTTTGTAGGTGGTTGCTACGAGAAGTTTCTGTTGCCTTTCCTAGTCCAACTTCTCTTTTTCATTGCATTTTCCTCACTTTAAAGGATGCCTATAACCTCTTTCTTAAAAGTCCCATTGTCAATTCTCTGTAATAACATTTTGTGAAATAGTATTGATAAATATGCTAGAAGAAGTAAAAAAAAAAGATTCTCACGTGGAGAAGAAACTGAGAGAACTACTTGAACGAGTTCGTGGGTGATCGGTAGATGGCAACTATCAAGGTGAGACTGATTAGGTAGCAGGCACTTCCCTTTCTTCTTCCCTCTCCTGTTTCAAGATGCCAGGACGCAAAGGAGAGAAGGTGCACGACTGAAAACAGAAGGGACACAAGACTCAACAGGCTCTCACTCTCTTCCCCTTGCTCTCTCTCTCTCTGTCTCTCTCTCCCTTTTGCTCTCTCTGTCTCTGTCTGTCTGTCTGTCTCTCTCTCTCATTTGCTCCAGTTGAACTAGGCGCATGCGACGCGACACGCAAACGCGTTGGGCTAGAGTGCAAGGGTGATGAGAGATACGCGTCTGTGAGCGGAGACGCAGAGGAAGTTGAGAGAATGCCAACATCGCATTCTTCCATTAATTATTTTTATTAAATTTATGTTTATTGAACTAGTTAACTAAGTTGACTAAAGTTGACTAAACTAAACTTTGTTAGACTTTTCCTGATTATTAAAAACACTTGACTTTTGCCTTAAAAAAAATTCTTTTGAAAATTTTTTATGGTTTTCTGTTGAGTAGATATGTAAATATCTACTCATGTTAATATGTACTATGTACATTTGTGTATGGACTCTATGAGTCCTGTTACATTATACTCGTCTACGTGAGGCTGCCAGCTCGAATAGTATTTAAACCCTCGGCTGGTCTCTTCATTGTCACTTCATTCCTCGTTCCCTCTCTCAAGCGGTCGACCCTCCTTTCTCTCTCTCATTCCCTCTGCTCTCAATAAACCCTTTCCCGCTCTCGCCTCGTCTTCTGCATTCTATTCCCTGTCCCTCTGTGTTAAGGACACCACGTCCCCTATGTGAGGACACAACACTTTCAAAACACGAAATTCTTAAGAGTTGACTTAGTCAACTAAGTTGACTTAGTCAACTAAGTTGACTTAGTCAACTAAGTTGACTTAGTCAACTAAGTTGACTTAGTCAACTAAGTTGACTTAGTCAATCAACTAAGTTGAAATTTACGGCTTTTGTAGCATATTGACCCAGCGGACCTCAGATGACCCTTTTGAACGATATACTGTAGATTTCATGTAAATGTAAACGAAAAGAAACATGCCGGTCAAGTTTGGAGGCTTTTGGAGCATTTTGACCCAGCTGACCTCGATTGACCCTTTTGAACGATATACTGTAGTTATTATGTAATGTAAACGAAAAGAAACATGCTGGTCAAGTTTGGAGGCTTTTGTACGTCTTTTGCCTTTTCTGCTGTTGTCTGCGTTACGCAGGCGCAACGAATCTCGTAAATTTTCGCGCTCTACACTTCACCACTTGACTCAAAGGTAAGACTAAATCCGTGTATTTATTTCCATATTATTATATTCTCTTAGTTATTTGATTAATGAAAAGTTTTTAGGAGAAATGCCCCTCTTTACAATCATACCAATCGAGAACATCCTTCTGCATAGATGCATACGGTATCGGGTGTTGCGATCTCAACTGCGATCAACGTCCTTCGTCTAGCTGCTCTTAACGCTGATCTTGAATCAGCGGGCCTCTCCAAAATGGCTACGCTGAACCCTGAACAAGATGATGAAAGTGAAGAGCATGGTGGGAAATCAACATCTACCCGGGAATGCCAGAAAATGCTGCAACAAGTAAAGACAGAACTATCAGTGAACAAAGCCGAGTTGAGGGAAACTGAGAGGGAGAGAAGGGATGGCCCGCTAATCATAGAATGTTTGAAAGCATTCGATGAGAACAGAACAATCGTTCCCAGACGCAGCCAAGTTGTACAATGCCGAGCCCTTGTTTGCCTGAGCCAGCACAAAGGTTGCTCTGGGTTCAGCAAAACGATTGGCTTTCAGAAGGGATTCGCCTGTGCAATCTGCCAAAAGTATCATCACTATGTTTGCGACGGCATGTTCACAATGCAGCAGTTGCACAAGGCCGATTCGGAAGACAATGATGTCTGTTCTACTTGTGCGGCAGGGCGACCCATCACAATCAAAGAAAGAATGAAAGAGGTGGCAAAATGCGTTGAGCAAAGTGGGAGAGAAGAAACCCAGTTGTATGCGAAGAGAGCAGAACTGGAAGAGAAGAAGAAGGCACTTGAGAGAATTTCAGAAACAAAGACAGGGGAGGCGCAGCAGGCACTTGATGCCAGCTTCCGCAGCATCGGAGCTGACCTCCAAGCATTCGGCCAATGTCTCGTTGGCAATCACGTCCAGAGATGCCTAGAGCAACCAGAAGCTCTCTGGTCACTCTTCCCCGAGGAGGAGAACATTTCTGAGAAAATTGCAATCATGAACGAACTGAAGAGCATTAGCAGATTATCAACCCCCTATGACCTGGATGATGATGAGAAGAGTGAACTTTTGGACCACATCACAAAGTTCGAAGACCTTGCTAAAATTGCCATACCTCATCAGAACAGGACTCCAAAAATTCACGGCCTCATTGCTCATGTGCCCCAGATGGTTGAAAGGTATGGCAGCTGGGCCTTCTTCTCCGATCAGCCAATTGAAGCGCTACACCAGGAAGAAAAGAGACGAGCAAAGCAGTATGCACCAATCCGAAATGAAGAGATGAGATGGCGAGCGGAACTGGCAGACTTCGCCGTCATGAATGCTCTCCATGATAACAATAAGTGGTAAAGAAAGTATTTAAGAAGAAGTAAAATGATAGTTTGCCCTACTCTCAATTAGTCCGGCGCAGGAATACAACGTAATGAATAAGTTAAATAAAAATTATAATCTTTTTAGATAAGTAAAATAAAAATAATCTTCTTGAATAAGTTAAATAAAATAATCTTCTTGAATAAACTTTAAAATTACCAACATTGTTAATAAATAAAGCGCCTTTTTCATATGCATGCTTCAACACACACACTTAACATAACAAGGAAACCTGAAACAATAGCAAGGCGATGCAGCCGAAACAGCAAGGCATCACGCACACCCACACGACACAAACGAAACGAGCAGGGACCAATACGCCGCATCACCTCAAAAAGGTAACCACAAGCCACCACCCGTTGCAAACGTAGACTGATGAAGATGTAAACTTAAACCAAGTAATTGAGACTCATCTAAAATGACGATCCAGGATGGTTGTCGACATCAGTGTTAGTCGCTCGAAGTAAACGATGAGCACACAGGCCGGAACCACAAGATGACAAATTGTTGGCAAATTGCCAATTCACCCAATGCTTTTTGTTCACACTGTGCCTACCTATATTCAACCAAAACATCGTGGCTAGATATCACCATCTATTTATCTTCGGAACAGCAACTTTGAAAAAGCGCTGCTCAGAGAGAGGAGTCCGGTGAGATGAGATTTGGCGGGAGATCGCAGGCGCAGTCGGCACGGTATTCTCACAACACGTCCGGCGGGTTCGCCACTCGTTCAAGACCCGGAGACGGCGGTGGTCAGAAGATGCGACACATCTAAATACAAATGAGGTTGTTTTCTAATCCTCTTTCTCGTCCAGATTCAGAAAGGGTTGAGAAGAGGATTAGAATCTTGCTCTAACCAGTTGAATTGTTAATAGTGTAGCGCAGCTTGGGCAACTGCCAAGTGGAGAGGTCAGTGTCATTCTCGATGAGAGGCGGCTGATGCTTGCGGTCGTCCTCCCTCCTCTGCTACCTGAGGTGTGCTCCTCCCTTTCTCCATCTCTTCCTTTTTCTGTTTCTCTTCGTCTTCCTTCCTCATCCTCTCTTCTTCCTCTTCCTTTTTTTGCCGCGAGTCGGTCTTCCTCCCTCTGGAGTCGTCTGCAAACTACGAAAAGAGAATCCTCCCGAGTTTTGCTGGCCAAAGCATTTAGAAAGGATAGAAAAGGTCAGCACTTCACACCCCAGATTAGCCTGCTCCGAAAAGGCCTTACCTCTGTTTCTCCTCCCGAACCAGCTTAGCCTGCTTCTCTCCCACTCGCCTTCTCTCTTCTTCTTCTTCCCTCTCCCGTCTCAGAGCCTCGGCATCACTGAACGAGAATAAGATTAGAAAGTCCAGAAAATGGAAAGATCTGACAGAATGCTGGCTAGAATAGTGTCGACCATCTCCACGCAGGAGCCGTACTCAGCTTTTCAAGGGGCCACTGAGTCATCTGGGAAAGAATGACATCATGAAGAGAAAGAAGAGACTGATAGAGCAAGAGGGGGAGGAGAAGCAAGATAGACAGAAGGAGGGAGACGAACTCGGATATGCTGGATGAGTTGCTGGAGACTGTGGTTGAGTGTGACGACTTCAGCGACAAAGTGGTCTCCCTGGAGCAGTTCGGCATTCGCCTTCTGGAGTTGTTGGGCCCGCGCGAGAGAAGAGCCATTCTAGAAGAAAGGAGATCATGAGAGAGATCTGCGCGAAGCAATGGGGAATGGATAGCAAGTGAGAAACCTCGGGCGGAATCGCACGTAGCACTGAATGCGGTCCCGTGATGGCGCCTTAAGCATAAGCAGCATGCGTATTCCGCACTCGGAAAGGGTGCCCGCCAACGATCCATTCTCGCTCGATTATTGATTCGAAGCTGTAATTAATAACCTTAATTAGGTACTTTAATTCAGATTCGTTCAAAAAGGGGTGTAGAAGTATATTCATGCGTACCCCCGAATGGTACGCGCATCCGGGTCGAGAATGAGCTGGGCGAGAGAGCAGACGGCAAGAGTATCGATGATGATTCCACGAGAATGAGGAGCTAGCAGCAAGTTCAGAATGCTCTCGTCTTCCTTGCACCTTCTGTTGGCGGGACCAATCAGAGGCTGGCCGCATCGCATTATGCAAGACTGGAATAAATAATACAGTTCTTCTCCCTGGTAGAGAATCACCATAAACGCAACAACTCTCTCGCCGAACAAATGTTGTTCATGATGTTCTATCTTTCAAATAAGCAACAGACACACCTTGGTCGGATGGTGGTAATAGCTAAGTACGGTAAAGCGGAAGCCATCTCGGAAGGTAGCAGAAATGCGAAGATAGTCATCACCAATCATTTTCGGGACAACAACCATTTCGGGATACGAGGGGCAAATCTGTGAAATGGTCAGCTGCTATATTGCTGATATACCTTAGTTTGAGTGGAAGATAACAGATAGAAATGTCCTTTGCCACGAACATTAAAGTTGTCATTGACGGAAAGATGCGGAAAGAGTTCGGAGCGAGCAAGGTCAGCTTAGCGAATTCTGCTTCCAAGTCGAAGGCTGTCCAGCCATCGTCCAGCACCGTAAAAGGGACGAGATAGTAGAATGGATAATCGTGCTCAAAACTATCTGAACAGGACCCCAATTAAAAGAATTTAGCACAGTTATTCATGATAAAATAAGTTCAAACATACACGTTCCAATAAAGAAAGGACACTGACGGAATAAACCGTAGAATATAAAAGAAAATAGCCCACTGAGGTTGGAGAACTTCTCGATGCTACGTGCAACAGAAAAGCAGTCACTTAGGTTGGCGATCTCGAAGACGATAATCATGAAGTTCTTGCACTTGAGTATAGGTAAACCACCTTTAGTGTTGTCCTGAATATAAAAAAAACCATCAAAACATCACTTCCAAAATGATATTATTATTCCATTTGTCAGACCTTTCCAATGGGTTCAGCAACAAGTCGATCGACCGCGTGATGCAGCAGCCAGAACTCCGCGCAAGTGGAGCGACTCTCTCAAAGCGCACAAGGAACATAGTGAACACACAAAAAGGTCAAAATCTGCGTAATATTTTCTGGACCGAACCTTTCGGTCTGAGAAGTCGCCTGCTCGCGATGGTGACTGCTTGAGATGAATTGGCGCGGATGGTGTCGCATCTTGGAAATGAAAACTAAAAAAAAAAAGATTAAACTAAAAGAATTACCAATGTAACACCCGGCGACAAAAAAAAAGAAATAAAAAGAACGCGCAGGCGCGTCTCCTAAAAACAACGCGATCGTATGCTAGGAAACGTAGGAAACCACATGTAATTCACGGTCAAAAACCACAAATCCCATCCGTAGATTAGTCAAAACCACGAATCTGTCCGTAAATTAGTTTTTCATCAGAAGCCGCTCAAACTAGGGGGGACAAAACGCTGTGCGAATTCAAAAAAAAAAAAATTTCGCGCAATTTTTTTCAAATCACGTTTTTCCCGCCTTCACGGAGGGTACCCGCCCTTAAAAAATTCCGGAAATTTGACACAGCGAATACCGTATTTTTCCGCGTTGCGCCCGTTTCATGCGTCGCGGCAAGGCACAGCATACAGCTCTGCGGAGCCCGCCTCCCAATGCATCGATCGAAGTGATTTAAACTCCCTCCAAAAGTTTGAGCATTCGTCTTGGGCGGGAAAAAAGACGCTTGGATGTATTAACAACTGGCGTTGTTACTGTTCTTGTTTTCGATGTTCAACTTGTTTATCCTTTTCCTCTTTTTGTTAAAGGTCAATCATGGGCGAGTACAACAATGGATTCGGCGGCTTCAGCGGCTACGGCGGATTCCACCCCCCGCCGCCGCCGCCTGCGCAACAGCGCATCGACGTTTCTAGCTGTAAAGCTAGCAGAAAAATATGATTCCTCGCTCTTCTTCAGCATTTCGAGCTGGCTGGCGCGCTGAAGATGGTCTTCGCCGCAAACCACTCCATCATCAAGGACGCACTCGGCGAGATCAAGAAGTCGGACCCCTCCTTCTTCTCCGACCTTTGGTTAGCCAACTGTTCTTCAACAGTTATAGTCGCTTTCATTGGTTGTAGTTTTAGCCACCGCGACCGACCTCACCCGTATAGGGGAGGACGAGGCGGCTACACGGGGCTTCGCGGCGGAAGACGCGACGGCTTCCACGCCGCCCACCCACGTCTCAATACATCACATTAATTTTACTTGCAGGATTCTTCGAGTGGAAGAGGCGGAGGCAGCAACGGAAGACGAGCATTAAAAAAACAAACCCCCCCCCCTCCTTTCCGAACGACTCCGAAAGAAGACGACAAGGAGGCCTTCCCCCTCTATTAGGAAGGACCCCGCGAGACCCCAATCCATTCCATTTTTTTAATGTTTTTTTTAAAAATAAACGTCTTGATTTTGATGAAGAAAACAAATGTGAATAACAAGTGTTTATCATCAGATAAACGTAACAACACAACAACAGGAGTCTTTCTCCTTACTCTCCCTTCCATTCTCCTCGTCGTCATTCTCCTTCATCTTCTTTCTTCTTCGAGCTGCTCTTTCTTACCATCCTCGCCATGAGCTGTTCGAACTGCTCGGCGGAGAGGGTATAACTGCAATTAAACATTCACGAGGTCCTCAGCATTTACGAGAATAATAGACGGACCCGTGCCCTTTCTCGGCTGGCTTTTCCTCTTCTTCCACGAACTCCTTGTCCTGGGCGGCGTGGAAGCCGCCGCGTCTTCCGCCGCGAAGCCCCGTGTAGCCGCCTCATCCTCCCCTATACGGGTGAGGTCGGTCGCGGTGGCTAAAACTACAACCAATGAAAGCGACTATAACTGTTGAAGAACAGTTGGCTAACCAAAGGTCGGAGAAGAAGGAGGGGTCCGACTTCTTGATCTCGCCGAGTGCGTCCTTGATGATGGAGTGGTTTGCGGCGAAGACCATCTTCAGCGCGCCAGACAGCTCGAAATGCTGAAGAAGAGCGAGGAATCATATTTTTCTGCTAGCTTTACAGCTAGAAACGAACGTCGATGCGCTGTTGCGCAGGCGGCGGCGGCGGGGGGTGGAATCCGCCGTAGCCGCTGAAGCCGCCGAATCCATTGTTGCACTCGCCCATGATTGACCTTTAACAAAAAGAGGAAAAGGATAAACAAGTTGAACATCGAAAACAAGACCAGTAACAACGCCAGTTGTTAATACATCCAAGCGTCTTTTTTCCCGCCCAAGACGAATGCTCAAACTTTTGGAGGGAGTTTAAATCACTTCGATCGATGCATTGGGAGGCGGGCTCCGCAGAGCTGTATGCTGTGCCTTGCCGCGACGCATGAAACGGGCGCAACGCGGAAAAATACGGTATTCGCTGTGTCAAATTTCCGGAATTTTTTAAGGGCGGGTACCCTCCGTGCCTCCTTGTCGTCTTCTTTCGGAGTCGTTCGGAAAGGAGGGGGGGGGGCTCGTCTTCCGTTGCTGCCTCCGCCTCTTCCACTCGAAGAATCCTGCAAGTAAAATTAATGTGATGTATTGAGATTCAGCGATAAATTTTTATTAATCTTGCTTGGTATCATGTTCACCACACCGAGGTGGTATTAAGCCACTGCTCTAAGATATTAACAGGTTTTAGCTATTCTGATAAACGTTTTTTCTTCCTTTACAGATCACCCTTAACAATCAACAAGGAAAGAAGTAAAGAATAAAGGTGTGATTTCTTTGTTATGGCTGATAACACGCAAAGTGGGGGTAAAACCCCTTCGTCCCATCGGTGCCCTAGCCAGGCTGAGATGCGAGACTTGACAACCCGCTCCGCGGAAGAAACAACGAAAAGAATTCTTGCCTTCCAATGCTTACACGGCAAAAATTCACGAAGAGCAGGTGAAGAGAAATGAGACTCCGGGCCCGAGTGAGACCCAACCACTAGAACTTGAACTGGAACTGGAAGAACAACCAGCCAGAAAGAGGGGTCGCCCAAGCAGAAGAATGCAGACAGAAATGGAAATGGAGATTGTTCCGGCACCAGACGCGAACGAAAAGAAACAACAAATCAGCGTGCAATTGAATGAACCCATTGCCATCTTGACTAGTAGAGTGCAGACTCTTTAAGGGGAAGGCGCGCGAATCAATTGATGCCATAAACAACCTCTCATCTCTCACGCTCCAGATAGGTGAAGGGCCACCCTGTCAGATACCCCTAAGGCAGTTTCTGAATTCTGATTTGAAGCTCATCTACGCAGCCATGAACCTGCTGGGTGCTAGTGCAACTCACAACTGCCCTTACGGCCTAAGAATACGGGGGCTAAGCCACGCAGACATCGTGAGGGTGACAGAGAGAGAGGATGGTAGTCACTGCAATGTGCTACATGAAGTGTGCGACGAGAGAACAACTGAAACATGGGCAGAACATGCAATGATGAGAACCTACTCGGTTAAGGGAATGCCACTTTTCACGGGAATACCCATAGATCAAATCATTCCCAGTCCACTGCATGTGCTGCAGGGAGCAACAGATACAAACATTCCAGGTGTTGCTTGCGAGAGCAGAGCCAGCGAGGAAGGTGACACCCAAGTTGCACATTCTCTTCCAGCATATCGTGCCATTCATGAGAAAGTGGGGAACATGGGGAAGAATGAGTGAGCAAGGAATAGAGGCAATGCACCCACAAGTCAACGAGTTGAGAACGCGCTACGGATCAATGAGAGACAAGAAGATTCGCTACGTGCGAGTCTGCGAACAACTCCTGCTAAGGATGAAGCTTACGGATAACGAACACGGGAATGGCGAAGAAGAGATGGACGAGTGAAGAAGATAAGAACGAGTATCAAAGTAGCTTTTTTCATTAATTTCCACTGCTAATTCTACGTCGAGCTAATATTTTTTCTATTGCCCATCGCAACACACAACACACAGCAAACACAAACACATTTATATTTTAACCAAATATAAAGGGGGGGGGGGGGGAACAAGGGGGAAGAAGGTCGGGTCCAACCTTCGCGGGGACAGGCCACGAGTCGAGCACACACCAGTCATCCTGAGAGCACTGCTGCAATAAAGAAATGTTATTCCTTTCAACGATGCCCTATTTTCAACAAAATCGGTAATGTTAAGTAAAACAAAAGTAAAAAGATATTACAACAAATGAAACAGCTGCCAACCCATTTGAATAGGATGTGCAGAACTAAAAAGTGCTATATAATTCAAGCAAAAAGCTTCAACGAAACTATACCTTTGGACGACTCTGCCGCCGCGAAGAAGCGCTTCCTCGCATCTCGTCGCATCTGCTTCTCTCAGAGCAGAAACTATCGCTCGATAACTGAAAATAGGCTTCACCCTCGTATTAAAATTAATTCGCTGACCTGATATTCGTAAAATTCCTTCATAAAATTTGCTCGCAATAGAGCTCCTCAAAAAGCAGAACCAAAACGTTACCTGAAAACACAAAATTCTTCAGTGGATGACAAGAATAATCTGAAACAACAATACAAAAGTTGATAAGCACCCCAAGAAGTGACGCAAGTCTCAATAAACGAGTACGTTATCGCCAGAATTGCGATTTCATAAACGTCGGCAGAAATGTCGACTACCCCAATTTATAGATACACTCGCACACCATAACGAACTTGCCTACCCCCCGTGCGCCTTGTAGCAGCCCACGACGACCAAACTTTATTAGCGCTGCTGGAGGGCCGTGAGACTAAATCCGTGTATTTATTTCCATATTATTATATTCTCTAAGTTATTTGATTAATGAAAAGTTTTTAGATGTTCAAGCCATCTGAGCAATCGATGAACCAAGCATTGTTGGATCAAGTGTCGTTATCGTGCTTGTATTTCGAATCTGGCGGGCTTTGCAATTCGGCAGTGGTCTTGACAAAAGATTATGCTGTGACAACTCTTCACTGCATTCCGGAGGAGGAGCGAAAACTCGGTTCTACCGTGCTCCTTCGCAATACGAATGGAGAGCATCACAACGTTAAAATCCATGGACTGAACAGGATGTCGGACTATGCCGTGTTCAAGAAAGATGAAGGAGTGTTCGATAGTGTTCCGCGCAAGACCTATCCATCAGTTCTCGATCGATATATCGTTGCGGTGAGTAAATAAACATGACTATTTATTTGGATTAATTATAAGTATAATTAATAGGGCAAACATTGTAAAATAATTTTTATAAATCACCATTTATATTAATAATTCTTTATTTTAAGGGGTTCTCTTTCGGTGAAGACAAGCCATCAGTTCGGGTTGGTCACATTTCTTCGCTCTCTTCTGGAAGTCGAGGATTCTTCTACGGCGAATCTGGAGGACTTCCTGGATATAGCGGAGGTAGTAGTAGTTGTAGTTGTAGTAGTATTTACCGCACGTTTGAGGTGGAGTGTATTACGCAAGAAATGGCTCGCTCATGGGCATCGCTCGATCAAGTGAGTGGAAGGGAAGTGAAACGAGACGCTATGGCGACGTGTTGGAAATGATCTCAGTTCAAGGTGAGTATAAATTTAATATAGTCTTATATAAATTTAATTTTTTTAGTCATCCTCAACAACATCGAATTATTCCAAGACCGGCCGTTCTCCGTTTGATTACTTCGTCTCTGCCCTCATCATGTTCTCTTTCCGTCTCTTCCTTCTATAAGAAGTCTTCTCCCACCCCCTCCCCCTCTTCTTCCACACTTTTACTCTTTTCAGTTGTGGCTACATCAGTGAAGTAATTCCATACATTTTCCACAGCCATCCTTGTTTGAGACGAATAGTTGCAATGCTCTTGCGAATAACTGGCTGAGTTGATTATGCACGTTGATTACCTTGAAAGTCCCCTCATTCTGAGAGCAATCAGTCCGTTTTCTCTTTCAGTAACTTTCGTAGGGTCTCTTATGGCTAGACGGTCGGAAATCGGTAAAACGTATTGGAATGTGTTACCTGTTGCCCCGTTGCCTCCTTATTTGATAGACTGACTCCAAGTTCTTTTTAGTATGTGCAAAAGTCTCTTGTCTCCTTCACATGCCCCGTTCTCTCGCTCTGATTCTTTCCATCTCAATTCCCTCTCTCTTTCTCTTTGTCTGTCCCTCTCTCTCATAAGCTGCCTGCGATCTCTCTTTTCCGTCCTGAAGAGACTTTGTTAGGCAGTCTTACTGGTATCCCTCCCTTCATCTCCCACATCGCTTTGTTTCACGCAATTTATTTCCTTTGGTTTGGGAAGTATATGGCCGAAGGTGTTCCACCCGAAGTTATTCTCCGTGACTATCAAAAGATAAATAAGACTTGTTGGAGCGTAAAAAAAATTGATGTTTAATCTCAGTGTTCACGCTCTGTTTGAATGTGTTGAGAAGAGGTCACTTCTGTGTCTCCGGTTCTTTGCTATCTTCGAATTTTGCTATTTTGAGCTCATTTACAAACACATTCTGGAGGCACTTCGCATTGAGGTCCAGAAGTTGAAGCTGTTCAAGAAGATGAATGAGGATCCTTATCTCTCTTGCTTTCTCTGCTTCATCACTTCCTGAGATTGCAAAGAACTGCTTCTTTTCCGTCTGTCCCTCTCTCTCATAAGCTGCCTGCGATCTCTCTTTTCCGTCCTGAAGAGACTTTGTTAGGCAGTCTTACTGGTATCCCTCCCTTCATCTCCCACATCGCTTTGTTTCACGCAATTTATTTCCTTTGGTTTGGGAAGTATATGGCCGAAGGTGTTCCACCCGAAGTTATTCTCCGTGACTATCAAAAGATAAATAAGACTTGTTGGAGCGTAAAAAAAATTGATGTTTAATCTCAGTGTTCACGCTCTGTTTGAATGTGTTGAGAAGAGGTCACTTCTGTGTCTCCGGTTCTTTGCTATCTTCGAATTTTGCTATTTTGAGCTCATTTACAAACACATTCTGGAGGCACTTCGCATTGAGGTCCAGAAGTTGAAGCTGTTCAAGAAGATGAATGAGGATCCTTATCTCTCTTGCTTTCTCTGCTTCATCACTTCCTGAGATTGCAAAGAACTGCTTCTTTTCCGTCTGTCCCTCTCTCTCATAAGCTGCCTGCGATCTCTCTTTTCCGTCCTGAAGAGACTTTGTTAGGCAGTCTTACTGGTATCCCTCCCTTCATCTCCCACATCGCTTTGTTTCACGCAATTTATTTCCTTTGGTTTGGGAAGTATATGGCCGAAGGTGTTCCACCCGAAGTTATTCTCCGTGACTATCAAAAGATAAATAAGACTTGTTGGAGCGTTAAAAAAATTGGTGTTTAATCTCAGTGTTCACGCTCTGTTTGAATGTGTTGAGAAGAGGTCACTTCTGTGTCTCCGGTTCTTTGCTATCTTCGAATTTTGCTATTTTGAGCTCATTTACAAACACATTCTGGAGGCACTTCGCATTGAGGTCCAGAAGTTGAAGCTGTTCAAGAAGATGAATGAGGATCCTTATCTCTCTTGCTTTCTCTGCTT
This sequence comes from Allodiplogaster sudhausi, assembly GCA_945643635.1. Classification (NCBI taxonomy): domain Eukaryota; kingdom Metazoa; phylum Nematoda; class Chromadorea; order Rhabditida; family Diplogasteridae; genus Allodiplogaster; species Allodiplogaster sudhausi. Next base: position 2,363,060 of record CALZFC010000043.1, on the reverse strand, counting down.
CATCACTTCCTGAGATTGCAAAGAACTGCTTCTTTTCCGTCTGTCCCTCTCTCTCATAAGCTGCCTGCGATCTCTCTTTTCCGTCCTGAAGAGACTTTGTTAGGCAGTCTTACTGGTATCCCTCCCTTCATCTCCCACATCGCTTTGTTTCACGCAATTTATTTCCTTTGGTTTGGGAAGTATATGGCCGAAGGTGTTCCACCCGAAGTTATTCTCCGTGACTATCAAAAGATAAATAAGACTTGTTGGAGCGTAAAAAAAATTGATGTTTAATCTCAGTGTTCACGCTCTGTTTGAATGTGTTGAGAAGAGGTCACTTCTGTGTCTCCGGTTCTTTGCTATCTTCGAATTTTGCTATTTTGAGCTCATTTACAAACACATTCTGGAGGCACTTCGCATTGAGGTCCAGAAGTTGAAGCTGTTCAAGAAGATGAATGAGGATCCTTATCTCTCTTGCTTTCTCTGCTTCATCACTTCCTGAGATTGCAAAGAACTGCTTCTTTTCCGTCTGTCCCTCTCTCTCATAAGCTGCCTGCGATCTCTCTTTTCCGTCCTGAAGAGACTTTGTTAGGCAGTCTTACTGGTATCCCTCCCTTCATCTCCCACATCGCTTTGTTTCACGCAATTTATTTCCTTTGGTTTGGGAAGTATATGGCCGAAGGTGTTCCACCCGAAGTTATTCTCCGTGACTATCAAAAGATAAATAAGACTTGTTGGAGCGTAAAAAAAATTGGTGTTTAATCTCAGTGTTCACGCTCTGTTTGAATGTGTTGAGAAGAGGTCACTTCTGTGTCTCCGGTTCTTTGCTATCTTCGAATTTTGCTATTTTGAGCTCATTTACAAACACATTCTGGAGGCACTTCGCATTGAGGTCCAGAAGTTGAAGCTGTTCAAGAAGATGAATGAGGATCCTTATCTCTCTTGCTTTCTCTGCTTCATCACTTCCTGAGATTGCAAAGAACTGCTTCTTTTCCGTCTGTCCCTCTCTCTCATAAGCTGCCTGCGATCTCTCTTTTCCGTCCTGAAGAGACTTTGTTAGGCAGTCTTACTGGTATCCCTCCCTTCATCTCCCACATCGCTTTGTTTCACGCAATTTATTTCCTTTGGTTTGGGAAGTATATGGCCGAAGGTGTTCCACCCGAAGTTATTCTCCGTGACTATCAAAAGATAAATAAGACTTGTTGGAGCGTAAAAAAAATTGATGTTTAATCTCAGTGTTCACGCTCTGTTTGAATGTGTTGAGAAGAGGTCACTTCTGTGTCTCCGGTTCTTTGCTATCTTCGAATTTTGCTATTTTGAGCTCATTTACAAACACATTCTGGAGGCACTTCGCATTGAGGTCCAGAAGTTGAAGCTGTTCAAGAAGATGAATGAGGATCCTTATCTCTCTTGCTTTCTCTGCTTCATCACTTCCTGAGATTGCAAAGAACTGCTTCTTTTCCGTCTGTCCCTCTCTCTCATAAGCTGCCTGCGATCTCTCTTTTCCGTCCTGAAGAGACTTTGTTAGGCAGTCTTACTGGTATCCCTCCCTTCATCTCCCACATCGCTTTGTTTCACGCAATTTATTTCCTTTGGTTTGGGAAGTATATGGCCGAAGGTGTTCCACCCGAAGTTATTCTCCGTGACTATCAAAAGATAAATAAGACTTGTTGGAGCGTTAAAAAAATTGGTGTTTAATCTCAGTGTTCACGCTCTGTTTGAATGTGTTGAGAAGAGGTCACTTCTGTGTCTCCGGTTCTTTGCTATCTTCGAATTTTGCTATTTTGAGCTCATTTACAAACACATTCTGGAGGCACTTCGCATTGAGGTCCAGAAGTTGAAGCTGTTCAAGAAGATGAATGAGGATCCTTATCTCTCTTGCTTTCTCTGCTTCATCACTTCCTGAGATTGCAAAGAACTGCTTCTTTTCCGTCTGTCCCTCTCTCTCATAAGCTGCCTGCGATCTCTCTTTTCCGTCCTGAAGAGACTTTGTTAGGCAGTCTTACTGGTATCCCTCCCTTCATCTCCCACATCGCTTTGTTTCACGCAATTTATTTCCTTTGGTTTGGGAAGTATATGGCCGAAGGTGTTCCACCCGAAGTTATTCTCCGTGACTATCAAAAGATAAATAAGACTTGTTGGAGCGTAAAAAAAATTGATGTTTAATCTCAGTGTTCACGCTCTGTTTGAATGTGTTGAGAAGAGGTCACTTCTGTGTCTCCGGTTCTTTGCTATCTTCGAATTTTGCTATTTTGAGCTCATTTACAAACACATTCTGGAGGCACTTCGCATTGAGGTCCAGAAGTTGAAGCTGTTCAAGAAGATGAATGAGGATCCTTATCTCTCTTGCTTTCTCTGCTTCATCACTTCCTGAGATTGCAAAGAACTGCTTCTTTTCCGTCTGTCCCTCTCTCTCATAAGCTGCCTGCGATCTCTCTTTTCCGTCCTGAAGAGACTTTGTTAGGCAGTCTTACTGGTATCCCTCCCTTCATCTCCCACATCGCTTTGTTTCACGCAATTTATTTCCTTTGGTTTGGGAAGTATATGGCCGAAGGTGTTCCACCCGAAGTTATTCTCCGTGACTATCAAAAGATAAATAAGACTTGTTGGAGCGTAAAAAAAATTGGTGTTTAATCTCAGTGTTCACGCTCTGTTTGAATGTGTTGAGAAGAGGTCACTTCTGTGTCTCCGGTTCTTTGCTATCTTCGAATTTTGCTATTTTGAGCTCATTTACAAACACATTCTGGAGGCACTTCGCATTGAGGTCCAGAAGTTGAAGCTGTTCAAGAAGATGAATGAGGATCCTTATCTCTCTTGCTTTCTCTGCTTCATCACTTCCTGAGATTGCAAAGAACTGCTTCTTTTCCGTCTGTCCCTCTCTCTCATAAGCTGCCTGCGATCTCTCTTTTCCGTCCTGAAGAGACTTTGTTAGGCAGTCTTACTGGTATCCCTCCCTTCATCTCCCACATCGCTTTGTTTCACGCAATTTATTTCCTTTGGTTTGGGAAGTATATGGCCGAAGGTGTTCCACCCGAAGTTATTCTCCGTGACTATCAAAAGATAAATAAGACTTGTTGGAGCGTAAAAAAATTGATGTTTAATCTCAGTGTTCACGCTCTGTTTGAATGTGTTGAGAAGAGGTCACTTCTGTGTCTCCGGTTCTTTGCTATCTTCGAATTTTGCTATTTTGAGCTCATTTACAAACACATTCTGGAGGCACTTCGCATTGAGGTCCAGAAGTTGAAGCTGTTCAAGAAGATGAATGAGGATCCTTATCTCTCTTGCTTTCTCTGCTTCATCACTTCCTGAGATTGCAAAGAACTGCTTCTTTTCCGTCTGTCCCTCTCTCTCATAAGCTGCCTGCGATCTCTCTTTTCCGTCCTGAAGAGACTTTGTTAGGCAGTCTTACTGGTATCCCTCCCTTCATCTCCCACATCGCTTTGTTTCACGCAATTTATTTCCTTTGGTTTGGGAAGTATATGGCCGAAGGTGTTCCACCCGAAGTTATTCTCCGTGACTATCAAAAGATAAATAAGACTTGTTGGAGCGTAAAAAAAATTGATGTTTAATCTCAGTGTTCACGCTCTGTTTGAATGTGTTGAGAAGAGGTCACTTCTGTGTCTCCGGTTCTTTGCTATCTTCGAATTTTGCTATTTTGAGCTCATTTACAAACACATTCTGGAGGCACTTCGCATTGAGGTCCAGAAGTTGAAGCTGTTCAAGAAGATGAATGAGGATCCTTATCTCTCTTGCTTTCTCTGCTTCATCACTTCCTGAGATTGCAAAGAACTGCTTCTTTTCCGTCTGTCCCTCTCTCTCATAAGCTGCCTGCGATCTCTCTTTTCCGTCCTGAAGAGACTTTGTTAGGCAGTCTTACTGGTATCCCTCCCTTCATCTCCCACATCGCTTTGTTTCACGCAATTTATTTCCTTTGGTTTGGGAAGTATATGGCCGAAGGTGTTCCACCCGAAGTTATTCTCCGTGACTATCAAAAGATAAATAAGACTTGTTGGAGCGTAAAAAAAATTGATGTTTAATCTCAGTGTTCACGCTCTGTTTGAATGTGTTGAGAAGAGGTCACTTCTGTGTCTCCGGTTCTTTGCTATCTTCGAATTTTGCTATTTTGAGCTCATTTACAAACACATTCTGGAGGCACTTCGCATTGAGGTCCAGAAGTTGAAGCTGTTCAAGAAGATGAATGAGGATCCTTATCTCTCTTGCTTTCTCTGCTTCATCACTTCCTGAGATTGCAAAGAACTGCTTCTTTTCCGTCTGTCCCTCTCTCTCATAAGCTGCCTGCGATCTCTCTTTTCCGTCCTGAAGAGACTTTGTTAGGCAGTCTTACTGGTATCCCTCCCTTCATCTCCCACATCGCTTTGTTTCACGCAATTTATTTCCTTTGGTTTGGGAAGTATATGGCCGAAGGTGTTCCACCCGAAGTTATTCTCCGTGACTATCAAAAGATAAATAAGACTTGTTGGAGCGTAAAAAAAATTGGTGTTTAATCTCAGTGTTCACGCTCTGTTTGAATGTGTTGAGAAGAGGTCACTTCTGTGTCTCCGGTTCTTTGCTATCTTCGAATTTTGCTATTTTGAGCTCATTTACAAACACATTCTGGAGGCACTTCGCATTGAGGTCCAGAAGTTGAAGCTGTTCAAGAAGATGAATGAGGATCCTTATCTCTCTTGCTTTCTCTGCTTCATCACTTCCTGAGATTGCAAAGAACTGCTTCTTTTCCGTCTGTCCCTCTCTCTCATAAGCTGCCTGCGATCTCTCTTTTCCGTCCTGAAGAGACTTTGTTAGGCAGTCTTACTGGTATCCCTCCCTTCATCTCCCACATCGCTTTGTTTCACGCAATTTATTTCCTTTGGTTTGGGAAGTATATGGCCGAAGGTGTTCCACCCGAAGTTATTCTCCGTGACTATCAAAAGATAAATAAGACTTGTTGGAGCGTAAAAAAATTGATGTTTAATCTCAGTGTTCACGCTCTGTTTGAATGTGTTGAGAAGAGGTCACTTCTGTGTCTCCGGTTCTTTGCTATCTTCGAATTTTGCTATTTTGAGCTCATTTACAAACACATTCTGGAGGCACTTCGCATTGAGGTCCAGAAGTTGAAGCTGTTCAAGAAGATGAATGAGGATCCTTATCTCTCTTGCTTTCTCTGCTTCATCACTTCCTGAGATTGCAAAGAACTGCTTCTTTTCCGTCTGTCCCTCTCTCTCATAAGCTGCCTGCGATCTCTCTTTTCCGTCCTGAAGAGACTTTGTTAGGCAGTCTTACTGGTATCCCTCCCTTCATCTCCCACATCGCTTTGTTTCACGCAATTTATTTCCTTTGGTTTGGGAAGTATATGGCCGAAGGTGTTCCACCCGAAGTTATTCTCCGTGACTATCAAAAGATAAATAAGACTTGTTGGAGCGTAAAAAAAATTGATGTTTAATCTCAGTGTTCACGCTCTGTTTGAATGTGTTGAGAAGAGGTCACTTCTGTGTCTCCGGTTCTTTGCTATCTTCGAATTTTGCTATTTTGAGCTCATTTACAAACACATTCTGGAGGCACTTCGCATTGAGGTCCAGAAGTTGAAGCTGTTCAAGAAGATGAATGAGGATCCTTATCTCTCTTGCTTTCTCTGCTTCATCACTTCCTGAGATTGCAAAGAACTGCTTCTTTTCCGTCTGTCCCTCTCTCTCATAAGCTGCCTGCGATCTCTCTTTTCCGTCCTGAAGAGACTTTGTTAGGCAGTCTTACTGGTATCCCTCCCTTCATCTCCCACATCGCTTTGTTTCACGCAATTTATTTCCTTTGGTTTGGGAAGTATATGGCCGAAGGTGTTCCACCCGAAGTTATTCTCCGTGACTATCAAAAGATAAATAAGACTTGTTGGAGCGTAAAAAAAATTGATGTTTAATCTCAGTGTTCACGCTCTGTTTGAATGTGTTGAGAAGAGGTCACTTCTGTGTCTCCGGTTCTTTGCTATCTTCGAATTTTGCTATTTTGAGCTCATTTACAAACACATTCTGGAGGCACTTCGCATTGAGGTCCAGAAGTTGAAGCTGTTCAAGAAGATGAATGAGGATCCTTATCTCTCTTGCTTTCTCTGCTTCATCACTTCCTGAGATTGCAAAGAACTGCTTCTTTTCCGTCTGTCCCTCTCTCTCATAAGCTGCCTGCGATCTCTCTTTTCCGTCCTGAAGAGACTTTGTTAGGCAGTCTTACTGGTATCCCTCCCTTCATCTCCCACATCGCTTTGTTTCACGCAATTTATTTCCTTTGGTTTGGGAAGTATATGGCCGAAGGTGTTCCACCCGAAGTTATTCTCCGTGACTATCAAAAGATAAATAAGACTTGTTGGAGCGTAAAAAAAATTGGTGTTTAATCTCAGTGTTCACGCTCTGTTTGAATGTGTTGAGAAGAGGTCACTTCTGTGTCTCCGGTTCTTTGCTATCTTCGAATTTTGCTATTTTGAGCTCATTTACAAACACATTCTGGAGGCACTTCGCATTGAGGTCCAGAAGTTGAAGCTGTTCAAGAAGATGAATGAGGATCCTTATCTCTCTTGCTTTCTCTGCTTCATCACTTCCTGAGATTGCAAAGAACTGCTTCTTTTCCGTCTGTCCCTCTCTCTCATAAGCTGCCTGCGATCTCTCTTTTCCGTCCTGAAGAGACTTTGTTAGGCAGTCTTACTGGTATCCCTCCCTTCATCTCCCACATCGCTTTGTTTCACGCAATTTATTTCCTTTGGTTTGGGAAGTATATGGCCGAAGGTGTTCCACCCGAAGTTATTCTCCGTGACTATCAAAAGATAAATAAGACTTGTTGGAGCGTAAAAAAAATTGATGTTTAATCTCAGTGTTCACGCTCTGTTTGAATGTGTTGAGAAGAGGTCACTTCTGTGTCTCCGGTTCTTTGCTATCTTCGAATTTTGCTATTTTGAGCTCATTTACAAACACATTCTGGAGGCACTTCGCATTGAGGTCCAGAAGTTGAAGCTGTTCAAGAAGATGAATGAGGATCCTTATCTCTCTTGCTTTCTCTGCTTCATCACTTCCTGAGATTGCAAAGAACTGCTTCTTTTCCGTCTGTCCCTCTCTCTCATAAGCTGCCTGCGATCTCTCTTTTCCGTCCTGAAGAGACTTTGTTAGGCAGTCTTACTGGTATCCCTCCCTTCATCTCCCACATCGCTTTGTTTCACGCAATTTATTTCCTTTGGTTTGGGAAGTATATGGCCGAAGGTGTTCCACCCGAAGTTATTCTCCGTGACTATCACAAGATAAATAAGACTTGTTGGAGCGTAAAAAAATTGGTGTTTAATCTCAGTGTTCACGCTCTGTTTGAATGTGTTGAGAAGAGGTCACTTCTGTGTCTCCGGTTCTTTGCTATCTTCGAATTTTGCTATTTTGAGCTCATTTACAAACACATTCTGGAGGCACTTCGCATTGAGGTCCAGAAGTTGAAGCTGTTCAAGAAGATGAATGAGGATCCTTATCTCTCTTGCTTTCTCTGCTTCATCACTTCCTGAGATTGCAAAGAACTGCTTCTTTTCCGTCTGTCCCTCTCTCTCATAAGCTGCCTGCGATCTCTCTTTTCCGTCCTGAAGAGACTTTGTTAGGCAGTCTTACTGGTATCCCTCCCTTCATCTCCCACATCGCTTTGTTTCACGCAATTTATTTCCTTTGGTTTGGGAAGTATATGGCCGAAGGTGTTCCACCCGAAGTTATTCTCCGTGACTATCAAAAGATAAATAAGACTTGTTGGAGCGTAAAAAAATTGATGTTTAATCTCAGTGTTCACGCTCTGTTTGAATGTGTTGAGAAGAGGTCACTTCTGTGTCTCCGGTTCTTTGCTATCTTCGAATTTTGCTATTTTGAGCTCATTTACAAACACATTCTGGAGGCACTTCGCATTGAGGTCCAGAAGTTGAAGCTGTTCAAGAAGATGAATGAGGATCCTTATCTCTCTTGCTTTCTCTGCTTCATCACTTCCTGAGATTGCAAAGAACTGCTTCTTTTCCGTCTGTCCCTCTCTCTCATAAGCTGCCTGCGATCTCTCTTTTCCGTCCTGAAGAGACTTTGTTAGGCAGTCTTACTGGTATCCCTCCCTTCATCTCCCACATCGCTTTGTTTCACGCAATTTATTTCCTTTGGTTTGGGAAGTATATGGCCGAAGGTGTTCCACCCGAAGTTATTCTCCGTGACTATCAAAAGATAAATAAGACTTGTTGGAGCGTAAAAAAAATTGATGTTTAATCTCAGTGTTCACGCTCTGTTTGAATGTGTTGAGAAGAGGTCACTTCTGTGTCTCCGGTTCTTTGCTATCTTCGAATTTTGCTATTTTGAGCTCATTTACAAACACATTCTGGAGGCACTTCGCATTGAGGTCCAGAAGTTGAAGCTGTTCAAGAAGATGAATGAGGATCCTTATCTCTCTTGCTTTCTCTGCTTCATCACTTCCTGAGATTGCAAAGAACTGCTTTTTGCAGGTTCCTTCCTATCGACTGATCAAGTTACTCGCTCTTCCGGAGCGCAACATGCGAGATGTGCTCTGCAAGGAGGGGGGGGGGGGTGCTCCTCTGCTCCCTAATCCTGATGATGTCAGACCTCTCTTCGTTTTCAATGATGAATGTTTAAGGAAGCGGGTGAAGAAGAGGCGGAGACTCTGCGTGAATTAGTGGATGACCGTCTCTTGAGGGAAGCAGATGCAGCCTGCATTGCTCTCCTCATCATGACTTCTGCTAAGATGCCAAAGCAGGTCGGAGAGAACCAGAATCCCATGTTTTCACCTCTTTCTTGTTCTCTTACCTAAAGAAAAATGCATTTAAAACGATATAAACGATTGAAAACGTCTTTTGGCTCATTATCTATTATTTTTGCACTGGAGGTTTTGCTGGAGGACGCGATGGAGAGGGCCGTGCAAGTCTTCAAACAATACCTGCACTACATCGTGTACCCTTCCTCGGATATCTGCGTGGCAGGGAGCAGGAAAAGGGGCATGGACGATGTCTCTGCTACTCCAACCAAATACAAGCGAAGAAGGGCCGGAGGGGGTGCGAATGGCGGCCGCACCCCCATCATTCAACTTCTCTAAATGCGTATGCTTGATCTCATGGCTTGCTTCTCCGAGCTGGTTCGTTCCTTTTCTCTCTCTCAGCTAATTAAGAAGGAGTAATATTGAGGCGCGAGCTCATTCCCTGCCCGAGACCTTCTCCCACCAGCTGAGTACAACTGCACTTTCCGGTTTCTTCGTTGCCAATGTCCGGGAACTTCAGCTTAAGGTACGTTTTCAATGTAACAGAACTGACGAGATGAAATGGTTCGTTTATTTCAAACCTAGGGAGCTGTTCTATCATATACTCAGGGTAATTTTTTTTATTCCTGAAAATGAAATAGAGCAGATGGGGAAGGGTACCTGCCAAAAAATTTATTACTGTCTTAGTTTTTTTTGCGTCATAGCTGAAAATGATTAACGGTCCAGATTAAAATTTATATATATATTTCCAATGATATGTCAGAGCATTAAATTGTTCATTTGAAGTAAAATTTTTGTGCACAGTATGATTTTATTCTAGAGTGTAATATTCGATTGCACTGTTAGGCTTCTAATGAATACATCGCATTCCAGAAATTTTTATTTTCTTTGTTAAGTTAGCCAATATGTAATTCAGTTTGCTAATTAAACTGAAGGCATGAAAGATATCGCTGCTAATTTTTTTTTCAATATATCGTACTGAAACTTTTCATCATTGGATTTCAAATAGATGGACTTCGCAGAACCAGCTATTCCATAGGAACTGTTCTTACAGGAAGTGTTTTTCCTCGTATCTGTGAGTGTCTTTTCAGGCAATTAGTGTGCTGGCGAATGTCTTCTCCCGCGCAGAAGACGTCACTCGCTCCGGAGTCCTCAACGATCTCCTGAACTCTCTTCATCGTCTTCCCTCCTCCTCTCGCAACTCCGCCTCCTCTTACCGTATCGACCAGACTTCTTCCATTTCCAACTGCACTTGCCTCTTCATGCAACTCATCCAAGTATCTTTTCTCGTATTCTTTGTGTACTAAAAAAATACTTACTCCCACCTTCCTTTCGTTTTATTATTTTTCTTTTTTTCTCTCCTCTTACTCTCATTTATCTTCTTTTTGTCTCCCTTTCGTCTCCTTTTCTAGGTTCCAAAGCGAAGGCGCAGCCATCCAGACGAAGAGGATGCGGTTGAAGTTGCGGATTTTTCTACTGAAGACGCAGTGATCAAGAATTCGTATAACGAAGCGAAGACTCTCGCTCACAAGTTCTTCATGGGCTTTCTCAATAAGTTCGTTGTGTCAATGCAGTTATTGAATACCTTTTACACTCTCCCTCTCTCTCTCTCTCTCTCTCACTCACTTTCTTCCTTTGACTGTCCGCTTGTAGATGTCCTGTAAAAGCAGAGGAGGACTACCGGCGTTTGCTGGAGAACTTGTTGAATGACCTGCTCTGTGCCTATCTGAGTCCGGAGTGGCCGGTTGCTGAAATGCTCATCAACAACTTCGCAATCATCCTTGTCAATATCTACAGGCATGTACAGTCGATTGTTGAATCGTAAACATAAGAAAGAAGTTGCTGATGATTGAAAGATATCGAAATACTCCAACTCTCTGAGATGTCAGTCTCCCTCTTCTTCCCTTCAGAAGTCGATGACTGATCTGCTGCGAAGGGCTGAACAAGGCCTCTTTGACTATTTGGTGTAGATGCGTTCGTCGAGTGAAGTCTCCATTGAGTACGCACTCAAGTTCTACGTTGCCGAATGGTATCGAATGACTATGGAAGACCTTGAAGTCTTCAAGGAAAAGGCTCGGAAGGATCGAGAACGAGTGGAAAGTGACAAGCCACGCAGTCTTCTTCCATTCAACGAATGAGAGAGAGAGAAAGTGAGAGAGAGAGGAGAGAGAGAAAGTGAGAGAGAGAGAGAGAATTGTTGTTTAGGAGAGAAGGAAGCTCGAGCGGCGATGAACAGTGCATGCGTTCCATTCGACGCGTGTCAATCCACGGTGCCTGATTCATCTGCTCTCCCTCCTAACCCCGTCTCTTCAGGAGCGTCAAGAGTGTCCAGCCAACTCGACCTGGGCCCAGTGCGGGACGGCCTGCGAGCCCTCGTGTGCCAACATGCACGACACTGCCCCCTGCCCCGCTTCTTGCGAGAAGGCCGCTTGCACTTGTGCAGACAACTACGTCAGATATGACGGCAAGTGCTTCTACTGGGGAGACTGCCCAGGTACATACCTGCCTCATTCTTCCTGCTCCTTCTCTCTCTCTCTCTCTCTCTCTCTCTCTCTCTCTCTGTCTCTCTCTTTCTTTCTCTCTTTTTCTTTCTCTCTCTCTCTTTTTCTTTCTCTCTCTCTTTTCCTTTCTCTCTCTCTCCCTCTCTCTCTCTCTCTTTTTCTCTCTCTCTCTTTCTTTCTCTCGTCACAGATCTGGACCTGCATTCAAGGCTACGCACGCTACAATGGCTCGTGTGTCTATTGGGGAGACTGCCCTGGACAAAGTAGAGTTATCCGTCTCTCTCACAATTTCACTGTCTTTACTTTCAAGACTGGTAGAAGGAAACTCTAATAACAGCCTGATTGCCAGATTCGTCAGAGTCCTCTCGCCCCTCTCCGAAGTTCCGATCTGTTGTGAAGGGCTCGGAATGCAATGCAGAATGGAGATTCCCAGCCGACTGCACAGGCAGCTGTGACTACCGAGCGAGCTGGCATTACATGAGAGAGATCGACGAGATCGAGTTGACCATTGAGACGCGAATGCCACTCAACTCGTGGACTGCCATAGGATTCGCCGAATCTCCCTCCAGTGTCACTTCTGCCCTTTCATTCTCTTTGACAATGCTCGATATCATATCCTCAATCCCCTTTCTTTGCCACACTCCCTTTATATTCTTAGATTATAATTGGACCCCCTGCTGCAGACGAATGCTGATCTGGTAGTGATGTCGTTGTCTGCGAAAGGAGAGATCTCAGTGCGCGACATATGGAGTAACGGAGACGGAGTTCCATCAGTGGACGTCAGCCAAGACATCGCGGTGCCCTCTCCCGTCGGCCGATACTCGGATGGAATCCTCCAGACACGAGTCAAAAGAAGAAGAGTGGGCAGGGACAAGGAGAGAGATGTCCTCTTCACTGACGACCGCTGCAACTATCTCCTCTTCTCTCTCCCAGGCGGAAAGTTCGACCAGGTAGTTCATCTTCTTCACCTTCAACAGTTCATGTCAACTTTTGTAGAGCGGTTACATTGTATTGAACTCGTCGGCGATTGAGAAGAGTGACAGGAGAGTTTGCATTCGAGAGTGTCAGCCAGAGGCTGTCTCTGCCTCTTCTTCTTCTCGTCAACTTCCATCCAAAACTCCACTCGCATCCATCTCTTCTTCATTGTCGCCACCCAAGGTTGAAAGTTAGAAATGCATGCAGTTCATAATCAAGACTTATTTTTATTTGGCATTAAACTATGGTGTAATAATATAAATATGATGTAACAATGAATTGTCTTCTCTTTCAGCGAAGTCATGCACTCGTGAATTCCGTTATCCTCCGGGCTGCCTGGATTCCTCATGCGAGTACAGAGCATCCTGGGCATATAATGAGTCGGCCAAGGATGTCCGCTTCGAGATCTCGTCGAAGGATCTCGGCAGGTGGACGGGCATCGGATTCTCCAAGAATGGAGAGATGAGCAACGCGGACATCTACACTGGATGGGTTCGCATTTTCTATCTTCTCACACCTCAGAACAAGTCCATTAGTTTGGAGAGAACATGTGCCAGATTTCCTGATAGGTTGGGAAACATTCGTATTCCTTTTTGCTGCTTTCCTATCTGATGCCAACATTCCATCTCTTCTTTCCAATTCGGGAATTTGCCTGATTTTAATGCCTGTGGTGCCCTGCCGGCCGCGCCTAAAGCAACACTTGCCATATCTAAATTCACAATCCCGTTCTCACGCAAGGTTACCAGTAGCCACAAATCGCCGCGCAACCTCAAAGGGAACTGAGGGTATATGGTGAAGAGGAATACATTGGCAGGTATACGAGGGAAAAGCCATTGTTACTGACCGATTCGCTTACGGACGCCAACTGCTCGCCATCGACCCGGTTGATAGAAGTGACATCTATGATGTGGGAGGAAGAGTAGACGATGACATCCAAGTCAGCCGAGAGAGAGAGAGGTGGGGGGGGGGGGAAAGAGAGATACGAAGAAAGAGAATCAAAAGTCGACAGACGATTTGGTTCCGCCGTGCTGTTGTGACCAGGGATGGGCTGACAGATCTAGCACTCGACAAGTGCTACTTCTTCCTTTTCCCCGTCGGCGGAGGCCGCGTTATTGCACGAAAGTCATCCGACTTCCACAACCATCGCACTCCCATCGGATATCACGACTTGGACTCGCCTCGTATCTCTCCCACTAAGGTAAGGTTCAATTTCATGTCTAAATCGGTGCACATTTATGTAAAATATATACATGAGCACACATGAGATTCATAAAATGCGATATTGATCACTTTGAAATCGAGAGTAAATAATTAAGATCTGCATGTGCGATGAGTCGGGAATTCCGATTACGGAGCAGCCGGCGAGAGTGCGGAGAAGGCGTCAGACGATTCCATTCAATATCCCTCGCAATCCTTTCGGAGAAGCAGAAGATATCACGTCAGCTGAACTCGTGGCGGGTGGTCAGCCCATGGCTTGTGCTGACGTGGTCGTGGCCACTGTGGACGACGGCAGGGCCAGAGTCACCGATATATTTTCCTTGGCCACTGCCACTCCCATCGCCGACACAACGCTGGGGGGAAAGGACTCACTCACGCGAGTCTCCGCCTACTACGAACAAGGCTTCACGACTGTTCTCTTCCGCAGGAAACTGCAAGGTACATTTCCGTTGAACCCCATGCAGTTGTTGTGGGCACGAGGGGTTGACCCGGAAAGCTACCGCCACATCACGGGAGGACACACCATCAAAGCAGATCCCGCCTTCTTCTCTCCCACCTCCTTCCGTTATCATGGATTGGAAACCGAAGCACTCTCACCGTCGACTTCTTCGGTTCGCTTGGAATTTTCCGGGCCTTTCATTTCTAACAATGGTGCGTGAATCTGCAGGAGACACGGGAGACCACGAGGAGACGAATGGCCCGTCCTCTGACTGCCGCGACTCCTGGGCATTCCCCGCGGGCTGTTCTTCCTCTTCTTGTCAATATTCAGTTGCCTGGGAGTCCGACGGACACACGGTCGCTTTCCAACTCATCGCTGCCATTGAAAAGCGACAGTGGACTGCTCCTGGCTTCTCTCCTCAAGGCCTCATGGTATAGGTAAATTATTCATTAGTTCATTACGTTTTGTGCTATTTGGTGCACTATTTAAGAAAAAAAGAGTTTTACAGGCAAATTCGGACGTTGTGGTGGTGTCGGTGCTGGAGGACGGCAAGGTGACAGTGATTGACGAGTTCATGGAGTCGTATGGACGGCCATCGATCGACAGCGACCAGGACATCTTCGAAGTCAAGGCCAGCTTCGTGGATGGCCATGTCTACGCCAGTGCTGAACAAGGGCGGCGCATGCGCCGTGTTGAACCCCCCCCCCCCCCCACCTCCGGCCGGCTCAAAATTCCGTTGAAAACCCCCCGCCCCCCCCCCCCGGATGAAACATTTTTTGGTTGAAAAACGGCACTTTTTCACTTTTCCCACATGAAAGGTGATTTTTGACCGAAAAAGTCATTTTTTCGGCTTTGTACCCCCCCCCCCCCGGCCTGGAGTCCTGCGCCGGACCTTGTTCAGCTATGGTCTACGCTAACTTCTCCAGAGACCTCGCCACTTCCGATGAAAGCGATGTCTCCCTCGCCCAGTGCCAATGAGAACTCTCTTTTTGTCTTCTTCTTATTCGCATGCTAGATACAAAAGATTCCTTTAAGATTCTTCCTGTACTCTCCTTCTGCGGGTGCATTGGACAGAGGAGGGGAGGTGTTGAAGCACTCGGCTACTCCGGTAGCATCGGCTGGCAGAATCTGCCTCAGCACGTGCTCGTCCCAACAGGCCACCCAACCAGCCACGCTCACTTCCCCAGCCACAACCACAACCACTGCTAGCACTACATCTACAACTACCAAGCATAGCACATCCCACTCCTCGTCATCTTCACACTCTTCTCCTCCTCCACCTCCTTCAGCTGCTTCCACCACTTCGCCATCGACAACAACTACAACAAGCGCGCCCTCCACTTCTCTGCCCGAGAAAGAGACAGAACAGTCTCTCCCTCTACCCACAGAAGGGAAGAAACCGACAGTGGCCATCCCCTCTCTCATTGTCGGTCCGCCAAAAACACAGCTCAAGGCGCGCTATGCACTCAAATTCCGAATTCTCAACCGCGAATTCGTGCCCGACCTCGCATATCCGTCCTCTGAGTACTACAAATCATTTTCGAAGGACGTCAAGACTGCAGTTAGCCTCGTCTCACTTGTATAGCGAAGCTCTCCTTTATTCAAATGTCGAGGAAGATCGCAAACTGATCCTGTTTGTAGGTAGACTCGGAATAAATGGAGGTGAAGGGAGAGGACGAGGAATCGAGGATAGGGAAAAAGAGATTGAATTCAGGTGGCATCTAAGCCAGCATCTCAGGAGCACGAAGAATGCGTCTCCACAACTCGTCGATCTTCCTTTGCCTCGCATCCAAATGACCCCGGTGCCTATTATACAATGGGTGGTACCCCACGCAGCTATTCCAGACCATTCTAGGTTGTCTAAGCGTTTCAACAAGGAAATGTTTGCAGAGCCTGACAGTAATCCACTACCATTCCTCCAATCAATCCAATCCTTTTAAGATTTGTATAATGTACGCAGTACACCATGTATTTATTTTAACTTTCCTTGTTTAAATCCACTATAGACAAGTCGCCCAACAGCGACTTTCTCAGAAGGCAACATATCGCAGCCAAGCTTTTGCTCTGGTGCATACCGTGTATAAGAACACTAGGAGTTTGTACGTCTTGATAACAAAGCTTTTCTAAACTTTTGATATCTGAATATTTGCAGTCTGAAATACACTTATTGTCAACTATGATGAAACGAATATTTACGCGCTTTTTCTTCATTCCTTGCCATGATCTTCAAGATCATATACGGTTCTCACATTTTCCCGCTCTTTCTTCAACTCTTAGTACACAATTTATTACTCTCTCATCGTATTTTTCATTATCTAGCCCACTGCTCATAAATTTTGTGTGCCTTGCATACAGTGCTCTCATTGTCTCATAATTCTTATCGCAATATTTCGAGACACGTAGTTTTAAAGGAAATTCGTGATAGTTAAAAGTTACTTTTCGCTTAGGAAATCTTTTTCCTCTGAGAAACAGTTATACCCTACGGTCAACGTAATGAATGATAAACTAATGGGGGATGTAACGATAACAACAAGACCGTCCACAAAAGGATGCGTTAAATAATCACATAGTGCTCCTATAAGGTATAAGCAAACGAAATACAACAAATGAGAATAACAGTGATCAAGCGAATTGTTGCGAAAGTGTGCAAGAAAATCAGTATGTATGGGAAAATAAGAAATTAAAAAGGAGCAGGCAGAAGTTTTGTTTATGGAGAGGAGGACAAAACAAGTAGCGAGCAAAGTTGAATGATGCCGACACTCACAGTACTAAACCTGACCATATTCAGCGCCCCTACGTGATTTCTGCGGATTTTCTGATCCAAATCCCTCGGATCCAATTCCTTATAGTATCGGCCTGCCGTTTCCTCTTCGCTTTCAGACGGTCTCCACAGCTTTCGTCAACCAAAGTCATGTCCTTAGAACATTATTCTGTTAAAGCAATAACGAAGTGTATGAACATGATAACTTAAAGAGGCTTTTATTAATAGCCGAAGGATGATTTTCCATTCAAAAACAAAATTTTGTTTCACAAACCCGTTGAGCCTTCTTCTGAAATTTGGAAGCAATCGTACGATTTAGCGAGGATCCCCAAGGCAACTCTTAGTACACAATTTATTACTCTCTCATCGTATTTTTCATTATCTAGCCCACTGCTCATAAATTTTGTGTGCCTTGCATACAGTGCTCTCATTGTCTCATAATTCTTATCGCAATATTTCGAGACACGTAGTTTTAATGAAAATGACGATCAATTCGCTGCAACCAACTATGTTTGCACTTTTTTTATCATCTGAATTTTCTTATGATGTCCTTCTCGTTGATATTATGGAATATGGTTGCAGTACAACAACATCGTGGAGAGATTTCGCAACGAGATGCCTCTCAGTCGTCATCGCAGACAGCTTTCCACCGTTGACAACAGGTTCCATTTGAACGGTTCTTCTCTTCATGTTCTTTTAATCTAACTGTTTGAAGTAGTTCAAACGTCTTTTTCAGTTTCACCGGCAAGGAAGCTGTCGATTTTCTCTATAGAACATTACCATTAATCTCGCAACGGGATGTAACTAGGTTTGTAACGAATTTAGAATTATTTCGTGAAACCCGATTAAAAAAAATATATATCTTGTAATCACTTTTACACGCTGTTCCTGCAAGGTTTGCTGATGATCTTCGGAAGCATAATGCAGCCAACTCTTTTATCTTTGAACCCTCCCAGTTTGGATAGCTCCGCAGTTCTTCCTTTAATGAAGTCAACCATTTGGTCAGGGAGGGTTGCATCAAGCTGCTCCAATTCTTCGCCGACCAAAAGGTCTTCAAACGTCCTCCGCGCTATAAAAATGATGAACCGATCGAATTTCACGACAACGCAGCTCTTTACGTGTTCGGATTTCACTATCTTTCCACTAAAACTCCTTAACAGTTTTTCTCAAGAGAAAGCTGCATCGCTTGATACATCTTTTTTTTTAATAATTATTTTCCAGTAAATTGAATTTAGATTCCTGTTTATGCTGAAGTATTTTTCAGGTTAGGGGAAGCTAACTCGCCTGTTCTTCGTAGACGTAGCTCATTCAGTGGTCTGACTCTTTCTCGACCAAAGATCTTCATTCGTTCACCTCGGCCGTCTGCGTTTGTTTTCTTTTCACGATTAAAAGATACAACCGATCAAGAGGCAGTTCAGAATGTTCTTGTTGGCTGTGTTTTTTAGCGGCATTCAACAGAAGAAATATGGGCGTCGATTTTAAAGGGGGGGGGGGGGTGGGTAATGGTTTTCTTCTTCTTGAAACTAGCTTTTCAGCTCTGATGAGTTTGACTCACCTGAATTCAAGAGCATCACTATTCCGATGTCACCTCCCAAATTCAAGTCAGCGAAGAATCGACGTCTATCCTCTTCTACAGGAGACCTCTCTCGCATCGCAGCTGCAGTTAGCATTCCATTCGCTTATATGCTTCAATAGGCACTTCTTCCACTGTCGTTTTGTGCTCGATCAGAGCCTTCCCAGGTGAATCCACATCCTCGACCTGCCGAGTACTCGCGGACTATTTATGAAGAGGACATTTCTATCAAGAAGGCTGGAAAGAGATCGGGAGAATCGAAGAACGGATTTGAAGAATTTCGATATTCTAGTTAATATATGACGTGACAGTAAGATTCCTCGATCCCTTTGAAGCTTCATTAGATGGAATGAGTGTTGAGCCGGCAGCCCGTGCGAGTTGGCCGACCGACTGCCCCTGCCCCGCCTCCTCCTTCTCTTATTCGAGCTGCGATCTGTGATGAGGAAGAGACGCGCACTGCCAAGAAAGAGAACGACTACTCGCTTCTTTCCTTTGTTCTGCCAAGACACCAAACACCTGGAAGGGTCAGAATTTTTTTTTTAAAACCATTTAATGATTCCTTCTCATTCTCAGCCAAAGAGTCGCACAGGCAGCAGCAAGGAGGAGAGCAGTGACCACGGCGGGGTGAGGCAAGCCTTGTCCCGTCTCACTCCGAGCCGCTTTCAATGAGGAAGAGGACATTCTAGTGATCAGGAGGTCTCGTCTCTAAATACATTCTCAGCGTCAAATTAAATGATTCAGTCGATATACAAGAGTTGATGGTTCTTTCTTCTCTAGAAGTCTTCCCCTGAATCGCTGTCAAACACCTTCTCTAGCGTGGCCCCACCTCCGTTGCCTCCTCCAACTCCCCGTCTCACTTCTCAGCGACCTCAATCACCACTCTCCGAAGAGGAGGATAGACTAGTCTACGCAGAAACACTACTCAGCCAGTTAGATGCCATTTCTTGCTCAATTTCACACATCAGCCTAATATTTTCTAAAACCAATTTCATGTTGAATGAAGTGGTTGGACCCGGAGTTGCTGTGACTTGGGACATTAATGGAGTTGATGTCCGCTGGAATTCTCTTCAGGTATTCATTTCATTTCTTCTCTTTTTTCCCTTGTACTCATAAGTGCACAATAACAAAGTCTTGCAATTCATGTGTACGTAGCGTCTGATGTTCTGAAGAAGAAATTGGAAACAGGTTATCGTTTGGAATCTTGTGCGAATCACTAGGGGGTGTAATGTAAAATGAAGTAGCTGATTGGAAAGACTTGAGATGAATGGCCACCGAAGGTGTGCGAGGCCATGCGATTCCTGCAGAAGTTTCCGTTCACATCTGGCGATGAAGTGAGCGTTGCGAAGCGTGCTCCAGGAGAAGAAGTCATCTCTTTTTGCTCTCTTCACAATCTTATACATGGTAATCTTTGAGGTTGCCGTGTTCAAAGCTCTCGTATCCGAACTACGCGGGCTCGGACGCCCTCTTCTCTCAGCTGACCAGGTCTTTTAAATCTTGTTTGTTTGTGTTTGAGTGTGGTTACAAAAGTTGTATTGTCCGAAAAGTATGTGAATATGTAGACTGTCGTGTTTCTTTGCAGGCTGCCTGCCTTCTTCGTTGCTTTCCTTACATCCGCCGCTCTGCCATTGTTGCCTTCCCCAGTGCCGCCTACTGTCGGCGCTCCAAAAGTTGACACTTTATCTACGTTTACTGTTTTTGAATTGTCAAATATCGAAGTACAGTTCATGAATTGTTCCGCATTTCCAAGATGTTTCTTGCAGCGGACTACAAGATGGTGACGGACTTCACGAATGGCGAGCCCCGCACCCGACTGATCTGTCGATCTACCCAGAAGAACGCGCAGGTTGACTCCTTCTTCCTTCCTCTTTCATCTCTCTCTCTCTCTCTCTCTCTCTCTCTCTCTCTCTCCCTCTCTTTCATCTCTCTCCTGCCGCAGGCCTTCTCTGAGACGTCCTCGTTGACATCTAATCCTGAGTCGGAGACTTCCTATGGTGACCGCTCTTATTCTCCTCCTCCAACTCCAATTCGGATCGCTCCGAGCTCTGCGTTCAAAACGACAGACTTTCTCCGTAGGATACTGAACATATCATTTACTAAAGGAGTTGTGTCCGCTGGTTAAAATGGGGTGCCGAAAACCCCGAGGAAGGATGAGTGAGGGGACAGCGGAGACAGTTAAGTACTGTTAAATAGTCCTAAAATGTTCGATTTTATGTCGCTTACTATCGATTTTTCACCATGAACGATGACTGAAAATTTGTCTAAGCAGTTGGCTTTTAAGCAGTGGTTGTGTCACTTCTTCTCTATCATGATTTCCTAGTGTTCCTTATGTGCTCACTTTAATTTATTTAATGGTAGTAACCTTAATCAGTCTCCCTCTTTTCTCCTCACTATCCGAGTGTTTTTCAGTGCGAAGCGAGCAGGCTGAGAATCTTCTCCGGATGCCGGGATTCATTCCGTGTCCCGAAGTGCGTAGTCAACTGCAGTCACTAGGTTCAGTCATTCATTCCCTGCTAGGCTTCCCCTTTTCAGCGTTCTTCGCTTGATGTCCTTACAACGTTCTTTTTGATTGCTCCTCTATTGTTTGGCCTGTGCTTACCTACTATCTTTCACTTGAGAAAAAAGGAACAGGAAAGAAGACTTTGAATCATTGATGATTATTCTGACTGACTTACGTTCTCCTGAAAGATGTTCTTGTACCGTAATCCCTTCCTTCGTTTTCGAACCCGCTCCCTCTTTCTTGTCCAATCGTGACACTCCCAGTGCTTCTCGTCGTCCGTCTGAATACTCCTTCGCCTCGGGTAGCGTAATTGTTTGTTACTATGCTTTATTAATTTCTGTCATAGAAAACTCGTGTTATTGCGGCTGGGAATCACATGTTGGAAAGGGTTTTGAAAACTTATTTTCCTTGTTTAGTACCGATCCGTATGGACTTGGCCAGCTACGGCGAGTGTCTTCCAAGTGGCCCTCCTCCTCCCAAGCCTCGTCGTGGACTGCTTGAACCGGACTCCGGCCCAAGTGATTGGATCCAAGGTCTCCATGTGTTTACTCTTTTTCCCCCTGTATTCATGCTTATGATTGGAATCGTGTATTCATATTGAAAACGATCTTTTCCTCCTTGCAGAGCTTTCTGCGTCTGAGCAAGCCCAAGTGTGGAATTCCATCCAACTCATTCTCCTTTCACTCCCCACTGTCACGAGAAGGAGATTGCATCACTTGGTTGGTTTCATTTTCTTACAGAATTCTCTTTATTGTAATCAAATAACCATCTAATTCAATTATTTTAAAGGTCCGGTTTATCGACAAGATCTTTCACAACTACTGTGTTCAACTCGAGAACGGCAAGGAGAACCGATACGTGGTATGCAACGTATTTCATCTGTGTTTGAATTGCTGTTTTATTCTAACTTCGTCTCTGCCCTTTGAAGACTGAATCTCTTACTGTTTGAGCTAATCGAGCATCTGTGTGGAGTAGTGGTTCCATCCCTGACCACGGCCACTCCTCACTCGCCTGTCCTCGTGCAGTCTTTGCGAGTCGCTGTTCTCACTCTTCTTATTGACAACGAGGCAAAGGTCTTCCAGGTCAATGCTTTAATCGAACGTTGTCATTAAGAATCCCTTTTCTCTACTGCACATCACACTTTTCTCAGTTTTAGGTTCCGCCTACTTTCCTGTCGTCCGTTAACCAGACCTTGGAATTCAAGCTCAAACAGAAGGTTTCGAACAAATTCAGAAATATTATCTGAGGTTGCGTCTTGTATTGTTTTGTATTCTAAAGACCACTCGCACTTTCCTTTGTCTTCAGCAGGTGGGTCCTTGCACTGTTTCCCCGGAGACTCCGCAGTTCTGTGAGAGACTGGATGTTAGCAGTCTCTCCTTTACATATCTTTACGTTGTTATCTAACTGACTTTGCCCTCATCCAGCAGCGCGAATGGGTGTTCTCGTTCTCTATTGACTGAAATTTCAAACTCTATACTTTAAAATTCAGAAATGTTAGAAATGTTTTATAACATTTTTGAATTTTAAAGTATAGAGTTTGAAATTCTGATGAGGCTTTATGATCTATTTCAGCGGAATGCATTCGTCCGAATGAGCACAACCGAGCAGGAGCTGGCCAAGCTGATCGAGGGCATCAAGATGAACACGAAGATGAGCGACAGGGAGAAGGCTGCCATGTTCGACAAGGTTGGAGAGAGAGAGAGAGAGAGAGAATGTGGTTGGAGAACGAGAGAAATAGAGAGGGAGTGAATTGGAAGAGGACATTTGAGTAGAGAATTCTGCGCTGTGAGAAAAGAGGAGATATCGGTGGTCTTGTACAAAAAGTTAATTTCGTAATGTATTATTGACAGTTCCGTGCGGCGCATCCTAATTGTGAGTTAACGTTATCATCTTCCGATCTGACAATGAACGGGGCTGAGAAGGGAGTTGGAGGTCTGTTTTACTCATTCATGTCAAGTCCTTCTACCATTCATCTAGCTTGCCGCACCATCCTTACTTTTCCTTCTCAGCATTCACACGAACTCAGCGAACCGCCGGCCCCAGCGCAACCCTCCTGCAGAAGCTGTTCAGGGTCCGAAATGAATAAGTGGCATTGAAAGGTCACACGCCCCTAATCACCCAAACCTTTTTCTATGTTTTGTTTCGACACTTTTAATTTTTCTGTGGCTTGTTTTATAAATTTTTTTCCTCGAATATTAAGCACGTATTCCTGATTTATTTTCCTCTCGTCTGGTTTCTACTCAGCGATTCCTGAATATCACTTTAATTAATTGTAGTGTTTAGTTGAATGAGAGGCGGTCAGTTATGCAATTTAGATTGAGAAAGTACATCCCAGGACGTCATCATTCAGTTATCTTCAATTGTATAATCCTCTAACCCGAGAATTGGTCAGCATTTATTTTATGCAGGGCTTTCACTCAACGTGCTCTATATATTCACTGTGCGCATATCCTGATCTTGTTCCTCGGTATGTTTTCTTACTGTGAAGATTAGCTGGAGATATATTGGTAAATACGGTCAGAATGTTCACACATTAAACTGGAGTCATTTCTGAGAACTTGAGTGAAGGATAGAGAAGGCCTTGAGGCAAGTCCAAGGAATCCCTTCTAAGCGGAAGCCCTTGCGGCCACGACTTCCATGCGAACTTCTCTCGTAAGTGCCAGATGAAATCATTCCGTGGAAGTAAACGAAATTAATAGTATTCAGATAAGAACATCCATAATGGCGGAGCGTATAATGGGGGAGGGGGGGGGGTTTTAGCAATGGAGTCGTCTTTTTTCTGCCATGAGGTACGTGTGCCAGAATTGTGTGTAGTTATGCATGCATTTATGATATACACGTTCATAAAAAGAGAACAAAAGTGCCCTATTGGCTTACTGCTACGGCTGAGGTGATTCAGCAATCTTCGGGGCAACAAAGAATCGGGAAAAATGGAATGTGTATGTAATGAGTGAATAGGCATGAAGAGTTAAGAAAGGTCGAAATTCGAGATCGGTGAATCAGAGCGAATGCGTCGACGATTCATTCTTCATTCATTGATGCCGTGGGTCTGATTAAATCAAGCAACACTTAAATGTGGGTCTTGACTTCTCTTCAGAACGCTTCACGCTCTCTGTTTTCTGAAGATTTGGTTCCATGCTACCAATATAATAATTATTATTTTGCAATTAAACTTTTTAAAGGTGAAAATCAGAGCGACGAAGGGCGAAGGGGATCTCAGTTTAATGACCTTGTCAAACATGCAGATAAAATGGCAGGTCATTACTCTCTTCCTGGTTCTCTTCTCTCCGGAACTTCATGCTCGTCCTCTAGGTTTGTATGTGTACTCATCTTTATACTCTGCTAGTCACATTCAGTACTATAAAATAAGTGCTTAGCTCTTCACTTAGATAGCAGTAAATATAAATCCAAGTACGCAAATTGTTAACGTTAAAAAAACCCTCAATATGCTGTTAATTCAGATACCGATGAGTTTGAATCAAGCGAGGAAGTCCATAGGGCTCCACAAAAGACTCGGCACCCTCCTCCGCAATTCCGGCAAGTCCAAGGGTATCCGCTTAGTCCAATTGACAACCAGCAAGAAGCAAAGCTAAAGCCGAAAATGACAACCAGGCAGCCGATTTTCGTTCCAAAGCCAGCACCATCATCGAGCACGGCGGGTGCAGTAGAAAAAGAGCAGCTGAAGGTCCCTGGGTACCCTCTGCAAAGCAGGAACGATACAACGAAGACACCTTCAGCACCGTCATCTCCGCCGCCGAGAATTGAAAGACCGGATGAAAGCGAACCCCAGAAGATCGCCGGCTACCCACTGGGTACTACTAGTAAGACAAAAAAAGCTACATTTATAACCACAGCCGAATCAGTAACGTTTCCATGGACGACAACAGAAAAACCACTCCGCATAAACGATGCAACAACAACTTCCTTCGCCATCGTAACTACAGATGGTCCTGAAAAAGCAGCCACGACAGAGTCTCCCGAAGGAGAAAC
The DNA here is from genome assembly GCA_945643635.1 of Allodiplogaster sudhausi. NCBI lineage: Eukaryota > Metazoa > Nematoda > Chromadorea > Rhabditida > Diplogasteridae > Allodiplogaster > Allodiplogaster sudhausi. Next base: position 2,338,382 of record CALZFC010000043.1, on the reverse strand, counting down.
TACTGAAGCCCCAGAGACGGAGACGACTGAGAAACCAGCTCGAGTTCAGAACGAGGAGGCAACGAGAGAGTCTCCCGAAGGAGAAACTACTGAAGCCCCAGAGGCGGAGACGACTGAGAAACCAGCTCGAGTTCAGAACGAGGAGGCAACGACAGAGTCTCCCGAAGGAGAAACTACTGAAGAGGCGGAGACGACTGAGAAACCAGCTCGAGTGCAGAACGAGGAGGCAACGACAGAGTCTTCCGAAGGAGAAACTACTGAAGCCTCAGAGACGGAGACGACTGAGAAACCAGCTCGAGTTCAGAACGAGGAGGCAACGACAGAGTCTTCCGAAGGAGAAACTACTGAAGAGGCGGAGACGACTGAGAAACCAGCTCGAGTGCAGAACGAGGAGGCAACGACAGAGTCTCCCGAAGGAGAAACTACTGAAGCCCCAGAGGCGGAGACGACTGAGAAACCAGCTCGAGTGCAGAACGAGGAGGCAACGACAGAGTCTCCCGGAGGAGATACTACTGAAGCCCCAGAGGCGGAGACGACTGAGAAACCAGTTCGAGTTCAGAACGAGGAGGCAACGACAGAGTCTCCCGAAGGAGAAACTACTGAAGCCCCAGAGGCGGAGACGACTGAGAAACCAGCTCGAGTGCAGAACGAGGAGGCAACGACAGAGTCTTCCGAAGGAGAAACTAATAAAGCCCCAGAGACGGAGATGACTGAGAAACCAGCTCGAGTGCAGAACGAGGAGGCAACGACAGAGTCTCCCGAAGGAGAAACTACTGAAGCCCCAGAGGCGGAGACGACTGAGAAACCATTTCGAGTGCAGAACGAGGAGGCAACGACAGAGTCTCCCGAAGGAGAAACTACTGAAGAGGCGGAGACGACTGAGAAACCAGCTCGAGTGCAGAACGAGGAGGCAACGACAGAGTCTCCCGAAGGAGAAACTACTGAAGAGGCGGAGACGACTGAGAAACCAGCTCGAGTGCAGAACGAGGAGGCAACGACAGAGTCTCCCGAAGGAGAAACTACTGAAGCCCCAGAGGCGGAGACGACTGAGAAACCAGCTCGAGTGCAGAACGAGGAGGCAACGACAGAGTCTCCCGAAGGAGAAACTACTGAAGAGGCGGAGACGACTGAGAAACCAGCTCGAGTGCAGAACGAGGAGGCCACGACAGAGTCTCCCGAAGGAGAAACTACTGAAGCACCAGAGGCGGAGACGACTGAGAAACCAGTTCGAGTTCAGAACGAGGAGGCAACGACAGAGTCTCCCGAAGGAGAAACTACTGAAGAGGCGGAGACGACTGAGAAACCAGCTCGAGTGCAGAACGAGGAGGCAACGACAGAGTCTCCCGAAGGAGAAACTACTGAAGCCCCAGAGGCGGAGACGACTGAGAAACCAGCTCGAGTGCAGAACGAGGAGGCAACGACAGAGTCTCCCGACGGAGAAACTACTGAAGAGGCGGAGACGACTGAGAAACCAGCTCGAGTGCAGAACGAGGAGGCAACGACAGAGTCTCCCGAAGGAGAAACTACTGAAGCCCCAGAGGCGGAGACGACTGAGAAACCAGCTCGAGTGCAGAACGAGGAGGCAACGACAGAGTCTCCCGAAGGAGAAACTACTGAAGCCCCAGAGGCGGAGACGACTGAGAAACCAGCTCGAGTGCAGAACGAGGAGGCAACGACAGAGTCTCCCGAAGGAGAAACTACTGAAGCCCCAGAGGCGGAGACGACTGAGAAACCAGCTCGAGTGCAGAACGAGGAGGCAACGACAGAGTCTTCCGAAGGAGAAACTAATGAAGCCCCAGAGACGGAGATGACTGAGAAACCAGCTCGAGTGCAGAACGAGGAGGCAACGACAGAGTCTCCCGAAGGAGAAACTACTGAAGCCCCAGAGGCGGAGACGACTGAGAAACCATTTCGAGTGCAGAACGAGGAGGCAACGACAGAGTCTCCCGAAGGAGAAACTACTGAAGAGGCGGAGACGACTGAGAAACCAGCTCGAGTGCAGAACGAGGAGGCAACGACAGAGTCTCCCGAAGGAGAAACTACTGAAGAGGCGGAGACGACTGAGAAACCAGCTCGAGTGCAGAACGAGGAGGCAACGACAGAGTCTCCCGAAGGAGAAACTACTGAAGCCCCAGAGGCGGAGACGACTGAGAAACCAGCTCGAGTGCAGAACGAGGAGGCAACGACAGAGTCTCCCGAAGGAGAAACTACTGAAGAGGCGGAGACGACTGAGAAACCAGCTCGAGTGCAGAACGAGGAGGCCACGACAGAGTCTCCCGAAGGAGAAACTACTGAAGCCCCAGAGGCGGAGACGACTGAGAAACCAGTTCGAGTTCAGAACGAGGAGGCAACGACAGAGTCTCCCGAAGGAGAAACTACTGAAGAGGCGGAGACGACTGAGAAACCAGCTCGAGTGCAGAACGAGGAGGCAACGACAGAGTCTCCCGAAGGAGAAACTACTGAAGCCCCAGAGGCGGAGACGACTGAGAAACCAGCTCGAGTGCAGAACGAGGAGGCAACGACAGAGTCTCCCGACGGAGAAACTACTGAAGAGGCGGAGACGACTGAGAAACCAGCTCGAGTGCAGAACGAGGAGGCAACGACAGAGTCTCCCGAAGGAGAAACTACTGAAGCCCCAGAGGCGGAGACGACTGAGAAACCAGCTCGAGTGCAGAACGAGGAGGCAACGACAGAGTCTCCCGAAGGAGAAACTACTGAAGCCCCAGAGGCGGAGACAACTGAGAAACCAGTTCGAGTTCAGAACGAGGAGGCAACGACAGAGACTCCCGAAGGAGAAACTACTGAAGCCCCAGAGGCGGAGACGACTGAGAAACCAGCTCGAGTGCAGAACGAGGAGGCAACGACAGAGTCTCAAGAAGGAGAAACTACTGAAGAGGCGGAGACGACTGAGAAACCAGCTCGAGTGCAGAACGAGGAGGCCACGACAGAGTCTCCCGAAGGAGAAACTACTGAAGCCCCAGAGGCGGAGACGACTGAGAAACCAGTTCGAGTTCAGAACGAGGAGGCAACGACAGAGTCTCCCGAAGGAGAAACTACTGAAGAGGCGGAGACGACTGAGAAACCAGCTCGAGTGCAGAACGAGGAGGCAACGACAGAGTCTCCCGAAGGAGAAACTACTGAAGCCCCAGAGGCGGAGACGACTGAGAAACCAGCTCGAGTGCAGAACGAGGAGGCAACGACAGAGTCTCCCGAAGGAGAAACTACTGAAGAGGCGGAGACGACTGAGAAACCAGCTCGAGTGCAGAACGAGGAGGCCACGACAGAGTCTCCCGAAGGAGAAACTACTGAAGCCCCAGAGGCGGAGACGACTGAGAAACCAGTTCGAGTTCAGAACGAGGAGGCAACGACAGAGTCTCCCGAAGGAGAAACTACTGAAGAGGCGGAGACGACTGAGAAACCAGCTCGAGTGCAGAACGAGGAGGCAACGACAGAGTCTCCCGAAGGAGAAACTACTGAAGCCCCAGAGGCGGAGACGACTGAGAAACCAGCTCGAGTGCAGAACGAGGAGGCAACGACAGAGTCTCCCGAAGGAGAAACTACTGAAGCCCCAGAGGCGGAGACGACTGAGAAACCAGCTCGAGTGCAGAACGAGGAGGCAACGACAGAGTCTCCCGAAGGAGAAACTACTGAAGAGGCGGAGACGACTGAGAAACCAGCTCGAATGCAGAACGAGGAGGCAACGACAGAGTCTCCCGAAGGAGAAACTACTGAAGCCCCAGAGGCGGAGACGACTGAGAAACCAGTTCGAGTTCAGAATGAGGAGGCAACGACAGAGTCTCCCGAAGGAGAAACTACTGAAGAGGCGGAGACGACTGAGAAACCAGCTCGAGTGCTGAACGAGGAGGCAACGACAGAGTCTCCCGAAGGAGAAACTACTAAAGCCCCAGAGGTGGAGACGACTGAGAAACCAGCTCGAGTGCAGAACGAGGAGGCAACGACAGAGTCTCCCGAAGGAGAAACTACTGAAGAGGCGGAGACGACTGAGAAACCAGCTCGAGTGCAGAACGAGGAGGCCACGACAGAGTCTCCCGAAGGAGAAACTACTGAAGCCCCAGAGGCGGAGACGAATGAGAAACCAGTTCGAGTTCAGAACGAGGAGGCAACGACAGAGTCTCCCGAAGGAGAAACTACTGAAGAGGCGGAGACGACTGAGAAACCAGCTCGAGTGCAGAACGAGGAGGCAACGACAGAGTCTCCCGAAGGAGAAACTACTGAAGCCCCAGAGGCGGAGACGACTGAGAAACCAGCTCGAGTGCAGAACGAGGAGGCAACGACAGAGTCTCCCGAAGGAGAAACTACTGAAGAGGCGGAGACGACTGAGAAACCAGCTCGAGTGCAGAACGAGGAGGCAACGACAGAGTCTCCCGAAGGAGAAACTACTGAAGCCCCAGAGGCGGAGACGACTGAGAAACCAGCTCGAGTGCAGAACGAGGAGGCAACGACAGAGTCTCCCGAAGGAGAAACTACTGAAGAGGCGGAGACGACTGAGAAACCAGCTCGAGTGCAGAACGAGGAGGCAACGACAGAGTCTCCCGAAGGAGAAACTACTGAAGCCCCAGAGGCGGAGACGACTGAGAAACCAGTTCGAGTTCAGAATGAGGAGGCAACGACAGAGTCTCCCGAAGGAGAAACTACTGAAGAGGCGGAGACGACTGAGAAACCAGCTCGAGTGCTGAACGAGGAGGCAACGACAGAGTCTCCCGAAGGAGAAACTACTGAAGCCCCAGAGGTGGAGACGACTGAGAAACCAGCTCGAGTGCAGAACGAGGAGGCAACGACAGAGTCTCCCGAAGGAGAAACTACTGAAGCCCCAGAGGCGGAGACAACTGAGAAACCAGTTCGAGTTCAGAACGAGGAGGCAACGACAGAGTCTCCCGAAGGAGAAACTACTGAAGCCCCAGAGGCGGAGACGACTGAGAAACCAGCTCGAGTGCAGAACGAGGAGGCAACGACAGAGTCTCAAGAAGGAGAAACTACTGAAGAGGCGGAGACGACTGAGAAACCAGCTCGAGTGCAGAACGAGGAGGCAACGACAGAGTCTCCCGAAGGAGAAACTACTGAAGCCCCAGAGGCGGAGACGACTGAGAAACCAGCTCGAGTGCAGAACGAGGAGGCAACGACAGAGTCTCCCGAAGGAGAAACTACTGAAGAGGCGGAGACGACTGAGAAACCAGCTCGAGTGCAGAACGAGGAGGCCACGACAGAGTCTCCCGAAGGAGAAACTACTGAAGCCCCAGAGGCGGAGACGACTGAGAAACCAGTTCGAGTTCAGAACGAGGAGGCAACGACAGAGTCTCCCGAAGGAGAAACTACTGAAGAGGCGGAGACGACTGAGAAACCAGCTCGAGTGCAGAACGAGGAGGCAACGACAGAGTCTCCCGAAGGAGATACTACTGAAGCCCCAGAGGCGGAGACGACTGAGAAACCAGCTCGAGTGCAGAACGAGGAGGCAACGACAGAGTCTCCCGAAGGAGAAACTACTGAAGCCCCAGAGGCGGAGACGACTGAGAAACCAGCTCGAGTGCAGAACGAGGAGGCAACGACAGAGTCTCCCGAAGGAGAAACTACTGAAGAGGCGGAGACGACTGAGAAACCAGCTCGAATGCAGAACGAGGAGGCAACGACAGAGTCTCCCGAAGGAGAAACTACTGAAGCCCCAGAGGCGGAGACGACTGAGAAACCAGTTCGAGTTCAGAATGAGGAGGCAACGACAGAGTCTCCCGAAGGAGAAACTACTGAAGAGGCGGAGACGACTGAGAAACCAGCTCGAGTGCTGAACGAGGAGGCAACGACAGAGTCTCCCGAAGGAGAAACTACTAAAGCCCCAGAGGTGGAGACGACTGAGAAACCAGCTCGAGTGCAGAACGAGGAGGCAACGACAGAGTCTCCCGAAGGAGAAACTACTGAAGAGGCGGAGACGACTGAGAAACCAGCTCGAGTGCAGAACGAGGAGGCCACCACAGAGTCTCCCGAAGGAGAAACTACTGAAGCCCCAGAGGCGGAGACGACTGAGAAACCAGTTCGAGTTCAGAACGAGGAGGCAACGACAGAGTCTCCCGAAGGAGAAACTACTGAAGAGGCGGAGACGACTGAGAAACCAGCTCGAGTGCAGAACGAGGAGGCAACGACAGAGTCTCCCGAAGGAGAAACTACTGAAGCCCCAGAGGCGGAGACGACTGAGAAACCAGCTCGAGTGCAGAACGAGGAGGCAATGACAGAGTCTCCCGAAGGAGAAACTACTGAAGAGGCGGAGACGACTGAGAAACCAGTTCGAGTTCAGAACGAGGAGGCAACGACAGAGTCTCCCGAAGGAGAAACTACTGAAGCCCCAGAGGCGGAGACGACTGAGAAACCATTTCGAGCGCAGAACGAGGAGGCAACGACAGAGTCTCCCGAAGGAGAAACTACTGAAGAGGCGGAGACGACTGAGAAACCAGCTCGAGTGCAGAACGAGGAGGCAACGACAGAGTCTTCCGAAGGAGAAACTACTGAAGCCCCAGAGGCGGAGACGACTGAGAAACCAGTTCGAGTTCAGAACGAGGAGGCAACGACAGAGTCTCCCGAAGGAGAAACTACTGAAGCCCCAGAGGCGGAGACGACTGAGAAACCAGATCGAGTGCAGAACGAGGAGGCAACGACAGAGTCTCCCGAAGGAGATACTACTGAAGCCCCAGAGGCGGAGACGACTGAGAAACCAGTTCGAGTTCAGAACGAGGAGGCAACGACAGAGTCTCCCGAAGGAGAAACTACTGAAGCCCCAGAGGCGGAGACGACTGAGAAACCAGCTCGAGTGCAGAACGAGGAGGCAACGACAGAGTCTTCCGAAGGAGAAACTACTGAAGCCCCAGAGGCGGAGACGACTGAGAAACCATTTCGAGCGCAGAACGAGGAGGCAACGACAGAGTCTCCCGAAGGAGAAACTACTGAAGAGGCGGAGACGACTGAGAAACCAGCTCGAGTGCAGAACGAGGAGGCAACGACAGAGTCTCCCGAAGGAGAAACTACTGAAGAGGCGGAGACGACTGAGAAACCAGCTCGAGTGCAGAACGAGGAGGCAACGACAGAGTCTCCCGAAGGAGAAACTACTGAAGCCCCAGAGGCGGAGACGACTGAGAAACCAGCTCGAGTGCAGAACGAGGAGGCAACGACAGAGTCTCCCGAAGGAGAAACTACTGAAGAGGCGGAGACGACTGAGAAACCAGCTCGAGTGCAGAACGAGGAGGCCACGACAGAGTCTCCCGAAGGAGAAACTACTGAAGCCCCAGAGGCGGAGACGACTGAGAAACCAGTTCGAGTTCAGAACGAGGAGGCAACGACAGAGTCTCCCGAAGGAGAAACTACTGAAGAGGCGGAGACGACTGAGAAACCAGCTCGAGTGCAGAACGAGGAGGCAACGACAGAGTCTCTCGAAGGAGATACTACTGAAGCCCCAGAGGCGGAGACGACTGAGAAACCAGCTCGAGTGCAGAACGAGGAGGCAACGACAGAGTCTCCCGAAGGAGAAACTACTGAAGCCCCAGAGGCGGAGACGACTGAGAAACCAGCTCGAGTGCAGAACGAGGAGGCAACGACAGAGTCTCCCGAAGGAGAAACTACTGAAGAGGCGGAGACGACTGAGAAACCAGCTCGAATGCAGAACGAGGAGGCAACGACAGAGTCTCCCGAAGGAGAAACTACTGAAGCCCCAGAGGCGGAGACGACTGAGAAACCAGTTCGAGTTCAGAATGAGGAGGCAACGACAGAGTCTCCCGAAGGAGAAACTACTGAAGAGGCGGAGACGACTGAGAAACCAGCTCGAGTGCTGAACGAGGAGGCAACGACAGAGTCTCCCGAAGGAGAAACTACTAAAGCCCCAGAGGTGGAGACGACTGAGAAACCAGCTCGAGTGCAGAACGAGGAGGCAACGACAGAGTCTCCCGAAGGAGAAACTACTGAAGAGGCGGAGACGACTGAGAAACCAGCTCGAGTGCAGAACGAGGAGGCCACCACAGAGTCTCCCGAAGGAGAAACTACTGAAGCCCCAGAGGCGGAGACGACTGAGAAACCAGTTCGAGTTCAGAACGAGGAGGCAACGACAGAGTCTCCCGAAGGAGAAACTACTGAAGAGGCGGAGACGACTGAGAAACCAGCTCGAGTGCAGAACGAGGAGGCAACGACAGAGTCTCCCGAAGGAGAAACTACTGAAGCCCCAGAGGCGGAGACGACTGAGAAACCAGCTCGAGTGCAGAACGAGGAGGCAATGACAGAGTCTCCCGAAGGAGAAACTACTGAAGAGGCGGAGACGACTGAGAAACCAGTTCGAGTTCAGAACGAGGAGGCAACGACAGAGTCTCCCGAAGGAGAAACTACTGAAGCCCCAGAGGCGGAGACGACTGAGAAACCATTTCGAGCGCAGAACGAGGAGGCAACGACAGAGTCTCCCGAAGGAGAAACTACTGAAGAGGCGGAGACGACTGAGAAACCAGCTCGAGTGCAGAACGAGGAGGCAACGACAGAGTCTTCCGAAGGAGAAACTACTGAAGCCCCAGAGGCGGAGACGACTGAGAAACCAGTTCGAGTTCAGAACGAGGAGGCAACGACAGAGTCTCCCGAAGGAGAAACTACTGAAGCCCCAGAGGCGGAGACGACTGAGAAACCAGATCGAGTGCAGAACGAGGAGGCAACGACAGAGTCTCCCGAAGGAGATACTACTGAAGCCCCAGAGGCGGAGACGACTGAGAAACCAGTTCGAGTTCAGAACGAGGAGGCAACGACAGAGTCTCCCGAAGGAGAAACTACTGAAGCCCCAGAGGCGGAGACGACTGAGAAACCAGCTCGAGTGCAGAACGAGGAGGCAACGACAGAGTCTTCCGAAGGAGAAACTACTGAAGCCCCAGAGGCGGAGACGACTGAGAAACCATTTCGAGCGCAGAACGAGGAGGCAACGACAGAGTCTCCCGAAGGAGAAACTACTGAAGAGGCGGAGACGACTGAGAAACCAGCTCGAGTGCAGAACGAGGAGGCAACGACAGAGTCTCCCGAAGGAGAAACTACTGAAGAGGCGGAGACGACTGAGAAACCAGCTCGAGTGCAGAACGAGGAGGCAACGACAGAGTCTCCCGAAGGAGAAACTACTGAAGCCCCAGAGGCGGAGACGACTGAGAAACCAGCTCGAGTGCAGAACGAGGAGGCAACGACAGAGTCTCCCGAAGGAGAAACTACTGAAGAATCGGAGACGACTGAGAAACCAGCTCGAGTGCAGAACGAGGAGGCCACGACAGAGTCTCCCGAAGGAGAAACTACTGAAGCCCCAGAGGCGGAGACGACTGAGAAACCAGTTCGAGTTCAGAACGAGGAGGCAACGACAGAGTCTCCCGAAGGAGAAACTACTGAAGAGGCGGAGACGACTGAGAAACCAGCTCGAGTGCAAAACGAGGAGGCAACGACAGAGTCTCCCGAAGGAGAAACTACTGAAGCCATAGAGGCGGAGACGACTGAGAAACCAGCTCGAGTGCAGAACGAGGAGGCAACGACAGAGTCTCCCGAAGGAGAAACTACTGAAGCCCCAGAGGCGGAGACGACTGAGAAACCAGCTCGAGTTCAGAACGAGGAGGCAACGACAGATTCTCCCGAAGGAGAAACTACTGAAGAGGCGGAGACGACTGAGAAACCAGCTCGAGTTCCGAACGAGGAGGCAACGACAGAGTCTCCCGAAGGAGAAACTACTGAAGAGGCGGAGACGACTGAGAAACCAGTTCGAGTTCAGAACGAGGAGGCAACGACAGAGTCTCCCGAAGGAGAAACTACTGAAGAGGCGGAGACGACTGAGAAACCAGCTCGAGTTCCGAACGAGGAGGCAACGACAGAGTCTCCCGAAGGAGAAACTACTGAAGAGGCGGAGACGACTGAGAAACCAGCTCGAGTTCCGAACGAGGAGGCAACGACAGAGTCTCCCGAAGGAGAAACTACTGAAGAGGCGGAGACGACTGAGAAACCAGCTCGAGTTCAGAACGAGGAGGCAACGACAGAGTCTCCCGAAGGAGAAACTACTGAAGAGGCGGAGACGACTGAGAAACCAGTTCGAGTTCAGAACGAGGAGGCAACGACAGAGTCTCCCGAAGGAGAAACTACTGAAGAGGCGGAGACGACTGAGAAACCAGCTCGAGTGCAGAACGAGGAGGCAACGACAGAGTCTCTCGAAGGAGATACTACTGAAGCCCCAGAGGCGGAGACGACTGAGAAACCAGCTCGAGTGCAGAACGAGGAGGCAACGACAGAGTCTCCCGAAGGAGAAACTACTGAAGCCCCAGAGGCGGAGACGACTGAGAAACCAGCTCGAGTGCAGAACGAGGAGGCAACGACAGAGTCTCCCGAAGGAGAAACTACTGAAGAGGCGGAGACGACTGAGAAACCAGCTCGAATGCAGAACGAGGAGGCAACGACAGAGTCTCCCGAAGGAGAAACTACTGAAGCCCCAGAGGCGGAGACGACTGAGAAACCAGTTCGAGTTCAGAATGAGGAGGCAACGACAGAGTCTCCCGAAGGAGAAACTACTGAAGAGGCGGAGACGACTGAGAAACCAGCTCGAGTGCTGAACGAGGAGGCAACGACAGAGTCTCCCGAAGGAGAAACTACTAAAGCCCCAGAGGTGGAGACGACTGAGAAACCAGCTCGAGTGCAGAACGAGGAGGCAACGACAGAGTCTCCCGAAGGAGAAACTACTGAAGAGGCGGAGACGACTGAGAAACCAGCTCGAGTGCAGAACGAGGAGGCCACCACAGAGTCTCCCGAAGGAGAAACTACTGAAGCCCCAGAGGCGGAGACGACTGAGAAACCAGTTCGAGTTCAGAACGAGGAGGCAACGACAGAGTCTCCCGAAGGAGAAACTACTGAAGAGGCGGAGACGACTGAGAAACCAGCTCGAGTGCAGAACGAGGAGGCAACGACAGAGTCTCCCGAAGGAGAAACTACTGAAGCCCCAGAGGCGGAGACGACTGAGAAACCAGCTCGAGTGCAGAACGAGGAGGCAATGACAGAGTCTCCCGAAGGAGAAACTACTGAAGAGGCGGAGACGACTGAGAAACCAGTTCGAGTTCAGAACGAGGAGGCAACGACAGAGTCTCCCGAAGGAGAAACTACTGAAGCCCCAGAGGCGGAGACGACTGAGAAACCATTTCGAGCGCAGAACGAGGAGGCAACGACAGAGTCTCCCGAAGGAGAAACTACTGAAGAGGCGGAGACGACTGAGAAACCAGCTCGAGTGCAGAACGAGGAGGCAACGACAGAGTCTTCCGAAGGAGAAACTACTGAAGCCCCAGAGGCGGAGACGACTGAGAAACCAGTTCGAGTTCAGAACGAGGAGGCAACGACAGAGTCTCCCGAAGGAGAAACTACTGAAGCCCCAGAGGCGGAGACGACTGAGAAACCAGATCGAGTGCAGAACGAGGAGGCAACGACAGAGTCTCCCGAAGGAGATACTACTGAAGCCCCAGAGGCGGAGACGACTGAGAAACCAGTTCGAGTTCAGAACGAGGAGGCAACGACAGAGTCTCCCGAAGGAGAAACTACTGAAGCCCCAGAGGCGGAGACGACTGAGAAACCAGCTCGAGTGCAGAACGAGGAGGCAACGACAGAGTCTTCCGAAGGAGAAACTACTGAAGCCCCAGAGGCGGAGACGACTGAGAAACCATTTCGAGCGCAGAACGAGGAGGCAACGACAGAGTCTCCCGAAGGAGAAACTACTGAAGAGGCGGAGACGACTGAGAAACCAGCTCGAGTGCAGAACGAGGAGGCAACGACAGAGTCTCCCGAAGGAGAAACTACTGAAGAGGCGGAGACGACTGAGAAACCAGCTCGAGTGCAGAACGAGGAGGCAACGACAGAGTCTCCCGAAGGAGAAACTACTGAAGCCCCAGAGGCGGAGACGACTGAGAAACCAGCTCGAGTGCAGAACGAGGAGGCAACGACAGAGTCTCCCGAAGGAGAAACTACTGAAGAATCGGAGACGACTGAGAAACCAGCTCGAGTGCAGAACGAGGAGGCCACGACAGAGTCTCCCGAAGGAGAAACTACTGAAGCCCCAGAGGCGGAGACGACTGAGAAACCAGTTCGAGTTCAGAACGAGGAGGCAACGACAGAGTCTCCCGAAGGAGAAACTACTGAAGAGGCGGAGACGACTGAGAAACCAGCTCGAGTGCAAAACGAGGAGGCAACGACAGAGTCTCCCGAAGGAGAAACTACTGAAGCCATAGAGGCGGAGACGACTGAGAAACCAGCTCGAGTGCAGAACGAGGAGGCAACGACAGAGTCTCCCGAAGGAGAAACTACTGAAGCCCCAGAGGCGGAGACGACTGAGAAACCAGCTCGAGTTCAGAACGAGGAGGCAACGACAGATTCTCCCGAAGGAGAAACTACTGAAGAGGCGGAGACGACTGAGAAACCAGCTCGAGTTCCGAACGAGGAGGCAACGACAGAGTCTCCCGAAGGAGAAACTACTGAAGAGGCGGAGACGACTGAGAAACCAGTTCGAGTTCAGAACGAGGAGGCAACGACAGAGTCTCCCGAAGGAGAAACTACTGAAGAGGCGGAGACGACTGAGAAACCAGCTCGAGTTCCGAACGAGGAGGCAACGACAGAGTCTCCCGAAGGAGAAACTACTGAAGAGGCGGAGACGACTGAGAAACCAGCTCGAGTTCCGAACGAGGAGGCAACGACAGAGTCTCCCGAAGGAGAAACTACTGAAGAGGCGGAGACGACTGAGAAACCAGCTCGAGTTCAGAACGAGGAGGCAACGACAGAGTCTCCCGAAGGAGAAACTACCGAAGCCCCAGAGGCGGAGACGACTGAGAAACCAGCTCGAGTTCAGAACGAGGAGGCAACGACAGATTCTCCCGAAGGAGAAACTACTGAAGAGGCGGAGACGACTGAGAAACCAGCTCGAGTTCCGAACGAGGAGGCAACGACAGAGTCTCCCGAAGGAGAAACTACTGAAGAGGCGGAGACGACTGAGAAACCAGTTCGAGTTCAGAACGAGGAGGCAACGACAGAGTCTCCCGAAGGAGAAACTACTGAAGAGGCGGAGACGACTGAGAAACCAGCTCGAGTTCCGAACGAGGAGGCAACGACAGAGTCTCCCGAAGGAGAAACTACTGAAGAGGCGGAGACGACTGAGAAACCAGCTCGAGTGCAGAACGAGGAGGCAACGACAGAGTCTCCCGAAGGAGAAACTACTGAAGCCCCAGAGACGGAGATGACTGAGAAACCAGCTCGAGTGCAGAACGAGGAGGCAACGACAGAGTCTCCCGAAGGAGAAACTACTGAAGCCCCAGAGGCGGAGACGACTGAGAGACCATTTCGAGTTCAGAACGAGGAGGCAACGACAGAGTCTCCCGAAGGAGAAACTACTGAAGAGGCGGAGACGACTGAGAAACCAGCTCGAGTTCAGAACGAGGAGGCAACGACAGAGTCTCCCGAAGGAGAAACTACCGAAGCCCCAGAGGCGGAGACGACTGAGAAACCAGCTCGAGTTCAGAACGAGGAGGCAACGACAGATTCTCCCGAAGGAGAAACTACTGAAGAGGCGGAGACGACTGAGAAACCAGCTCGAGTGCAGAACGAGCAGGCAACGACAGAGTCTCCCGAAGGAGAAACTACTGAAGCCCCAGAGGCGGAGACGACTGAGAAAATAATTCGAGTTCAGAACGAGGAGGCAACGACAGAGTCTCCCGAAGGAGAAACTACTGAAGAGGCGGAGACGACTGAGAAACCAGCTCGAGTTCAGAACGAGGAGGCAACGACAGAGTCTCCCGAAGGAGAAACAACCGAAGCCCCAGAGGCGGAGACGACTGAGAGACCATTTCGAGTTCAGAACGAGGAGGCAACGACAGAGTATCCCGAAGGAGAAACTACTGAAGCCCCAGAGGCGGAGACGACTGAGAAACCAGTTCGAGTTCAGAACGAGGAGGCAACGACAGAGTCTCCCGAAGGAGAAACTACTGAAGAGGCGGAGACGACTGAGAAACCAGCTCGAGTGCAGAACGAGGAGGCAACGACAGAGTCTCCCGAAGGAGAAACTACTGAAGAGGCGGAGACGACTGAGAAACCAGCTCGAGTGCAGAACGAGCAGGCAACGACAGAGTCTCCCGAAGGAGAAACTACTGAAGCCCCAGAGGCGGAGACGACTGAGAAAATAATTCGAGTTCAGAACGAGGAGGCAACGACAGAGTCTCCCGAAGGAGAAACTACTGAAGAGGCGGAGACGACTGAGAAACCAGCTCGAGTGCAGAACGAGGAGGCAACGACAGAGTCTCCCGAAGGAGAAACTACTGAAGCCCCAGAGGCGGAGACGACTGAGAAAATAATTCGAGTTCAGAACGAGGAGGCAACGACAGAGTCTCCCGAAGGAGAAACTACTGAAGAGGCGGAGACGACTGAGAAACCAGCTCGAGTGCAGAACGAGGAGGCAACGATAGAGTCTCCCGAAGGAGAAACTACTGAAGCCCCAGAGGCGGAGACGACTGAGAAACCAGTTCGAGTTCAGAACGAGGAGGCAACGACAGAGTCTCCCGAAGGAGAAACTACTGAAGCCCCAGAGGCGGAGACGACTGAGAAACCAGTTCGAGTTCAGAACGAGGAGGCAACGACAGAGTCTCCCGAAGGAGAAACTACTGAAGCCCCAGAGGCGGAGACGACTGAGAAACCAGCTCGAGTGCAGAATGAGGAGGCAACGACAGAGTCTGCAAACGAAGAAACCACTGAAGCCCCAGCTGAGGAGGCGACGGAGGAATTAATTCAAGTTAAGAACGAGGAGGAAACGACGGAGTCTCCGGAAGAAGGAACCACTGAAGCTCAAGAAGTAGATGTGACTGAGGAACTAGCTAGAGTTCAGAACGAAGAGGAAACGACGGAGTCTCCGGAAGAAGGAACCACTGAAGCTCAAGAAGTAGATGTGACTGAGGAACTAGCTCTAGTTCAGAACGAGGAGGCAACGACAGGGTCTGCAAACGAAGAAACCACTGAAGCTCAAGAAGTAGATGTGACTGAGGAACTAGCTCGAGTTCAGAACAAGGAGGCAACGACGGAGTCTCCGGAAGGAGGAACGACTGAAGCTCAAGAAGTAGATGTGACTGAAGAACTAGCTCGAGTTCAGAACGAGGAGGAAACGACGGAGTCTCCGGAAGAAGGAACCACTGAATCTCAAGAAGTAGATGTGACTGAAGAACTAGCTCGAGTTCAGAACGAGGAGGCAACGACGGAGTCTCCGGAAGGAGAAACCACTGAAGCTCAAGAAGTAGATGTGACTGAGGAACTAGCTCGAATTCAGAACGAGGAGGAAACGACGGAGTCTCCGGAAGGAGAAACCACTGAAGCTCAAGAAGTAGATGTGACTGAGGAACTAGCTAGAGTTCAGAACGAAGAGGAAACGACGGAGTCTCCGGAAGAAGGAACCACTGAAGCTCAAGAAGTAGATGTGACTGAGGAACTAGCTCTAGTTCAGAACGAGGAGGCAACGACAGGGTCTGCAAACGAAGAAACCACTGAAGCTCAAGAAGTAGATGTGACTGAGGAACTAGCTCGAGTTCAGAACAAGGAGGCAACGACGGAGTCTCCGGAAGGAGGAACGACTGAAGCTCAAGAAGTAGATGTGACTGAAGAACTAGCTCGAGTTCAGAACGAGGAGGAAACGACGGAGTCTCCGGAAGAAGGAACCACTGAATCTCAAGAAGTAGATGTGACTGAAGAACTAGCTCGAGTTCAGAACGAGGAGGCAACGACGGAGTCTCCGGAAGGAGAAACCACTGAAGCTCAAGAAGTAGATGTGACTGAGGAACTAGCTCGAATTCAGAACGAGGAGGAAACGACGGAGTCTCCGGAAGGAGAAACCACTGAAGCTCAAGAAGTAGATGTGACTGAGGAACTAGCTCGAATTCAGAACGAGGAGGAAACGACGGAGTCTCCGGAAGAAGGAACCACTGAAGCTCAAGAAGTAGATGTGACAGAGGAACTAGCTCGAGTTCAGAACAAGGAGGCAACGACGGAGTCTCCGGAAGGAGAAACCACTGAAGCTCAAGAAGTAGATGTGACTGGGGAACTAGCTCGAATTCAGAACGAGGAGGAAACGACGGAGTCTCCGGAAGGAGAAACCACTGAAGCTCAAGAAGTAGATGTGACAGAGGAACTAGCTCGAGTTCAGAACAAGGAGGCAACGACGGAGTCTCCGGAAGGAGAAACCACTGAAGCTCAAGAAGTAGATGTGACTGAGGAACTAGCTCTAGTTCAGAACGAGAAGGTAACGACAGGGTCTGCAAACGAAGAAACCACTGAAGCTCAAGAAGTAGATGTGACTGAAGAACTAGCTCGAGTTCAGAACGAGGAGGCAACGACGGAGTCTCCGGAAGGAGAAACCACTGAAGCTCAAGAAGTAGATGTGACTGAGGAACTAGCTCTAGTTCAGAACGAGAAGGTAACGACAGGGTCTGCAAACGAAGAAACCACTGAAGCTCAAGAAGTAGATATGACTGAGGAACTAGCTCGAGTTCAGAACGAGGAGGAAACGACGGAGTCTCCGGAAGAAGGAACCACTGAAGCTCAAGAAGTAGATGTGACTGAGGAACTAGCTCGAGTTCAGAACAAGGAGGCAACGACGGAGTTTCCGGAAGGAGAAACCACTGAAGCTCAAGAAGTAGATGTGACTGAGGAACTAGCTCGAGTTCAGAACAAGGAGGCAACGACGGAGTCTCCGGAAGGAGAAACCACTGAAGCTCCAGAAGTAGATGTGACTGAGGAACTAGCTCTAGTTCAGAACGAGAAGGTAACGACAGGGTCTGCAAACGAAGAAACCACTGAAGCTCAAGAAGTAGATATGACTGAGGAACTAGCTCGAGTTCAGAACGAGGAGGAAACGACGGAGTCTCCGGAAGAAGGAACCACTGAAGCTCAAGAAGTAGATGTGACTGAGGAACTAGCTCGAGTTCAGAACAAGGAGGCAACGACGGAGTTTCCGGAAGGAGAAACCACTGAAGCTCAAGAAGTAGATGTGACTGAGGAACTAGCTCGAATTCAGAACGAGGAGGAAACGACGGAGTCTCCGGAAGGAGAAACCACTGAAGCTCAAGAAGTAGATGTGACAGAGGAACTAGCTCGAGTTCAGAACAAGGAGGCAACGACGGAGTCTCCGGAAGGAGAAACCACTGAAGCTCAAGAAGTAGATGTGACTGAGGAACTAGCTCTAGTTCAGAACGAGAAGATAACGACAGGGTCTGCAAACGAAGAAACCACTGAAGCTCAAGAAGTAGATGTGACTGAAGAACTAGCTCGAGTTCAGAACGAGGAGGCAACGACGGAGTCTCCGGAAGGAGAAACCACTGAAGCTCAAGAAGTAGATGTGACTGAGGAACTAGCTCTAGTTCAGAACGAGAAGGTAACGACAGGGTCTGCAAACGAAGAAACCACTGAAGCTCAAGAAGTAGATATGACTGAGGAACTAGCTCGAGTTCAGAACGAGGAGGAAACGACGGAGTCTCCGGAAGAAGGAACCACTGAAGCTCAAGAAGTAGATGTGACTGAGGAACTAGCTCGAGTTCAGAACAAGGAGGCAACGACGGAGTTTCCGGAAGGAGAAACCACTGAAGCTCAAGAAGTAGATGTGACTGAGGAACTAGCTCGAGTTCAGAACAAGGAGGCAACGACGGAGTCTCCGGAAGGAGAAACCACTGAAGCTCAAGAAGTAGATGTGACTGAGGAACTAGCTCGAATTCAGAACGAGGAGGAAACGACGGAGTCTCCGGAAGAAGGAACCACTGAAGCTCAAGAAGTAGATGTGACAGAGGAACTAGCTCGAGTTCAGAACAAGGAGGCAACGACGGAGTCTCCGGAAGGAGAAACCACTGAAGCTCAAGAAGTAGATGTGACTGAGGAACTAGCTCGAATTCAGAACGAGGAGGAAACGACGGAGTCTCCGGAAGAAGGAACCACTGAAGCTCAAGAAGTAGATGTGACAGAGGAACTAGCTCGAGTTCAGAACAAGGAGGCAACGACGGAGTCTCCGGAAGGAGAAACCACTGAAGCTCAAGAAGTAGATGTGACTGAGGAACTAGCTCTAGTTCAGAACGAGGAGGCAACGACAGGGTCTGCAAACGAAGAAACCACTGAAGCTCCAGATGAGGAGGCGACGGAGGAACCAGTTCAAGTTCAGAAAGAGGAGGCTACGATGCGTACCCGGAAGGAGAAACCACTAAAGCTTCATACAACGAAAAACACGACGAGACGCAACGAAACTAAAAATGGATAGAGAAAAACAAGATCAAACATAGATTTTACACTCGGGATCCCGTCAACAGGAAAGCCCCTGCAACTTCACTTGCCATTTTTAATAATCTACATTTACCATTAAAAACCAAACTGCATAAAATTAAGTATCCTTTATTTTCATTTGACTACATGACATACAAACAGAAACCTCGAGGACAATGTACAATGAAGCAGGAACGTATTGGCCAAAGTGATCAGTTGTTTCCTCTTTTCTTCCCTGCGGATGGTCCAACCTCCCACAGTCCTTCTTTTTGCATCTGAATAATTAGATAGATATACTGAAAATATTACGGCCCAAAACCAAAAATACGGAACGTCGTGTTAATAACAGAATTAAATTCGATCTCATTATTTACATTTATTCAAAAGAATGGATCTATCCACCTGCTCCTCTTGTACGGAAGAAAACGTATTGCGGATTCCATATTCTGCTCGAATTGCAGAGGGATCAGTCGCTTTTTCGAGTTTCTCTCCATAGCTTTCACGACTATTCGCGTAAAGTCGGTCATGTCGAAGTAGTCAGCCATCTAAATATACTGAGAATTTTCTTTCATCGCTATCAAAGCTATTTTCAATTAAATACGCAGCGACATTTACAAATAAAATCGTACGACATCTTCTTTTCAGCAACATTCCAACAAAGTAAGTTTTAAAAAGATCACAAGGAACGAACTTGCAACAAAATCATGATGTCGCTGGTTGAACGAGAGTTCAGGCGTCTCTCCACTTTATCCGGTTCAGCAAGGCAGCCCAACATCTCAACAAAATAATTACAAGTCACATGCATGTTTAGTGTAAATGTATAGATCTCAAAAACACCAAAGATTCTGCGATAAACCTGCCCTCAACTACAAGAATATTCTACTTCTTTCAAATGGAAGACCAAGCCAATAACCAATGTTCTCAAAATTAGATCTTAGGTTTTCTATAAGAGGACGGTTGGCAACACGTGGAAAAGGCGACCAACTAATTAAAACATACGCAATGCCAGCTGCGTAAATAATGAAACATTTTTATCTGACCAACTCGAAGTGCGAAGCGAGAAATGGAACGTCGATTGGAATTTCGTTGATTGTCAGCTGAAGCGAATCGTCAGAAGCAATGTCAACATCTAAACAATCAAACAGCTGTTTTTATCATCGCCGATTTTTTTTTAAATTTTAAATGTAGTCCCCACTAAAAACCTTGCAAAAGGACAAACAGAGAGCTATTTTTATTAGTGCCAACGTGTTTTTTCTTCTTTAAATATAGCCCCAACTAACAAACCTTGCAAAAGGCGAACCAGCACGGAAGATGCACAAAAAAGAGACTGGCTAGCATGGAAGCAAACAGGAGCAGAGATGTAATTCTCCTGAACATAAGGAAGGTAAATGTTTAAGCAGTGGTTCTTCGAGTACCTCAGACAACGAAAATAAAACCTCGTTAGCGTCGTCGGAAGTGATTCCTTTGGGCGTCGCATCCAAATCGATGCACTGGAATCGAAGGAAGGGGGCATGTGCAGCATCCCGCGCGGCCCGCGCTCTCGTCACCGTCGCTCCCAACGGGCAACTCGCCAAATCAGATACACGATAGAAGCTCATGACACAACCCAAGTTCAGTCTTTCTCAGGAAATGTAGCAGCAATTAATACAAAAAGAATGCTGTTTTATGCGTAAATTGGTCTTCAACGGAATGATAAACATAGAATAGCCTTTTAATTAAAATAAATTAACAATAAGAGCTAATGGGGTTACTATAAAGTATTATTCTCTAGTAAAGTGTTATACTAATAAAGTTTTGTTAAAAAAAATATCGATATTATTCTTACTGGAACAAGGAGTGAGCTTTTGATCTCATCTACTGCGTTTAGTAACTTTTTCATCTTATGGTAATTGAAATCGATTCGTGTCGCCTGCGGAATTTACCGTGATAATTGGGTGTTTGTGTGGTAAGGGCATCTCGATCTTCTTTAACCTCATTGTTCAGGCAGTGGCAGAATATCGCGATGATTGCAATGTCTGCGCCCAAGACGGCTCCCCGTGGTTCTGCTGTGAGAATTTTCGTCTATTGTTTGTGTCCTATTCTTGTTGCTATCCTAGTTGGGTAAGGGGCTTAATTTTTTTTCAAGTTTTTTTTTAAACATTCTAAAAAACCTTTATTTCCATAGTGCCTAAAGCAAAGCGATCTGGGATTTTTTACACGCAGAATGCAAAAACAGCCGTAAATTCGAGTATAAATTGTCATTTAAGCGAAATATTGCTCAAAAATGGTAATACTACGCGATGTTGCCTAAGTCACTGAAAAATAGATTCTCCTTTTTGTCTGTTAGGAAAAATATAATAACGCAATTGGTGAATTCTTTAGTGGGAGGCTACCTTCCCTGCGCAGCAAGAGAATGATGCGGACTCGCTTCTGTTCGTCAAGCGTGTTCTTTACATTAGCTTCACACAGATACTGAAGAATCGTAATCTTCTTCCCGATGCATGCTTCAAGAAACGCAAGTGTGAAGGTGCGACCCCTTCCCGCTAAATTCTGGTTATGCATAGTGAGTGTGTTTCTTGTAGGGATTCGCCTCTGGGTGCTTGACGGAAGTAATCAGATGGGAGCATTTGTTGCCCGCAGCATTCGTGGCGCGTGCAATGCCATGAACGAGAAGTACCTGAAGGAGCTGCATCTTGTTGTTCACGAAAACGTGGATAAGGAAGAAGAGGCGTCCGAGGTCTGTAAAAGTCGGCCTATTCTAAGTGATATTCAAACAATTGTTCTAGGTGTACGTCATGCGAGTTATCTACAATGGGCAGAATTATTCTGCCGAAATTGCAAGGTTAATATATCAATTGTCTGATAATGAGCATTGAGAAAGGTTGTTTCTTATTTAGTGGCAAAAATCGCATGGAGATCCGCTACAAAGGTGGAACGTTCGTTCGCCATCAGACGAAGAGTCTTCTCACTCGAATTTGCAAAATCACCAGTCATTTGGAAGTGCTCCCTCCCAACTCCTACTTCACCTTCCGCATCTACTACTATGATGAGAGTAAGAGAGTAGCTCACTCTCATAATTACTCGATATAACAGTGCTTGTATAGATACTCCGAAGGGCTACCAAGCTGAGACTTTCGAAGCGGACCACGATTCCTACCATTTGCCTCCAGAAGCTCAGGCCTTGAACATTGGTGAAGTGGACAGCGGCAAGCATGCGTCAGTTCTTGTATAGTCCTGGATGAAGGAGAGCTCATCAATTTTCAGTGGCTTCTTGACGATCAGAAGTGTGTACATCGATGACCATATGGAGTTTGAGGTACTTAGGAACCCATGCATGTTATTATGATATACTACGTTTCTTTGTTTTCAGGAACGAATTGCATCGAATACTTCCCTGTTCAACACTCTTGGTAGTTCACTGAGTCTCTCAATGGATGCCTCAATGGACAACGATGACTTGGGCATGTCGCCTCAGAAAAACGCGGATCTCCAGCCGAATGCTCAACCCGATGCTGCCTTGGGCGATAATGCCACTGCTCCTGTGAGGAAATGATTTGCAATATGCAGGAAAATATTTGGCTTGAGTGGTACTTACTTCTGTAGATAGTTTGAGATGCAAATTAAGGTACGTCGAACGGAAGAAAAGGAAGATAAGCGTCGTGTTGGAGGGAGAAGGACTGCGGAGAAGTATGATGGTGCAACGAAGACCCGCGCTGTCCAGCAGGATACAACTGCCCTCGTCAAAGAGGCCGAGCGACTGAACATCAGGGGCTCTAAGAGCCAAGGTGATTTGTCTCCCCCACATACTGCTTGCACATCTACTGTCGCTGCGATACTTCGACCTCATCTTGCCTTGGCCAGAACGCGATTCCTCATCCTTGTCCATTGTGCGGTAACGACAGAGGATCAGGTAGAGTTTGCGTTATCGCACATTGGACGAGGACGAGTCAACCACAAAAGACGACGATCGGTTATCCATTCGTTGAACTCTTTGTCCGTTTTCATTGCAAGTTCTATCCAAGAGGAAATGAGGTAGACTTCTCGGAGCGAGAGTTGCTGAGCTTGCGCGTTCGTTGTGGCAGTATGTGAAGGAGACAAGTCAACGAAAACGTTATAATCGGGAAAAAACCCCTCATGGGCTCGTTTTTTAAAAGAATAAAACAAAGAAATATACAGCTAGATAACCCATATTCATGTTCCTCTTACTAAACCTCTTGGAGTGAATTTGGGGAGAGTAAAAATATTGAAAAAATATTTCTGACCCTTGAGCAGGAGTGATTGTTTCGCACAGTTAAGTCAGTCTCCCCATATTTAGCATCGACTCCAACTGTTGAATCTGCAACGAAGGTGACTCCGGCCACTCCTTCTGGCGGCAACCTCCGTTCCTCGACTCCTCCGAATCGCGTTCTCGATGGTCGCATCACCAAGAACAAGAAGAAGACTCCCGGTCGCTCGCGATTCTCTGAGCAAGCCTTGGAGGCTTGATTCCATTCGCGGTTTTAGAATTTCCAATGTTCCGATCTGCGAGATCGTGTTGAATTTCTGTAGATTGTGTTTCATGTAACGTGGCATCCAATGCCCTTAATTGGTTACTGTTGTATGAAGTTGATATAATGTTTTCATGTACTAACAGTTTGCTAAGGGATTCCTTTCTGTGAATATCATTGTTTGCTTTTTCGTGTTTTTCAAGTCTTTGTTTTTTTTTTGCTTATGAAGCATTGAGTCTTTGAGTGTCAGAGCTTGTAATGATAATGATAAACTTGCTTTGTTTTATTCGTCTTGCTCGCTAAATGGAAGATATGGGAGCGGGTAATACACTCCGGTTTTTATTTCAGCAGTATTGAATGTGAAGGGTTCTTGGGGTGTGATGGTGCGGAAACAGTGCTGAAATAGTGCCTGTCTCTGGGCTTGGGCCGGGGGGTTACAAAGGGCCAATCCGGGGGGTTACAAAGTGGAAAAATTGGTTTTTTTAAGCCAAAAAAAATGTCGCTTCATTATCGGTGTGTAGCACGGCCGGGGTAAAAAAGGGGCTATATATCTTCAGGTATCATGACTTCCTCCCAAACACTCGCTTCATTTCACCCGCACTGCTTTTCTTCTTCTCTTTACATTTATTCTCTTTTCTCTTCCAAATACGTATTGTTTTCGCGTGTTACGTATCCATTCATCCAAATCCATTAATTTGCTGTTCCATTCATCCAAGTTCACTCAAAAAAAATTATTCCGGGCCTTCGGCCCGGGGGGTTACAACCCTCACATGGGTTGGAGCCTATTTCAGCACTGTGCGGAAACGTTGGAATCTTGTGAAGCCCTTTTTTAAACGGATGAGGTTTGTAATTGCCTGGGAACTGTTGATATTGATGGTGACATTCTTTTTCGATTCTTTGAGGCGAGGGTCGTGTACATTCCCAGCTGCATGTTTCGAAGAAGGCTGTCGTCATCAAACCGCTGCTGTTTCTGGTGATTGCGCTGACCTGAGAAGAAAGAGCGCTGCCTCCAACATGAAGGTTCCTTTCACAATAGTTAGCTGAAACGTTATCCGTTCCGTTGAACTGCAAGTAATTAGTGTACCAGAGGCAGCCTGGCTTAATCTGAAAGGCAAAGAGAAACGGGAAGATCTTTTTCGCTTGAAAGACTGAACAGGAGCAAATCCTTGTTGAAATGACAATTAGAAGATGGACCGCTAGGATTGGCAGCGTGGAGTTGATTGGAAGCTAACGAGTGGGGACTGATATTGGGGCTAGTTATCGCAGAGCTGCGCGCTACTGCAATTCTAGCTTGTTCGCTCTGCTACAATTCTAGCTTGTTCTGCTACCTCCACACTCCTGTTTACAGTGCGGCTGTTGCTTCTTCTTTTCGATCTCTCTTTCTCTCTTACCAGAGATGTCAACGGCCCGGGCCTGCGGAGTCTATGGCCGTAGGTCTGCTGCTCCCTGAATTAGGTATAACTAACTAAACAAACTATCAAAAAAAAAAAAATTCGGCCCGTTGACAACTTTCGCTAGTCAGATATTTCTCTTCTTTTACGTCATTTTCAGCCTTCTGACCTCGTTTCAATCCTCGATCAATTTTTTTTTGCGAAACTCCTCGCTACCCTCGTTCTTAATTCTTTATGTCATGCTCATATGTGCTTTCTAACACGAATGTTCAGAATTCCTTAACGGTCTGTGGAGATTTGCAATTTTCTTTGGTTCACTTCCCCATGTTCCCATGTTGATTAGGTGAGTGTAAAGAGCGAAAGGATATCCGCTATTGTTATCAGGAAACCAGGTAAGGAAGGGAGATTGCGTCGAGAGATCTTTCAGATTGAGCCAGGTCAGGGACCGAAGCTTGCTCTTTTGCAAGTCTTACATTAAGAGGTAAGCGAGAGGAAGAAGGGGTCTACGTAAGAGAGACAAGGAATGAAGTGAAAGTGTGCATGAGAATGAGGAGATCGGAAGAGTGCGCGAGAATCTCTTGTTGGATCTAATAAGGCCACGGATAATGGATAGCTAAGGGGTCACGAGAGAAGTGGTTGAACTGTACCGCGAGAGAGAGAGAGAGAATCTATCTTGAAACAATATGTGGAGTGAAGAGTGGAGTGGAAGCTAGATTGCGCAATCCACAATACGGTTGAGTGAAAGGAGAGGGAGGAACAGTGAAGAGAAGAGAGAGAGAGAGAGAGAAAGGCAAAACTGAGAGGAAATGATGTGAACGAGAGTTACGGGATGGGAATTGAAGTCCGCAAGACTAGCCGAGTCATTCCAACTATTATCTAAATGCGACACGCGCCACCAATGTGATGTGTAGGACTGTTCCCTCTGAATATTAGTTTCTCTCCACAGGTAATTATTCCACATGATTAGCTATTTGTTTTTTTCACCTGACTCACACTTTCGTGTCCGTCTCTACTTCCTTCCAGCACTTTCTCTATAACTTTCGCCGTATCTGATTCTATTTTCCATTCCATACAGTTTCCAATATCTCTCTCTCTCTCTCTCTCTCTCTTTCTCTCTCTTTCTTTCTTACTCGTTTCTCTCCTTTCTCTCCCCCTCACTCCTCTCGCTCTCCTCTCTATCTCCCCTCTCTCTCTACCTCCCCCCCCCCCTCTCCTCCCTTCTGATCCTTCGTGGATGTGTATGCCGTGACTGCCGTTCTCCAATTGCTTCCACAGCCGGCATTGATGTCTCTCATTGATTCGCTGTTCAATCAGAGAGCGGAATCCTTGAACAGAGCCAGTCTCCCTGACTCATCGTTAGCGGCCAAGGCACCTCTCTGCCAGGACGATGTACTCGTCCCTGGGTGATCTGGGCAAGACTAACATAGTGATTGGCGATGTGGAGACTGCGAGGGGTGAAGAGACAATCAGCTGCATCTTTGTGAGTGGCGAGGAGGACTCCTTCAGCAGGTTGGCGATGTGAGTGGAGGGGAGGGATGAGAGTGGATGACTGGGTAGGCAGCCCGCCGACCTCTCCTCGCCTGCCACTGCCTGCTCGGATGATGCTGCCTCGGATGACAGTGGCTGCGCCCCCTCCCGCAGCCGCTTGCCACTGCCGTTTCTCTCGCGCAACGCGTCGTCCACTGGCTCTTCCTCCGCCTCGTCAGCCGCGCACCCTCGCACTCCTTCCACCACAAGAACCCGCGATGCCATCGTGTCCCAAGTGGCCAACTCCCTCAGTCGCATGAATGCGGTTAGGAGCAAACTGGACTTATGCAGTCTATTGCAATTCTTTTTAGTCATCCTACTCCTTCAAGCTGACCTTTATGTTTAAAATGAGAAAAAGTGCATGTAAAAATCATTCTGGCTGAAAAAGGTGGAATACAGAAAAATCGCTGATTAAAGGTGAATCGGAATGTGAATCATGCGCCATCTTCATGGTTTGATTGAGACGGTTCACTGGATTCAATCAATTTAGTGACATATGTTTGCCGTCTGTTCAATTAGCGTTGTCACGAGTTTGTTCTTTACCACTTTCTGTCATCTGCGTGCTTGGCTATGTTCACCAAAAGTCTGCAGAACATGGGCGGTTTCTTTCGTGATGTCAGTTATCTGCGTATTCAGAATTAGAGGTTAAATAAACCACCCCGATTGTATGGTTAGCTGTTCTAGACATTATAGATAAGCGTTCGGGAAGAATGTTTGTTTTGGGTAGTGAACATGCGAATGTCTGACCGAAGGACGATATCATTTATTTTTGGTGTAACAACAAGACATCTATAAATGGCAACTCCTGCAAGTGAGTCCCGCTGAATTTAGGATCTCTTATTATATGTAACTAGTGCTTTCACATGAGGATTTCACACATCTGCAAATATAAATGGGCGAACACTTGCAAGAGCAGGTTTGGTCACATTTTTGGAGCCAAGATTTGTCCTTCGTTCAGTCTGTATCGTAACGAAAATGAGCTATTTGCAGGCGATGTTTGGGAAGAAGAAGGACCGTGATAAGAAGAGCTCGACGACGAGTGAGAGGGTGGGGAGGAGTGGCAGCAACGGGGGCGAGTTCAGAGGCCGCGCCACTTCCCCCTACAGTCCCAACTCTTCCAGCTTCTTCTCCACTTCCGCCAGACATGATGTCTCTGCTCGGGTCAGCATAACTCATTCATTCAAATACATTTTCCTTTGTCGTAATCCAGGCCAATGAGAGATGCCATAGACAGGCCAATATAATCTTTAATATTGACTTTTCAAAAACTTGCTCAAAATCCTCGCAGTTAACAGAATTGAAAATCAGCTGTGAAAGATGAGTGTCACTAAGAGCAGCTTTGTTTTAAGAAACTTGAGAACCTCTTGCACCAGAAGTAAAGTGGGGATGTTTGTTGATCATCCTTAATAGTGAGGATAGCTGTAATGCAAGAAAATGTTTCTAGGGCCATGGTTTTGCCAGATCATGCGGCTTGTTATTCTCCTTCCTTTCCCTGTCAGAATGAGGTCCGCAATGTGAATGGATTGCATCCCGCAATAGGTGGCAGTTTATTGTGAGCTCCCCTTTCTACATTTCTCCTCTTGAAGCCCTAAATCCGATTTGTGACAGCGTTTTCTGCGTACAATATTGCCCTAGTACTCTTTATTCTCTCACCTGCTCTCTTTTCCTACAAAGTGTCACCTTCGTGATAAGTTGTACTCTGCAGCATCAGACTTTAGCACTTTGCTTCCGGCTGGCCTGAGAAATGGGCATTATTGATATTCTGATCTTCACTTGTAAAATAGGATATGGATGTTGGTCATCGTCTGCTATACAAATAGAGGAGAATCTTCATTTCTGGAAGGCGATTTCCACTGGCAGCCGGTTTTGTTTATTCCACCATTTTCGCTGAAAATATTTAGTCTATCGCCCGCGGTTTTTCCTATGCCCCGGCCTTTTCACTCCAGTGATTCTGTCACATGACTTGATCAGGGCATTGCTGCCGGCTAGTGAACGAGCAACTAAATCAGAAGAGAGGGAGAAAGAGAGAGCGAGAGAGAAGAATGGAGAGATATTGTTTGAGACAAGAGCAGTCGGTATTGAACTTAAATGTCTAACGAGTAGGGAGGATTCTTTGAAAGTGCAAATTTATAATACTAAAAATTCTTGCACTTGAATCTGAAGAATATGGCACTGTTTTCACCAGCTGGCCTGATCGATTTTTCCTTAGTCATCTTCCAGACCATTCCTGTTCTCCCTATGAATGTTTATTTAGGCTTTTTTTTCGTATTGACTGTTCCCAATATTCTATAATCGCGTCTTCCGGAATTTTTTTTCTATTCAACTTCTATCGTTGTAAGACACATATCATTTGCTGTTTCTGTTATCTCTCTCTCTCCTCTTTCCTTTCTTTCTCTCTCTCTCTCTCTCTATTTCTCTCTCACTCTCTCTCTCTCTCTCTCTCTCTCTCTTTCTTCTCTATCTTTCCACTCCCTGATGCCTCTTCTGTTCCTTATACATGACTGCCATGTCATCTGATAGGAATGTGAAAGGAAAGAGAATAACCCTCTATGATATTTGCAGTGTTATCCTGACAATCAACTCGAGAGCTGATGCCAATCATATCTATGCTTAGTCTCCGTGGTTGTCTACCGTGTCCGTGAGGAGCACGCGCGAACTTAATACTTATTTTGGATACGCTTTCTGTTTTTTTGTTTAGTTCAGTAGTCCATTCTCAGTATTCTGGACTGTTTTCTTTTGCGATTTTTCGGCAACACTTTGCCCTTTCCCCTTCTGCCTACACTTGTTCTCCTTGTAGTCCAAATCTCACTCTCTCTCCTCTCTCTCTCTCTCTCTCTCTCTCTCTCTCTCTCTCTGCTCTGCTCTCACAGCTGCATCTAGTTATTAGTGGACCCTGCCTGGCGCGAGAGAATTTGTAGCTACAGGAGGCCGCAGAGAATGATTCAAATACTATGCGCGGGAAGCGAAATACGAGGGTTCTTTTGGAGTTCAGTTCCAAGATGTTCTGTTACTATTAGATTCTTCAGTTCATTTTGTTGGCTGAATGTGATTCTTTATATCCTCCCTATTTCTGTTTATTGTTGACATTGCTTCTCCCTGTTCATCCGCACTACTTCGACACATGAGCCGAGCAGTTTCCTTCAGTGGTTGTCTGTTTTGCTTCCTCTTGAAAGCGCAAGACTTTGGTGCCCCTGGACCATGTATTGCGCTATTGATTCGATCGTCAGTCATACCCTCTTTCCTCTTTCGTCACTCGACCCCGCCACTCACTAACCTCTGTCTCGCCATCCCTCTCTCCACTTTGTTCGCAGATTCTTTCTCTCTTTCCACTTTCAGACCGCTGTGCTTGGGGTAAACTTGAGGGTGAACATGGTTTTAATGCTTTACTTTTCTCTTGTGGCGCTCTTGTTTTGTCACGAAAGACGAGAGAGAGAGAGAGAAAAGAACGGATAGAAAGAAAGAGAGAGAATGAAAAAAGAAGTTATTCTGAACCGTTGTCATGTTGATCGAATTTGACATACCAAACATCGAGTCTTGTGAAAGCCTTTTCTCTCTCTCCTGCTGCATCAATTTTCACCCTTACTGTGGTTAAGAAAAACCTGAAGTGTTATGATGATGACAATTAGCTGCCAAAGTCATAACCGCCATTGTGTGAATAACCGTCAATTATTTGTGCCGGTTGTTAGCACTGTTTGTTGGAGTATTTTTTTTGTCGATTTGTCTTGGAGAGAAAGAAAACTGGGTGTCATTGGCTGGGCATGGAGATGATTCACCCCTCTTATTCATTCAAGGGTAGGGCAGTCTCCTTCTCTTCTTTTCGTTTTCTTTAAGACGCAGCGCATGTTTTCAGTCGTGTGCCTCTCGACCCTGAATGTTCTGCTGTGAGATTCAGACGCACTTCCATTTCTGCAAGAGTTTTTTTAATACTAGATATTGTACCTTATGTCGGAAAATTCGTGATCCTTTCCGCCATATCACGTGTCGAAGTGACGCATGAGCTTTCTGTGAAAGTCTTTGATCTGCAGCGAAATTGGCAGGAGCAAGTGGAGAGTACGGTAGTCGTTGTCTTTTCGTGTCGGGATGCAAGATGAGGACACTCTGTCATCTGCATCCTCCTCCACAAGCTGCTCGCTGGCCGCCTCGATTGCCGAGCCAGTGAGGCCCTTCTGGGAGGAGGAGTCAGCAGCCGCTGTAGATGTCCAGCTGAGGCCGAAGAAGGACAAGAAGGAGACGACCCCAAAGGCATCTTCATCCCTCCTGTCCTCTTTTGGGAGAAGTGCCAGGGGAAGACATTCCGTGTCTGACTTCGGCCTCAGACGCAGTCCCAAACAGCCCTCTGATGAGAAAGGAACCATCAATTCACTGAGTATGTATGTGTCGCAGAGAATCAAGAAGCATACCAGACGGGCCATTGGAAGACAGGACATCCAAATGGTGCCCGACTCCTTCCGTCACGGGGTACGGGGAGTGTTATTTGCTTCTTCTTCACACACATCGCAAAGCATAACGTCTTAACTCTTATGGTTCTCGCATTTGAACTGGAACTAGTGACAAACACGAAATAAGGATGAGATTCTGTCTTAATCGGTGCTGTTTACGGTAATTAGTTGTCTTTTCAGGATGCGGTCGGAGCACCGTCAGAACAGGTTGACTTGTCGAGAGATGCTGAAGTGGATGCTCTCTCTTCCGAGCAGCTAAGGAAGGACTGGACTCTTATGATGGTCAGTGCTGGCCCCATCAATTCACTTCTTTATTTCTCTTTTGGTTATTTTATGTATCTTTCGAACATATCTAGTATTTTCTTTTTCTCAGGTCAACGACAAGAACATCAAAGAGGACAAGATTGCATTGATCCTGTCCAGCACGAAGGAAGACATCATGAGGACGATGCTCAAGGAGCACTACAGGCAACGGCCTGTCGATGTACCACATTACATTTCATATCTCTTCACACAAATAGGATTGTTATTTTAGAAAGCCAAGTCATTGGTGGTGAACCTGGAGGCAGCATTGAAAGAGCCCCTCCCTGAACTGTATACGAAACTCAAGAAAGTCCGCGTTGCTGTGAAGTCGGAAGGTGTACAATGGGTTAAAGATGTCAGTTACCATTTCTCTCTCTCTCTCTCTCTCTCTCTCTCTCTCTTTCTCTCTTTCTTTCTCTTTAGTTCGCGGAGCCCCAAGGGAGCAGCATGGGTGGTCTGGAGCTGTTCGGAGCAGTGGTGCAGCACGTGATGAACGAGTTCGAGACGGCGGCGGTGCTGGATGCTCAGCTCGTGCAGAATACCGTGTCCATTTTGCACGAGTCCTTCGAGTGTATCAAAGCCATCCTCAACACACGGGTTCGTCTTTCTATTTGTGTTCTCCCAATTCTTTTATATATTTATTATTTTATCCAGCTTTAATTTCTTTTTCGAAATGTAGAAAAGGGTCCGATATCGCGTTTTCTTTCAGTATGGCGCTGCTCTCATCCTTCGCCGCGGCTCCAAAGTGATGAAACGCCTGATCCAGTCATTGCGGATTCTGACTTCGCCTGCCCTACGCTGTCAGAATTTGACAACCTTTTTATTTAGACAAACTCGTTTTTGAGAGTTGTTTGTAGCGTCTGATACATATCTGTAACTTCCGTTGGTAATTCTTGCTTGTTGAGGTTGCGTGACGGATGAGAACGAAATTAACGAAGCTCGAACCCTGCTCCTCTCCGTTATCCGACTCATGAGTAACGTTCGTTACATCTCTATATTTTTTCGCGGATTTTATGCATAATATACAACAATAAAAAATATATATATCTACCTACAAATATATTCTTAATACTTCAGCTCGCCGTGATGGGAAAGGCGCAAGTAGATGCGTATGGAGTTGAAGTCGACTGCTTTGGGTGAGTCTGACTAGTTTCAGTCTTTTTTGCGTGCCTCTGTCATCATAATAAGAGTGAGAAGATTGAAGACGAGAGCGGATTCTCTGGGACTTGACGGACATCAGCGTGGATAGAAAAGAGCCTCGCTTCGCTCCCATTGTTACGTGCTTTGACGCTGCCGCCAGCGAAAAGTATGCCGATCACGAATTTTTGGTCAGTCTCCTCGTTTCTCTTTCTTCTGAAATTTCATAATCAGAAGCACACATTTTTTTCCTTTCCTCAGCTGCGACTCTTCAATCTCGTCAACTTGCTGATCGGCAACTGGAGTGCGGATGAGGAGAGTGCCGTGGACTGGCAGGCCAGGATGAGGATTCGCTCAGAGTTCATGAGATGCGGACTCTCGCGGCATGTAGATGTTGGTTGCAGAGAGAGAGAGAGATAGACGAGAGAGAGAGATAGACGAGAGAGAGAG
Organism: Allodiplogaster sudhausi; assembly: GCA_945643635.1. NCBI lineage: Eukaryota > Metazoa > Nematoda > Chromadorea > Rhabditida > Diplogasteridae > Allodiplogaster > Allodiplogaster sudhausi. Next base: position 2,306,378 of record CALZFC010000043.1, on the reverse strand, counting down.
AGAGATTGACGAGAGAGAGAGAGAGAGAAGACGAGAGAGAGAGATAGACGAGAGAGAGAAGAGAGACACTACGAATAGTAGTAATTGATATGATAATGTTCCAGGCACTTGAGTCGTGTATTCACTCGGAGGGGGAATTGAGGTTGTCCTACGAGCTCTTCATCCAAAAGAAGGATCAAGACTTCAACGAGCTCGTTCAGCGATACGAGAACATGTTCGATTTATTTCAATTATAGTTATGTATTATCCTATTTAGCAGTTGTTTTCCATCCATTGTTTGTGTTTTTAGAAAGGGCGAGTACGACACCTTGGATGGTTGCTACGAGTTGTTGCGGACGAGTACGGTGGGCTCTCCTCCTGAGCAGTCACTGCTTTCGATCTTCCAGTATCTTATGCTCATCCCTGAGCCTCCTTCGGAACGGTACTTCGCTAGATTAGAATAGACGATTCTGTGGTTAATGCACAAGGACAACTCGATATCAGGTGAATAGTGTGCTGTGTTCAGAGGAGCGTACTTCCGTATAATTGAGTCGTGCATCAATGAGATTGTTCTCCATCGCTCGGGTTGTGATCCGAACTTTGATGACAAACAGTTCATCTTTGAGACGAAGATCTCGGACATGATCGGTGAGTAGTGGATGCAGTTGTTGTGTGGCCAGTGGGACGAGACGAGACATATCATGGCGAGACCCGGTTGTAGAAGCACTGGAGAACGCGGATGCGACTCGGCGGCTGCAGCAGGCAGTGGAGGCCAAGCATGAGGCGGCTGCCAAGAGTATGCAATACTTCCAGAAGCTCAAAGAGTTCCAGACCGAAGCCGCTCTCCTCCGCCAGCATGTCAGTGACACGTAGCAGCATGGGGATATGGGCAAGTGTTGAGGTTGTCAAGCAACTCCTGTCCAATCATTTCATTTCTTGCCTACTTTTTATATTGCAGCTGGCGGATCCGAAGTTGACTCCGCTGCCAGCCGCGACGAAATGTGATCTGGCTGCACCGACAGGAATGGCCTCCTTGCCTCCCGTGACTGGTGGTCCTCCGCCCCCGCCCCTCCCTCCAGTGACGGGTGGCCCTCCCGGCCCTCCTCCTCCCCCTCCTCCCATGGGGAAAGGTACTGTTACTCTCTTCTCTTTTCACTGCACTGTGTCGTCTTGTGAATGACACGTCGTTGGTGTTTGTTGCAGGTGGCCCTCCTCCACCTCCTCCTCCACCACCTCCAGGTGCACTCCGCTCTGGTGGTGGCCCTCCACCGCCCCCGCCCCCACCACCTGGTTTGGCACTGCACCTTGTCAATGTCGTTGAGTCGCAGTGAGAAATCGAAGCCGTCCGTTCAGGTGGCCCGCCTCCCCCTCCTGGAATGGGGGGTGGCCCCCCTCCTCCTCCCCCTCCTGGCGGCTTCTCCCTCACTGCTGCCAGTCCTCCGCTGCCCCCATACCTCAAGAAGAAGGCGAAGATGCAGCCAAATGTTCCCATGAAGAAGCTCAATTTTGCTGCTTCTGTTGTCAGTTAACGTTAATTTTGAAATTACTTTTGGCTTCCGCAACGGAAAAAGGTGTTGTCGATTTTACTGACCCACCGTGATTTTGGACCTCCCAAAGCCCTGCCCCACCATGTTTCAGAGGAACGTTTAGGCGGAAAACGTTAACCCTCCCAGTTTTCTGGGCCCAATACCTCCTTGCCCATTCTAATCTCGGCAGTGGCTTTTATTCCCTGTTCCGCAAGGTCAAGAGAAAATTTTTTTGTTCTTTAGATTGATCCAAAGGACATTGAAATCGACTCCTTCTGGGCGAAGACGAATGAAGAAAGGTTCGCAACCAAGAAGTTCAATGAGGAATTGGAGGTTCGTTTCCACTTTATGCGTTTGAGATGCTGAATAGGAAAATAAAACAATTATTTCAGAGCAGATTTGCTTCAAAAGCACCAGCGGGCGCTGTTGGCAGAGCGGGTGACAAGGTTTGATTTTATTGTTTCCATACTTTCGAATTGCTACCGTTTTATTTGGCGGGAAAATGAAAGAATCGTTAAATATTGAAGAAAGTGGCTGAGAAGAAGAAGAAGGTCGCCCTTGTTATCCAGGACGATAAAGTACTTCAATCGCTTGGTTTGTTGTCAAAGTTGTAAGAATTCGATCAGGTTATAGAATAAGTGTATTTACAGGTATTCTGCAGGGATCTGCCAAGTTGTCTCACGACGCGTGGCGGAAAGCGCTGCTCGAGGTCTCTCCTAAGTTTCTTTCATTTGACTTTGTACCATTTATCTGTTCAGATGGACTCCTCCGTGCTTCCCGTCGGCATTCTCGAGCAACTTCGGAATGCTATTTCACCACTCTTCGAGAACCCGGAGACCATGAAGCGGTTGGCAGAGTTGCCGGCCAGCAAGTACGACGAGATGCTCGAAGGAGAACAGGTTGGCGGATAGAGAACGAGGGGGGATTTAGAGAGAGAGAGAGAGAGAGTGAGAAAGAGTGGGATTGAGAGACTAAGAAAGATGGGAGAGAGAGAGTGAGAAAGAGGGGGGGGATGAGAGACTAAGAGAGATGAGAGATAAAGAGAGGGATTGAGAGACTAAGAGAGATGGGAGAGAGGAAGAGAGTGAGAAAGAGGGGGATTGAGAGAAAAGTGGAGACAACAGGTATAATGCTAATTCCCTGTTGGTTACCCGACTCAGCGAAGGAAAGTATCCGCTTGTGTTGTAGTTTGTGGCGAAGTTGGCGAGCATCAAAGGCTTGGCCCAGCGACTGGACCTGACAATGTTCATGTTGCGACTCGATGAGATCTTCCGGGATAATATTAAGCCGGTTCGCATTTACTCTTCTTCCTTGAGTCAAAGATCTACGCTTTTTTCTTTTGTGTAGTTGCTTCTAATCCTACACCTCAGATTTGTAACAGTTTGTTTCTCCAAATGTCGCAAAGAATAGTATAAATGTTCAGCAAGTGAGCGCGGTGAGTGAAGCGTGCGAAGAGATTCGCTCGTCGAGTGGGCTGGCTTCCTTTATCGAGATGGTTCTCTATTCTGGTTAGTCATTGATTCACAATTGTTGATGATATCATCCTTCTCGTTCCAGGCTTCAACTATATGGGCCTTTCGGGAAAGAAACACAAGGAGACTCACGCATTTAAGTTTGACGTCTTGGGAAAGGTTTGAAGACGTTTCTATGTTAATAAGAGTTATGCCATTTCATTTTCTAACATATAGAATAGTTGTTTCTTTGTCTTGAAGTTCATAATTCTAACTCTTTCTGTAGTTGGTGGAGACGAAGGATGTAGAGAACAAGTACTCTCTCCTGCACTTCCTGATAGAGACGATGAGACAAAGCGTGGCGGAGAACTACAAGTTCACTCAGGTTTTGCACGATTATCCTTTGTTTCGTGAAAGAATGAGTGCATTGGTTGAGGTGGAAAGTCTTTTCCCGTTCAGAAACTCTACCACGTGACTCCGGCCGAGCGAGTTATTGGCGACGAGGTTCAGAAGGCAGTCACGCAGCTCAAGAATAACGTCACCAAGGTTGGCCAAAAGAAACAGAATGTTTTTTTAACTAATGATTTGTTTTTTTATTCTGGTCCTTTCAGCTAGAGAACGCGCTGAAGACTTACACTCCCCAGGCAGATAACGACCGCTTCCTCGAGGTGATGACTGCTTTCCTTGAAGTCGCTCGCAAGACTTCCGCCGATGCTCAGACTGTTAGTGAGAGAGAGAAAGAGAGAGAGAGAGAGAGAGAGAGATAACAAGGAAGGGGATAGAGACGGAAGAGAAGGACTGCAATAAAATTGCAAGGCTTTAGATGCATCAGAAGATGCAAGCCGACTGGCAGGAGCTGCGCAAGTACTACTCTTTTGACAAGAAGTACACCATGGAGCAGTTCTTCAGCGATGTGAAGAAGTTCAAGGACGACTACGAGGTTTGTGGCATTGATTATCGCTTGGTGTGCCTAGCCTCATTTCTCAAGTTGCCTCCTTCTTCCTATCACTTACGTGCATTCGATCGAATAGAAAGCAATGCGTGAGTTGGACGAGGAGCGAGCCCGCGAGGAAGCGCATGCGAAGAAGAAAACACGCGCAGCTGAGCTGGCTGCCGCCGCGGCCGCCAGAGAACCCCTCCGGCAACTACAGACACAACAGACGCCCGTCTCTGGCAATGGTTCGTATGAGAGGGAGAGGGTGAGAGAGAGAAGCAGGGAGAGAGAAAGAAAGAGGGGGGGGGCGAGAGAGAAAGAGGGAGGGAACGAGAAAGAGAGAGAGGGGCCGGCAGAGAGAGAGAGATGCAGGGAGAGAGAAAGATTGAGAGAGAAAGAGAGAGAGAGAGAGAAGGAAGATAATTCTTAGGCATGGAAACACTCGGAGTGCTCGAGAACCTGGAGCAGATGATGAGTGCGGGGTTGAAGAAAGCGAACCCGAGCAGAGTTCTCCGCAACTCCGCCACTCCCCGCTCCAACGCCGGTTCGATCCTTCTCATTCCTACTTTTTTTTTAATTCTACTAATAATTAACCGAGGATTTAGAGGACCTTTAATATTCCAATGGTTTAAGCGATTGAAAATACAATCTTACCAGGAAATGGTCAGAAACCCTGCACTCGAAAAAATACAATTTATAGCTCAAATGAAAGCCCTTGAAATTTGGTGTGACGGAGTATAAAAATTAGCTGCTGCCATGCATACCACAATTTTTTTATAGAATTTTCAAAATTGGATTTTCTGAACATAAATTTTCACCATCAGAGAGAAGTCTACATAGAAATCGTGCAAGAAGATCAAAAACGTGGTCTTACGGCGCAGTGGATAAGACTGAAAGTTTTTTGTCGTGAGTTCGACTTCTCTTCGACTCATGGTTTTTGCTTATTTTTGGTTGCACAGAAATGGAGCTTGATCATCAGGGAGTCGTTCCATGATCTCCCACCTTCACTGTTTCCTCACACTCCTGTGTCGTTTATCCATCTTCTCCATCTCCGATGTGCTTGAACCCTTTCTGTGACACAATTGTTCACATTTGCTAATAATGATGCTGTTTTGTAGATTGTATTCCATTTTGTGAAATAAAGATAGAATAAAAAAAAGAAAACATAAAAAAATAGCAAAAACGATGAGTCGAAGAGAAGACGAACTCACGACAAAAAACTTTCAGTCAGACGCCTTATCCACTGCGCCTTAAGACCACTTTCTTGGTCTTCTTGCACGATTTCTATGTAGACTTCTCTCTGATGGTGAAAATTTATGTTCAAAAAATCCAATTTTGAAAATGCTATAAAAAATTGTGTTATGCATGGCAGCAGCTAATTTTTATACTCCGTCACACCAAATTTCAAGGGCTTTCATTTGAGCTATAAATTGTATTTTTTCGAGTGTAGGGTTTCTGACCATTCCCTGGTTAGGTGGAAAAAACCGAGAAATGATGGACGAACTAAGTAAGGTTACACTTGTGCACCTATCTTTACCGTTTTATTGGCTTGCCTGCTTTTTCACTTCTGTTTCTTCCTGTTTCTTCTCTTTCTTCGCTTGAATGACGGAATTCTTGAGGAAGAGAAAGAATGCACTTAGTTTACGAGATCACTCGCAGTCTTCATTTTGATTCAAAAAAATTAGCTTTTGTTCTTGTCTGAAGCCTTTCTTTGCTGCACCTTTCTTTTTCCCTGTCATTTCGTTTTGAGTGATGTTGACTAAAATACCTGATGGTATTTTAGTCAACATGGCAATCTTACTGGTGTGGTATGTTGTGTGGAGTGGAGATCTTGGCTTAACCCTATGATTGAGTTGTGTGGAAAGAGGAGATGGTAAGTGAGTGGTGGATGGTCTTGTCCAGGTCGCGCGGCTCTTCAACGACAACGCTCTCGATGTGCAGGGGACATCTTCACGAATGAAGTGTTTGGAGGAGAGAGGAGACAGATGGGGCTGCTGTCGGCCACTGGGAGGAGGCAGAACGGAGAGTCTCGGGGGGACGAGCCGCAGGCTGAAGCTCCCCTCGATGCGCCTACCAAGTTCAAGATACGACGGAAGGGTCAACCGACCGTTGAGGTTACTGGGATTGGTGGTTCTCTTCTGTTTTATGTTCTCTCCAGTGGGTGGTGAACAGAAGGCTGGTTTGGTGAAGGGCATCTTGCTTTTTTGCAGTTCGTCAAATTGTTTCATTTGGCAGAGCTCTCCCTGAGAAAATATTATTATATATATAAGTTGTGGATGGCGATGTTTTTTTTTTGTTTTAAGCATCACCCGAAAACATCTTTTTTATCTGCCATAGTAATTTGGAGACTTTGAAAATAGTGAATTGCTATTCCTAACAGCGAATATTATTACATCAACTATAGTTTTACAGTAAATTGAGTCCTTCTTGAAGGTTGGCGAAATGCCGCTGAACCCCCCGGCGGCCACCGCACACTCGTCGGTGTCTACACAGGAGAACCTGCGACCGCAACTCCTTCGTCGACGAGAAGCCACGCCCCCTCCGGAAGCTACGACGGACGAGCTGCTCAGCAAGCTGCATCAGTTGTAGCCCGAAGACCGTCTTCCTCCGCCCAGAAGATGGCCCCGCCCCTTTCCTCTCCCCCAGACACGCCCCCAGCTTGGCTCCGCCTACCCAACCTCGCCCCACCCCCACAGGCAGTACCTACAGTCCGGGAACTAGTCACTGCAGCGGCCGCGCTCCGCCCGGTTGACCCTGTGATTTCTAGATTATGAAAATCAGGTTTCTTCTATTCCATTAGAAGGAGCTTTTTCTACTGCAATCCGTGTTCTTCTGTTTACTCGGTGCCTTTTTCTAATCTGCCTCCCACATATTATCCCATAGTGGGAACTGGTTTCGCTCGTTATATCTTTCTAGAGCGTGTTGGAATACTGACTAATTTGGCCTCTCTCCCAAAGTCATAGTAAGAAAGAGTTTCAGAAATATGCATATCTATCTATAGCTCTTGGTTGAGTAATTGTGAGGAATATTTTTTCTCAACTCTACAACGCGTCTGAATACGGGGTCCCTTTTCTCCATCTATTTTTCATTTGTTTGTTACTCGTTTTGTTTATTTTTCTCTTAGATTGTGTACTCGCAGTGTGTATTATTCGTGAAGTCGTAATAAGTCTTGCATAATCGCTGTGGTTATTCAGGCAGTCTTGTTTACCTCGTTCGTCAGTGGATAACTTTGTCTCTTTCTCTCCACTCATTTCAACCTGGTGAAACACTCGCTCGCATTCAGTACTTTTCTGCTGATAAGTGATATTGTTGCCTGTTTTAATTTGCTTTCCAACAGCAGCAATTCATTTGTTCTCATTGTTCCAATAAACGAGTCCATGAACATCCGTCTTTGAGCTCCAATTGGCACTTTTCATATCCATCAATCCGATACTTCGCTCTCAACGAGAAATAGATAATTACACTTTTTGTGAAGGGGGGAAGCAGGCGTAGGAAGTTATGGTATTTTGTGATGCGGGACTAAAATGGCCTTCCTGACAAGGGAAACACCTAACCATAAGCTGGCGGATTGTGAGATCTTTGAAATCGTCGACACCTCTCTCTTGTCATCTATATCCTGCTTATCTGTTGCTGTGCTCATGATCTCGGTGCAATCGCAAAGGATAACCTGGGGGTTATATCGATCCCCACGTCTTTGATCATGCTAACTCCTCTTACCGTCTTAGCACGTCTACCATTCTCATTCGCTCCTTCTGCCATTCACGTGATCGTCAAACGGTAAAAATAATTGTTTGATCTGCTTGAATGAACAGCTTCTGGAATTCGGCATTCCTCGAATCTCTTCCAGAGTCCAAGAAGGTTCGGTCGCATCACATAATGTATTCATTGATAGAAAGTGAGAAAGAATGAGGGCACAAACGAGGAGAGATAAAGTAAAAGAGAGGGAAGAGAGATGCATAGAAAGCGGAGATAGAGATTGTGCAACGGAGGACAAGGATAGAGAAAAAAATGAGAGAGAGGGAGAGAGAGAGCGAAGGAAGGAGAGATAGCGATGTGGTGTGCCATTTTCCTCCGAGATGTCCAATGGTGAAGTTGCAGTTGGTGAGTGATTGACTGGATGGATGCGTGGCTGATTGGATGGTGGAGGGAGCAGCCACACGAAAGGCAGCTTCTGCTCTCTTTCCTCCTCCTCTTCAACCTCCTCCCTCTCCTCCTCGCTCTCTGCTTCCTCTCCTTCACTCTCATCGTCAACTTTGGCACTGCTCTCATCGTCCAGAGTTGCTCTCATATTTTCTCTCTTTTTCCCTTTACTTCGAACGATTTCATTTGCTTTGACTATAATATGACCTTGAGAAAGTAGAGCGGGGATATAAGAGGAGGGAAGCGTACGATCGCGGGAAGAGGGAAGAGTGCTTGCAGTGATAGCCGTGACATGTTGTCTGGCCGTCCTGATCCCCTCGCTCCTTCTCTCCTCCACTGCTGCCATTGGTGCATTCCTCGCACTGCGAGCCGCTACTTCGAGTATCCAAAGACTGACAGCTGGCCCCGCCCCTCCGGGAGAGCCCCGCCCACATAAGAATGGTCATTTGGCTTGCCCCGCCCCCTCATTATCCCCACCCTGTTCATGCTGCCAGCATCTTCATTCTTCTTGGGACGCCTTGCCGTCCTTCTGTTCTCCTTCTAAGATTAGACAAGAGTAGTTGAGAGTAGAAAGTCTAGTTGTTAGAATGTACTTACCAAAGAGAGTGCCGAGTGTCGCTTCCCCTCTTCTCGCCTGTAACCTCCTGTTCAATGATCTCGCGTGCATTCAAGTAGAGATGATATTCTTCTGTCTTCTTCTGGTTCTTTTTCTGGTTTGCACTTTGCCATTCCCTCTTCTCTTATGCCATGTACAGTCTACTTTACCCGCATACAATCTGATGAATGCATTCCTTCCGAACCGTCTCCTCCCTGTTCTCGTTTTCTTTCCTTAGCATCAAGTGATTTACCTTCTTCGCTCTGTCGTAGTCTTTTCATTTGCTGATTTTCCAACACGCGAAATAAAATCTCACGGGTGATTTAGCGGAAGAGGGGTTCATGGATGAGAATGCGGATGTTAGCTGATCTTGGTTTTACAGGACGTACGGGGTCAGAGAAATTTTTATAGATGAATACATAATGGATAAAGTGTATCACGGGGACAGGTACATGGCAAAGATGAAATAAATAGACGATAACCTTGAATGGTTAAGCAAAGATAAGGAAGATGACATAGGGAAGCAATTCTATTCTCGACTTTCACCCTCTCTTTCCCTTAATTTTCGTTTCACTCCCTCTCCCACCTTCTTTCTCTTGTTGTTTTTTTCGAACCTCACTCCCCTTTTGCCATATTTCTAGCTCTACTTCCTACTCTCTCTCTCTCTCTCTCTCTCTCTCTCTCTCTCTCTCTTTCTCTCTCTCTCATTCTCTCTCTCCCTCCCTCTCTATCCGTCTATCTCACCTTGGAGTCTCAACACATGTGGCGAATGTTTCACCGATTGCACATTGATGGGATTCGCAAGGCGTTGCACTGCTTTGACCGCGCTGTCAATTTTCTCTCTTTCTCGCTTCTTTTCTGTCTTTATCGTTGCGGTCGTTTTGCTGTTCTCCGCCTTGAAGAGGGGGTGGAAAACTGCTTGAGTGAGGAAGATGGAAATCAAGAGAGAGAAAGAGAGAGAGAGGAGAGAGGGAGAGAGAGAGAGAGAGGGAGAGAGAGCGAGAGCAAGAAAGAGGGAGTGGAATTGAGTGGCCACAAGATTAAGAATGAATTGGGTAGAAAGAGAGAATAGTGAATAGGGCGAACGAGCGTCGGTCTAACCGAGTTGGCGTTGCTCAGGGGGCAGAGGCTGGGTCGGGGAGAGTCGATCTTCCATCTTCCATCGACCAGCATGGCTGCCTGCCACCAACTCGCCAGGGGTGCTTCTCTCCTCGTCTTCGTCGGTCTCGCCACGCTCCTTACCGTATCCTCTGGCAGTGCCCGCAAGTGCTTGAATGGCACGGTAATCATGGGCCGTTGCGAATGCCACTTCGGCTTCACTGGAGTGTACTGCCAGCGCCAGATGCACTGCGACGGCTATGAGAGACACGACAACGGATCGTCAGTTTCTTCCCTGAATGAGAGCGCGAGTGGCTGACTCTCACTCTTCTCTCGCTTCTCTTTCCACTTATTATCTCGCATACTTTTTTAAAACCACATATGTACGTTTCTAGTTCGCTCGTGTGATCACCAGTATTTGAATGAGTAAAACACGGCCAGAGCGAAGCATACTGAAGGAAGAGGAAACAGATCGAGAACGAGAGAGAGAGAGAGAGAGAGAGAGAGAGAGATAGAATGGTAAAATTATTTGCAAACAATGGAGGATATTGAGCTCGTTAAGCTTACATTAGAGATTCACCTAATATTTAATTACTTCTCTCTGACTCTCCCTCTCTCCCCTTGAGATGTGTGTACTGCCTTCCGAACTGGGGTGGTTCCGAATGCGACAACATCGACTGCGGTTCGAATGGGAACGCGAGCAGGGATGCCACGGAATGCATCTGCTCATCCCCTTACTCTGGTTCACTTTTTGCAACTATGTCAAATTCGCATCTTCAGTTCCATGATATGCTCCGAGCTGCATTCTCTCTCTTTCGTTAAACTACATACTTGCGTTCTGTTTAGTACCAATTCCTGCATCTTGTTCTCCTATATGATGCCTTTCTATCTCGTAAACAAGTTTCGAACCGTAGACATTACATTTTTATTTGACCCTAGCCCACATCAACCACAACGGTTTACCCTCTCAGAAATAGACCCGGAACTGTTTCGCACGAAGCAATAAGTTTTTTTTTTAAATAAATAATAAGTTTTACTTACGTAAAAGCCAAGCCGTATCTACAGTGAATCGTGCTTGAGGCCGGTACTGCACAAATCTGACGAGAGAAGACATCTACAGCCACTACAACAACCGGAATGCAACCTTCCTGCCGATCTCCCCGATCATCGGAGCCCTCTTCATTATTCCTCTCTGCTTAATTGTTCATTGTCAGTCCACCCATTTCTCATTTTCCTAACACCAGTCCATTTCAATATCGTGGCAGGCTGCAACAAAATATCGCAGAAACACCGGAGCAAGAAGGTGGAATCCCATCTCGAGAAATATGTCGGACGAGACCTGAAGTCGGACGTCGTCCACAGTCTCCTTTACGACAAGATCGATAAAAAACCGAAGAAATCATCCAAAAAATAACGACAATCCTTTAACCCTGAATCGTATATTGTGCTTGCTAAGATAAAGATTGGAGAAATATCCAGTTCAGTATTCTTCCACTTCCGACTGGAATCAATGAAGGGATTCGGCTACTGTTAAGTGCAAGTTGAGAGAAGAGGATGACAGGGACGGGAAGCGGAGTGAAAATGGAGCTTAGCAGCCCACACCACGGAGACGGAAGACGCCGTCGTGTTGGGGGAACTCTGCTTCGATCGCCGCTTTCTTCAAACCAGCACTCATCTTGTGCTCCAGGTCATCCAGCACTCCGATGGTTACTATTCCTGAGAAGTAATTCTCTCTCTATCTCCCACCCTCTCTTCACACCCCTGAGCGTCCGCTTTCTGAAACTGCCATATGGGTTCTCTGCCGGCAGCAGCACAAGTCAGCTGCCCGTCGCATTCGCAGAGTGGCGGGGCACTCGTATTGGATTCACCCTTTCTTCAATCCTGCACTCCTCATCCGATCCATGTTAACAGTTATGAAGCCTCTTTATCGTCTCTCTCTCTCTCTATCTATCTTTCACAATATCTTTCTTTCTCTATCGTTCTCTCCCAAACTCACTCTTCCCCTTACGCCTGTCTCCTTCCTCCCGCAATTTCCGACGGTCAGATCAGCTTTTTCTCCGGAATACACGCCCATACGTGTCTATAAATAGCCAAAAATAGAATTAAAAACTATTTACTGGTTGAGATCGATTTGCAACGAGGACCCAAATTAGCAACGTAAAAAAAAACAGAATAACAACAGTAACAAAGTAGTAGTCACAACAGATAAGAACTATGAACTCGTACAATATTGGGGTTGCCGCCCGGAACAAACTTCACAAGAATCAAATTAAAGCTATCAGCATCAACTTGCAGACTTCAGATATACGGAGCCCATCCGGAGAACATCTGGGCTAGTGTCTCCTCGTCGGTCGCTATCTCTATCAGCTTGGCCACCTAGTACAATTCACCATTCACTATCATCTCCTCCAACTCCATTTCTGATCTGTCTGCCGCTTTCCAGCTCTCTCTCTCTCTCTCCCTCACTCTTCCTTTCTGTCTCTCTCTCCCTGCGTCTCTCTCTCTCTCTCTCTCTCTCGCTGTCTCTCTCTATCTTCCTTTCTCTCTTTTCCTCTCTCTTACTCTCTTCCTCTCTCTCTCGCTCTCTCATCCTGACCTGTCCCTGCAGTCCCATAGGAGGAGCATTGACACTCTGCTTGGAGAGTGTCTTGGGGGTGACGATGTGTCCTCTGAGTCTCCTGGCAACCATCTCAACTGTCTCCCTGGCATTCGCTGTTCCCAGTGGTTCCGCCACCACTTCAGAATTCACTAACGCGGCTCCCTGAAGGGGGAGAGAAAGACATAGAGAGAGAGAGAAATAGATAGAGAAAAAGAGAGAAAGAGAGTGAGAAAAAGAAAGAGAGAGAGAGAGAGAGTAAGAGAGAGAGAGAGATTAGCTGGAAAAAATAATAAGGAAAAACTTTTAAAAAAACCTGTTTCCGCTGTTGTCCTCGAATCCTGTCATAGAATTCGACGAGAGGATCATGAATGAAGGAAGCGAGAACACTGAGGAGAGTGTCCGAGTTCTGTCGCATCAACTAAGCAGAGAAAGTACTAATTATCTCACTCTCTCCTTCTCCAGAATGACAACTTACATCCAGGCTGGCCTCGGCCGCCTTGCGGAAAGATCCCTCCACTCCGGTCGGGCCGAAGCCATCCACCATGTTGCGCGTCAGGCGGAAGGGGACAACCTGAACAGGATTACTCTGCCTCCTGAGTGGAATACTACCGTACCTCGGGGATAGGCAGCGTCTCTCCCTTGTCAAAGAGACAGTTGAAGTCGACGTGCATAACACTCCCATCACTCAAATCGATCAAAAGGTTCTCTCCGTGCCGATCACCTCAAGTATGAAGTAATCAACATAAGAAAACAATTTCAACGAAACAGAGCTCGAATAACCAACAGCGAAATTTTAGGAGGAAGAGGGAATATTAACAGATAAACTGAGGACATCAAAACATAAGAGAGAGAGAGAGAGAGAGAGAGAGAGAACAAGAATGCAGATAAGAAGATCTGACCCAGACCAAGGATGAAACCAATCATTGACATCACAGCACTCGAGCGAGTAAAGAGAATTCGGGCATCGTGCCAGCCGCATGCATCAGGGAAGGAGCGCCTTGAGAGACAGAGAGAGAGAGAGAGAGAGAGAGAAAGAGAAAGAGAAAGAGAAAGAGAAAGAGAAAGAGAAAGAGAAAGAGAAAGAGAGAGAGAGAGAGAGAGAGAGAGAGAGAGAGAGAAAGAAAGAGAGATACAGGAAGATGATAGAGAAAGACTCTCCAACCTGAACCACTCGGCCATAACGAGAGGGAATCTTTTGTAGTAGAAGTTGCGCATTCGCTCTACTTTCTTCGGCACCGTCCAGTTGTTCTCGAAGTTCCTTTGACTGAAATTGTGTTTGATTCCGTTTCGGAGCAATGTCTCAGTGGATTGGTCAATGGGAATGCCGCTCTCCCTTCACAGGAAACACAAAGACACAACGAACTGACATATCGATATCAGGAGTCTTGCCCACTTTCTCTTCAAAGAGAGGCTGCAGAGTGCATTTGAACGTCTTGAGGTAGTCAACCCACTCGAGAATGCCTCCCTTGGTCTACAAAGAAAGGGATCTTGAAGAATCTTTGCAGAATTCCGAGGGGTAGAGAGAGAAAGAGAAAGCAATAAGAATAGAGTGATGGAAGAGCTAGAGAAGCAGAGAAAGTCATGACCTGGAGAGGGATGACAGTGAAGGTGCGGACCATGAGCTGGCGGCGGCGAGTGTTCGGGCAGCGACGCATGAGATTGTTCATCATCTGAAGAGAGTGAAGTGAGAGTGAAGAGAAAGGCCAGCTTGCTTGCCCCGCAGAAGTCGACGAGCCGGGCGTCCTTGCGCAGCTCGTCGTCCCTTTTGCACATGATGTTGTAGATGCGCCCGTCCGTGCCGATGAGACTCAGCCTCTTCGGGGCCATCATCGAACGCAGAGACTAAACAACACTCTTCCTACAAAGCATTCCAAGAGAAGCAACTGACGAGGAACTCTTCCTTGATCCCGTGGATGAACACTCGCTCGCTCTTCCTCCCCATCTCCTCCACTGATTCTTCTCTCATCGTCTCCGACCGAAGATTGAACTGCGACTGGTAGGAGACCTGCATGAATAATCATTACCTTTCTCATCACAGATTAGCTTTATCATGTTTATGTAATATATGTGGCATTCCTTGATGATGTAAGGAGTTGTTCGTCCAACGAGCAAATCTAAGGCCTGAACCTTGACATCATCCATGTCGTGCACGGCATTCTCAAGGTGCTCACTAAGAGGAAGCATCACTCTGCGATCCTTCACAGAGCGCAGCCCAGCCATTCTCTTCTTGTCTGCGTCCACTGAAAAGACCTGAACAGGCTTAAAGTAGACAATGAATGCAAGTACCCAGTTTCGCGGTGTTCATCTCGCCTTTCTTGAAGAAGTCCACGAGTCCTGGACAAAACTCGGATACCTTCGTCTTGTTCGAAGCATTCTTCACCGCAACCCTGCAAACCACTCAGTAAACCGACCAATTACTCCAGAAAAAAACCAATTGTAATTCGCAGAAGTTAAAGGAGGGTAAGAAAAGAAGAAAGGCCAAGCCAACTCCATGAGTCTGAATGCGACGTAGTCGTACTGGTCGACCAAGTCTCCGAGTGAATTGTCGCTGCTCGAGGCTGCTTGGTATGCATTCTTCATTCTGAACCAAATAAATGATAGCATAAATAAAATAATGAACTTCCAAGAGTTCAACTGACCGCTCCTTCCTCAGTTTTCCACTGCTTTGATCGCCTCGGTAGACAGAAATGGACTGCCACAGGCACTGGTGGGGATAACTGCGAATCAAACTGCCCAACAAATCCTGCAATAACGGACATCGTAGTCACCAGCTACAAAACTCTTCACCATCTTCATATTTTTGGGACAAAGGTCAAAAAACAAAAAGCGAACGAATGATAAGAACAAGTGAACAGCTAAATGAATGAAAGAGTGCGTCCCAATGTGTATTCATAACTCACTCATAACGACTCATTCATACCGGAATCGATGTTAATGGACATCGGAAAAATTGAAAGAAGAAAGAGAAAGCGTGAACGACCTCCAGCTCCTTGGCCGTCCTGTCGTGAGGATGTTCAATGCGAGAGACGAGCTGAGGGAAGGCGGTGTAGAAAGTGTATGGGGACAGTTCCCGGCGAGCTCTCTGGATCTCGTTGATCATCTCAAGAACCAAGAACCGATAGCGAAATTCTTCTCTTTCAAGCCAGTGAATTAGAAAAGAAGAAGAAGAAAGGTATAAACTGACAGCATCGAGCTCCTTCTCAGCACTCTGCACAATCATCGAGTTCAGTCGTTCCTTCGTCTTGAAAAATGATGGAAGTTATACATGCAACCACAAGAACTTTCAAATAATGCATGAATTTGTTAAGACAAAGCAATGTAATGTTGAACGAAACCGGTTGAATGGAAAACTGAAAAAACAGCAGATCGCAGACAATAATCAAATATCTAGTTTTAGAATTTAGGAGACTGACAGCTTTGTCTTTCCTCGCACTCCCCCAATCATCGCGCTCTGTAGTCCCTTCAATTAAAGAGGAAGATTACATCTTTTAGAATCTGACAGCCAGCGAAGAAATGAAAGGAGGAATAAGCTAGCAACCTTCGTCGCCTTCTCATCACTCTTGAAACTGGACGGGTGCTGCAGTTCCTTCGCCTTTTCTTCGACAATCAGTTCATGCTTAAAAAAATGAAAAATGAAAAAAGGGAACCCTGTTAAAGAAATAGAAGTTCTTCAGTCATACCTTTCTCTTGCTGACATCCAGCCAGATCGCTAGCAGCCTGGGCATTGCGTGATAGAGATGAGAGCGACCATACTTGAGAACATCCGCGTATGTCTTGATTATCGTGGCCACCAGATCAGGCCGAATCTGATACAGCATAAATGGCCACCCTTACCCTTTAACAAGAGAAAACCTCTTAAATCGAGAGTTGGCTATCACAAAACACCGCGACTCGGTAGTGCAAATCTTCAGAAGGAAGATCCATTTTGTTCAGAGCGTAGTATGTCTGGTAGAGATCCTTCGAGGGAACAGCTCCCGCCTTCAGCATGTACTCTGTACGGAGCAGTTGCACCTCAAGCAGAGAGAGAGAGAGAGAGAGAGAGAGAGAAAGAGAGAGAGAGAGAGAGAGACCGCGAGAGAAGACAGAGAAGAGAGAAAGAGAGCGAGCGAGAGAGAGATAATGAGAGAGAGGAGAGAGAGAAAGATAGAGAGACAAAGAGAAAGAGAACAGAGAGAGACACAGAGAAGAGAGAGAGAGAGAGAGACAGGCAGAGACAGAGAGAAAAAAGAGAGAGACAAAGAGAGACAGACAGGGAGAAAAGAGAGAGAGAGAGAGAGAGAAGGCAGAAAAATTAGAGCAAAGCAAATGGAATAAAAGGAAGACCTCGGCAAAGGCAGCTCTCTCTGCCCGAGTGCCAGAGTAGAAGAGACTGAAGGAGTTGGAGCGAGCAAGAGGAGTGACAGATCGGCGTGGCTGAGAAGTCTGCAAGGGAAGAGCAAGAGTTACGAGGAAGTCAATGTTAAAGAAAAACGAACTGAGCCGGTGGCTAAAGACCGAGAGAAGAGATTGAAAGCGTCGTTAATGCCAGAGAAGCGAGAAGATAGAAGACGCGACAAGAGTCCGATTGCCTCCGAGTGATTTCCCTTCAAAGAAATAGAAGGTGTACAGTTGAAGTGAACGCTCCTTTGCTATTCTCTTTACCTTCTGGAATTCGAATCGTGCTTCCTCCATGCCGACTTTCTCGTGGTTTGTGTCGAGTGCCTTGGCCTCCACGAGGAAAGCCCATGCGATCTGGAGGTGGCCAGCCTGGCGGGCCAGACGGCAACTCTTAACAACAACTCACTCTTCCCATATGCACAGTGCACACTCGAACCTGCAGAAGAAGTTGGCAGACTGGGGAGTGGCTCATTCCCTCTGGACAGGCTGCCTGCAGCAGGTCTCTTCGCACTCGCAGGATTGGCTCCAGCACATGCACATTGCGTTGCCGCTTCCGAGCGATCCTGTAATTATAATCTCGTGTTTTGAGGGAACTGTGGCGAGATGGCCGAGCGGTCCAAGGCGCTGGTTTAAGGCACCAGTCTCTTCGGAGGCGTGGGTTCGAATCCCACTCTCGTCAGAACTTTTGCTAGCTTTCCATTTTCCACAATTGAAATAATTTAAAGCTTCGATTCAATTGGGTCCTCTTTTCTACATGTAAACTTAAGCTTACTTCCCAGCGGCTGAGAGTTGTGTTAATCGTGTGCTCAGTTATGGTTCTCCTGCTCAGCAACATCTCATTTGCCATCTCCACTTCAGCGAGTATGTGGAGCCTGAGAAAAGATTGAATGCTCCAACACATCCCCTACAGAAATGAAAAAGAAGCGAAAAGAGATAAAATGTTTGCTTACTGGGTGATATATTTGTACGCTTGAGGGTACATTTCAAACGTGTCGATGGCGAGGGCTGACAAACGATCGACGATGCTTGAACGGGCTCGCTCCACTTTCCTCTGCAGTGTTAAGACACATTAAGAGAGAAAAAGAAACGATTGATGCCTGGAGCATGAGTTGGTCGCTTCCATTCAGACAACTCATGAGAGAGGCGCAGGATGCTCCCCAGCCCATGTCCACGTTCTTCAGCTCACTCAATGGATCCCTCTTCTGAAAGCTGCTCGATACTTCTCGGAAGGAGGGAAGAAGTGGGAAATGACCTTGACAAGTTCCTCGAGTGTTCCCCATCGCTTGAGTTGCCACGCAGCCTCCAGCTGAGCAGCTTCAAGTGAACGACTCAATGAGTCTTCTCCATTCTCCTCGCTCATTGTCTTCAGGGTGGCAGTGACTGTGTTGAATGCGAGTTGTGGTTGATTGAGACGGAGAAGAGCCTTGATCAGCTTCAGCTGAACTATTCAACATCCCATTGAACATAAGTACTTGATAGTGACTCTACTCTCATTCTCCCATGATCTCCTAACCTCCTTGTTCTCATGCGACAAGGAATAAAGTGGAATGGCATCAGTGTAGTCTCCATTCGCCTCGAGAGCAAGAATCTTCTCGTCTGCAGTGGTCTGCTCCCTCTTGGCGATGCTCTCGTAAGCTCCGCCCACTCCGTCCACGTCGTTCACTTGCATGTAGAGTCGCTAAGGTTCAATTGATTAGAGTCAGAATGGTGGAAGTCGTCTTATGCTTAAGACAGACACCTGCAGGAAGTAGAATGGTTGATGATCGAAGTCGTTGCTGTCCGAGACTCCGTACTGTTCACACCAACTACAGATAACAACCATTCTAGATCAAGATCAACTTCGCAAGAGTGCAAACCGGAGAGCCCTCAAGATGCACTGGCTCTTCTCAGCTGCCGCCACCACCAAAAGAGCAGAGCCGTCCGAGGTCTTCGATGTACAAATCCTCTCCAGCAACTCTCTCGTTCGCTCCAGTTCCTAAATAATAAGTTGCCTGTGATGTAAGAATGAGAAGAGACTGCCTGACTTTGTCTCCCTCGACTCGTCTCTCCAGTCTATGGACAACAAATCGCTCGAGGACGTCGATGCAGGAGAAGACGACATGAACCGCATGGCCAACCCAGCTGCCAGAACTGGCCAGAGGAGCCAGCCACTGGCTCAGCACCGCCACTAGTTCTTTCGCATACTGCAACAGCCTCTTCTTTGTCATTAATGAATAGAAATGAAATAGAAGTCTAGAGATTGCAGATCACGAACAAAGTCAATCGAGTCGTTGTTGGCTTCAATGAGCATTGCAACGACGAGGTGAGGGATCACGAAACGAGCGAATTGCGTGTCTCGGGTGTAGGCCAGCAAAGAGAGCGCCTTGAAGACGTCGCAGAGGGGATGCTGCTGCACCTAAGACAAGGCACGTCTTCGCTTCCATTTATCCTCCTTCCCTCTCACATCTCACAGCTCGACCTTATTAGCTCCGAACAGGAAGCACTGCAAGAGCCATTCAGGGAAGCTGTCGACTGACTCCACCATCGATCTGATAATCATCATTGGAAGAAGAGATAGAGAAACATAGACGAGAAGGGAAGAAACCCTTGGAATGGCTTGGAAGTCAGCGGTTTCGTGTGCGTGAGGGAAGTGGACTTGAGATGTGCAATATCCCGTCGGCACTCCGCACAAAGTCTCTCGAAGATCCGATCCGAATCAATCGGGCCGACCAGCTTGGCCAGAAGAGTCTACAACAGCACTTTTGACCCTTTGGAGATCTGGAGAGTTATCTGATAACCTGAATGGCATACGAAGCCACGTCAATCATGTCGGCGTCCGTCAGATTCGCGTACACACGCCAGCAACGCTCCAGGAGATCCACGTAGAACTGAAGACACAAGAACATTTTGATATCGTCTCATTGCAATTCTCCTTGATCCACACAGATGCAGAGAAAAGATGAGTTTATTAGTGACCGTATTATCTGGGGTAGTGATGAAGACATCGTCTCTTCCTCTCCAGCCCGCAACACCCCCATTTCCCTTCGTTCTTTCTCTCAGTTCGTCACGGGAGAGTCCGATACGACCCGGGTCAACCGCTCCCACCTTGACCGTACAAATTATGTGATCTTAAATGAAGTAATACTGAGCTCAAATGGGCACTTAAAGATAGAAGAAGAGAAGGATCGTCTTGCCTTGCCAAGACAAGCAGCCGCTTGCTGTCGAACTGTCGGATCGCTGCTGCTTCTTATGGTGTGCAACAACGCTTGAATCTGCAAAAAGTCATCGACATGTATTTAGAAATTTATACGTCAATAGGCAGAGTGCATACTATAAACAGAAACATTAAAAGGATAATGAACTCTGAGATAAGTGGAGGAGACAGACTAAAAGGGAAGCGATGTCATCTCTGAGAGGCTGGTTACTGAGAAGGCGAAGAAGTCTCCGCAGGACGACTGCTCCCACTGAGTCCCCTTCATCCATGAGCATCCGGGCACAGCCTGAACAGCTGAGTTGCATTCTGCCATCATGACAAGAGGAGCACCGATAATGACTGCGTCCTCGTCGGCTTCTCCTTCCGCCTGCTCGCGTAGAAACGGCTCGAGTCTCTCCGAGTCGTCGTCTTCAGCATCCAGAAGAATCATTCGCGCACGCTCGAAACCACTGCTGCAAAGCATCATTGAAAAAAGTTGCCTCCTGACAACTCAATCAATACCTCTGCACAATGGGAAGTTGGCCACGTTCTTTAAAGATCGTGTTGAGGAGCAACTCAGAGGACTGGAACCGGAAGAGGGGTTTGATTGTGATGAGCAGCTGCGGAAGAATGCTCACAAGCACCTCAAGAAGTCTCTCCTTCCATCCAAGTGGAAGTCGTCGAAGCAAACCTCGGTACTCAGCTTCTTCACGAAAGAACTCCAGGCTTCGATTGACCCTTCCCCTAACTGAGTCGCCACTCTTAGCACCATCATGAACTTAGGCGCGTTCTGAAAGCAGCAAGGGTCTCGCAACAACGGAAAGATTTCAGAGAGAACAGCGAACGAAAGACGAACACAAACCTCGTCTAGGAATTGAGAGTCTAGCTCCTTAATGATAGCATGCAATGAGAGAAGAATCGTAGGACGCGACTCGAATGTATCGTCATCTTGCAGAGCACGACGGAGCATGAGAAGCAGGCCGAGGTATTCGCATCTTCAAGAAGGAGAGAGAGAGAGAGAGAGAGAGAGAGAGATAGAGATAGAGAGAGAGAGAGAGAGAGAGAGAGAGAGGGGAGAGAGGGAGGGGGAAGGACGGTGGAAGGGAGAGAGAGGGAGGAGAGAGGTAGAGAGAGAGAGAGAGAGAGAGAGAGAGAGAGAGAAAGAGAGAGGGGGCAGAAAGGGAGGGAGAAGGACGGTGGACGGGAGAGAGAGGGAGAGAGAGATGAGAGACAAGGACGAGAGACAGCAAAGACAGTAGGAATAGATATAGAGGAAAGAAAGAGATAGATCAGAGATTCACAGGGACAACAGACCTATGATGGCATACCTAATCTTGAGCATGGACGTGAGAGTGCATGGTTTCTCGTAGAGACCGCTGTTTATAGTCTCGAGGCAGAAGAGAGCACGAGAAGGGTTGAGAGCGAAGGAGCGGAGAATGTAGAAGACGCAGGAACTCCTCCGCTTCCGGAACAGTTCCGACTATAAGAAACATTTCATTGTTTATCATGAACATATTGTCAGCCCACTGCCGACAAATACAAAGGAAACAAACGTTGTGCATTTTGAGATGGTCGTTGATAATGAAAAGAAGCGTCTTTCGATGGGAACGAGACAGAGAAGTTTCCATAATGGCCGGGATGTACTCTTCAATCAACTCACGCAGCGTCGAGTAATTCTCAATCATAGAATTACAGTAGTCGGTCATGAATAAGAAGGAACTAGGCAGAACGAACCAAGTTCTTGCAGATGCACTCCAGGATTGGAATGACATACTTCCTGTCTGCATCCGCAGAATGCATGAGAGTGGACACCAGGTGATGCGCGCATCCCAGCAGGAATCTCAACTTAGTAACCACTGCCTTCCCTATCACAACAGCTACAGTAACCAATGCCTTCCCCACCACTAAAGCTACAGTAACTACTGCGTTCCACAGCACTACAGCTACAGTAACCGTTGCCTTCCCTATCGCTTGAGCCACAGTAATGACCTCTTGACGGAGTCAAAGTGGAAGATATCACGGGCGCACTCCAGTATGACTTGGACATTCTGTTCAGTCTGAAGAGGGTCTTCGGCAGCATCGTGGGCAGCATCCACAAGAGCACCTCGCACCACCTCCGAGAAGGACTCAAACAAAGATAAAGGAGATTGACCGAACAAGAAACTGGGTAAAGAATGCACGACAAATAGTTGTACAATATCAGGTGAAAATAATCAAAGAAACCCTTGAGTTGCGAGCAAAGAATCGCCAGACGTCTCCCTCGACTTCTTTGTCCTTCTCAGCTCGAGCTCGAATCAACCGCCGCGTATTTCTCCGCAGCGAGTCGGAAGCTGCTTGTCTCAGCGTGTTGCCCGCCAGCTGGCAATGGGCCCAGCGAACCAATTCCTCATCCGGACAGCACCTGAAGGGCCTCGATCAGTAATCATCCACTCAGCCATGGGCCTTCTTCAGTCACTAGACAGAACTAACATTGCGAGTGTCATGAGAAAAGGCGCCGTGAATACGATCATTTGGTTCTCTCCTTCCTTTGGTGGAATCTTAGACAGGGCCTCCTTGATGGCATTTTTGAGAGGTTCTGATGGGCTTGAAGCAACGAGTACTTTGAAAGTGCATCTGAAGAAGGCAAATATTAGATATAACTAATGATTACATGACTGACTCGTATTCATTGCGAATGACCGCGTCCGGGTCTGTGATGAGACTCAGCGAGGCTTTGAAGACTTCCGCGAAGCGACAGGCAGCCTCTGGGATGTGGCAGAGCAGCCCGAACAGCACGCCAAGACCCTCTCACATTTAACACTTTAGTATTCGCTCATTACAAATTAAATATAATGGTGGAAATTATTCAAGTCTTTTTTCATCCACTAAAGGCCTTACCGCATCTACGCCGGAGTTCGCTTTTGTGGTCGATATCAGTGAGAAGACGAATAAGAAGTTGGGAGAGGACAGGCGGCAACTCAACTTCGACATTTGGAGACGGAGTCCCGTCCCGAATGAGGAGATCACAGGCCTGCACAGGATCTGCACTGAATACGGTAACTGAAGTGGTCTCCTCACCTCGCAATCCAAGCCAGCCGAAGAGATGCGAGTGGATGGATCGAGGGCACAGAGAGAATGAGAAATGGCAGTCAGCACAGAGTACGCATCCACTCTTGACTTCTGCACAATCAAACAATTGATACGGTATTTTGAAGCAGACATTCAAACCTCAAGGGTGGTAACATCCACTAGGTCCAGGACCTTCTCGATGAGGTTACGGTAGGAGGCTGGCTCAACCGAGGCGATGAAAGGAGCAAGTACTTCAAGAGCTCGGAGTACGAGGCGGCAACTGGGATGGACTCTTCCATCTCCATTCTGTTGCTCCCCCTAAACAATTCCTCATTCTGCAAGGTAGACGTGAGTGGATACCTGGTCGGTTCGAGTGAGAGCAAGAGAGAAGATGATTCGTCGCCATTCAGAAGAAGCAGATCGATGGAGATAAGCGAGTGGACGGAGAGTGCTCTCGCGGACCGAGTCCGCTTAATTATACAATGAAAGATCAACGCTTCTTACTGTAGCCCGATGCTTACTGATGCACTCCTTGCACTGCTTCGCCAGCTTCAGAATGTCCTTGAGAAGCGGAAGAGCGGCGAAGTGGCGCTTGCTCTCGATTTGCATCTCGGCCAGCTTAATCAGGCAAATTCAACTGCCAGCCATGTTCATATAACAGAACAAGGAATCGGAAATCTAACCGTTAGCCAGGGAAAAGAAAGGACAGCAACGATGATTGGAGTCGGTGCGTGTGGGATTCGAACCAGTTCAGCAGCAAGAGCAACGACAGCAAGAAGAACACGCTCGCCTTCTTGGGGGGACAGGGAAGAAGCATGGCTAACTGCCTGCAGGGAGGAGTACAATGTGACATGCAGTACTGTAATAAGCAAAACACAAAACCTCAAAGAGCTGTTCTTGAGTGGGCATCCGAAGGAGGAGGAAGTGCCAGGACAGAAGCAGAGAGAAGAAGTTGCCGAGTACGGAGGGCTTGTTCCACTTGGCCGCAGGAGGTGAAGGAGGACAGAAGAGATGAAGACATCTCAGCCACCCACTCGGTCTGTTCTCTACAACAGCCTGCGCTCTCTCTAACACATCAATTCACAGACACCAACTTGGACCCGGTGACTTCATCAATTAGGAGTACGCCCAGGAAAGCGCTGATCCTCTCTTCTGCTTTCTTCTTTCTGTCCTCTCTGATACAACTCTCCAGCATAACCTAGAAGTTGCAATAATTACTTTTCAATTATCAAGGGATAATTGAAAAGAAAAGTAGAATAACCCGAAGAGGTTGCACGAGAGAAAGCAGCTTGGGAGACTGAGCACTCTCGCTGGTCACTTCCAGTTGGGACAACAGAAGAAGACACTCCGTGCAGAAGGCAAAGAGACCCTCACCTCAACATTACGAGGAATCGTAACATACGACACCTACGCGGAGAGCGCACGGCCGGACCAAAATTCTAAGGGCCGATCTGACCGGGCCCAACTCTGAGCATTTACTACCTAAGCCAGCCAATATGTAAACAAAAATAACTATGCTTGCTTCTAAGTGATGTACATTTAACTGACTCTTTGCGGAGAGAAGAAGTTGAAGAGAAGCCTTTCCCCAATCAATGATCACTTCTGCTTCCACGTCCTTTAGAAGTGGAGAATCTGGTACTTCTCTCAGTTGAAGTGCAAGTGTCTGAATTAAAGAGGAAAAGATAATAGATGACGATAATTTCAGATGGCGAGAGCTAGGTACCTTCAGGACTGTTTCGATGCTTTCTTTAACTGGTTCGGCCAACTCTTTTTGGATTCCTAATGTTTGCAGAGCCATGAGATAATCAACAGCAATTCGCAACATCTCCACGGTGGCAAGGTTGGACAACAACAGCAGGTTCATTACTTGCAGCGCGTTCTGTAGCACAATAAGAAGACTAGAATAACAAATGTTCACTTGCAAGTTTCGTGGACAAGAATCGCTTCACTAACGTGTTGCGAATCCGCCCGCGTTTGCCGGCAAAGCCAAAAAAGTGTTTGCCATAATTCGATTTGACGCCGAAAGCGAAGAGTTGAAAATTTAAAGCTTCGATTCACGAAAAGGGACCTGAAAAACAACCATCCACCACAACAATTTCTTGACATTTGAATGAAATGAACTAACACAATTGCGCTGACGACGATGAGACGAGATCCGGTCAAGTCATTCACTTCGATACTCAGTTGCAATTCGGGTGCTGCGGAAGATGAATGCACCCTCAGAATTTTGGCCCCACCTTGCGAGATTGCTGCAAGATATATACAAGCATATATAACTAGTACAACCCAAGCAATACTGTTAAGAATAGATCTTCAAAATATCCTAACGATACCATATATTTGTCCCGAAAAATCCGCCAAAAACTTGTGTAGTTCCGTGTCATCGAGAAACTTCGATATCGTTACTATCGTCCCTTGTATCCCGTTAAACATCTTCTCTGCCACCACCGGCCATGTGAGGGACCGCAGCAACTTCCCCATCAACCAACGAACGTAGTCTGTAAGATATTGTCTTTATGAATTTCAATCGCTTCCAAAGATATAATATAAAATAAAAATAAAGAACCTGGATGTAACTGTTGAATGTTGTTGATATGCGCCAATGTTTTTGCAATAATGTTGAAAATGGTCCTAAACGACGAAATTATCACTCCAGCACATTTTTGCCCGCTTTCATGCTTTTCTCACTTGTGCTCAGTGAAATTAGTAGCACTTCTCATGAGATCCAATCGCAGAACGTTGTCACACTTGTTAGCAACTACTTTCGCCATGATGTCGAGGAGAAATGGAATTCGCCTGTGAAACAAAACCTTAAAATTGGAAACGAAATGTCGACAATGAAAAAAGCCAACCTTAGCTGTTCATCCCTCCCTTGTACATCAAAATCCTCGAACTTGTTTAGCATTGCCTCTGTCCATTCTATGTCGTCATCAAACGCATCTTTGTCCGCCGGCATCTAGCAAACATAGAATTTCATTAAAATGTGATTAATTACACGCCACACGCCACCATTTGTGATTATTTACACGCCGCACGCCATTTTTTACTTTTTTACACGCCGCACGCAATTGGTCGGTATTTTTTGCACGCCGCACGCCAAATTTTTTTTTCATGGCTTGGGTTTTTTGTCGTGTTCAGTAGGTTTGTAGTAGTTTTTTCTCGCTATTTTCGTCTCTTTCTCTATTTCCCGTCTTCCTTTGCTCCCTCTTCTCACACTATAATAAAAAGGAACAACCAAATATGGAAATGAGAAAGGCAGTGTGTAGGGAAACATGACACAGAGAAAGATAGTTAACCCGCAATCATATAATCTGAGCAGCTATGAGATGTTTGAGAATTCAGACAAGGGGAGGCCAGAAGCGAGGAAGCTGTGATGCTCAACGGATGGAAGTGATCTTCATTGGCTTTATCTTCTGTGTAACATGGCACTGATTCACACGACGTTCTAGTTCGACCTACAACTCACACACTATATCATTGGACTTCTCATCAGCGCCAGGGAAGTGATGGAGAAGACGGACAGGGAGATGTGTCCCTCCGCCCCCCTGTCTGAGGTGAGTTAGTGCGGTGCAAATGCGGCCACCACTTCTGCATCGAATGCGGGAATGACTGGCACGAGCCCGTGAACTGCGTCTGCTCAAGTCGTGTGAAAAAGATATAGAAAGTGAGACAGCAAGAGAGAAAGAATGAGGAAGAGAGATTGTAAAGTGACACTGCGTATTAGCTGAGGGAGGAATTACAAGTGATTCGTGGCACTTCACGCACTATCTCTTCATCCACCTCCCATCTGATGGCTTCTGTCCTGGTGCATCGTCTGCAGGAGCTGTGCATCCAGATCTTCCTGACAGCCTCCATTCGCCAATGTCTTCAATCACTGCTTCCTTGCTTTTAGCCTCCCCTTGTCTGAATGGCGCGGTTAACTCCACCTTCTATTTCCCGTCTTCCTTTACTCCCTCTTCTCCCCATATGCTAAATAGGAAAGAGAGAGAGTGGAGAGTGCAAAGACACAAAGAAGTGTATGATCCACTTGAGGTATCTCTAAGAAGTCCAACGATGTACCATCGTAGATAGTAGGCGAAGGAGTCTCTCCGCACGACTCCGCTCCTGGGCATCCCTTGCCTAGAAGAAAGCGAGAGGAAGAGAGGAACAGCCAACCATTCGGAATGAAAGATGGATAGAAAAGCGCAGAGTGACCTACTGAGTTGTCAGAGTTCATGGAAGATATGGACAACAAGAATCTCATGACTCTGACGTAGAAAGTGCAAGATAAGTACATCTGCGGAGGGCCGTTCTGCTCAAGAGGGAGTCGACAAGGACATCGGAATTCCGTAATGAGCTTTTGCATGCGAAGTGGGTTTTCTCTCTTCGCCTCCACTCTACTCTCTGCTGCACTCTCTGCCTCTTCTTCTTTCCTCTTTGGCGCTTTCTGTATATTTCTACTAATTCAATAAAATTATATATGTAAGTTGTTTTCTAACTTTCTTCCTCTTTTCTTGGGAGAAAATTCTTCATCAAGTGATTGTTTCTCTCTTTCTTTCTTCCTTAGAGCATCCTCATCGTCTCGTCTCTCTTATTTGGTTGTTGTTCCTTTATATTCCTTTAGAAAGGATGAATCGGTGTTGTATGCATGAAAAAGAGGATAGAGTGAGAAGAGGGAGTAGAGGAAGACGGGAAACAGAAAGGGACTAATATAGCGAGAAAAAACTACTATAAACCTATTGAAAAGATTAAAACCCAATCAAGAAAAATTTGACTTGCTTGGCGTGCGGCGTGCGAAAAATACCGACCAATTGTGTGCGGCGTGTAAAAAAGTAAAAAATGGCGTGCGGCGTGTAAATAATCACAAATGGTGGCGTGTGGCGTGTAATTAATCACTTTTTAATGGCGTGTGGCGTGTGGCGTGTGGCGTGTAAATAATTAATTGCCAGAAATATCGCGCCTGATGGTGATATTAAAACTAATTCACGGACCACATACCGTATAGCTGGCCACACCTGAAAATATTCCTCAAACCCAGCTATGAGAAAAAAACCTTTTAGAAAAGTCTTCTTGAAAATCTGATAATTAAATAGTCTGAGAATTTCTCATTTATTATTCAAAATTTATTTGAACACGCGCAGTAGGCAGGATACATCTGGCTTCTTTCATTTATTTCCATGACCATATCAACTTTGTCTCATTGTCGTAAGGGAGAAGTTGGTTCCTTTCTTGTCTTTTCCCTTCGGCGTACACTCGTTATTTAGCTTTTAATGTGTGCGTTGACACGCCCAATTGGAAAAAAATTTGATAATGCGCAGAAAAGAATTCAAATATCGCAGTCATTCTGTAAGCCCGCACTTGTAAACCACTTCATCAGAAATAAGGCAAACGGACCAACATTGTGTTCACACCGGCTTAAATATCGGCGAGAGAGAGAGAGAGAAATAGAGAGAGAGAGAGATAAAGAGAGAGAGAGAGAGAAATAGAGAGCGAATAGTGTGGAAAGCGAGAGAGTGTATGTGTGACAGAGAGAGAGAGAGAGAGAGAGAGAGAGAGAGAGAGAGAGAGAGAAAGAGAGAGCGTAATGTCACGTCTGATACACCAAAAAGAACTCTTTGAGACATGAATCTAGGCTGCTGAGTGCACGGAGAGTAAAAATAGGAGCTTGCCTATTCTCGATAATTACGGCTGTAGCAGTAGAGGAGATCGCTTCCTCAGTCCCACTCCTTGCCATTTCCTTTCATGCCAATACCAATTAATAGGAAGGTCAACTTCCTCTTCTCTTCACTTCTTCACATTTTTTTCTACTCTCGACCGTTCTTCCCATTCCTTCATTCTTCCTTGCAGTTCTTTTGCATTGTAAGTTCTTCTTATTCCTCGTCTTCTCCGTTCTGCTAACCTGTCTGATAGTGGAGAAGAAGCAGGAGTTAGAGGCCGGGGGAGAGCAGATAAGAGAGGAGAGGAGTGCCAGATTTTGCAGTTTTGTTTGATCTCACGATCTCGCCCTCACACCTTCTTGTGAGCCAGCAGCTGATTGGATAAGTGATTACGAGGAGTGCCAGTCTAAGTCTAGCCAAATCAAACATCCAACTGGAAAAAGAATCTGTGAGGGAAGAAAGTATGACTGTTGAGAGGTGGGTTTTTTCACATTTTGTTCAAACTATTAACATGGTTATTTGTGTAGATTTTCGATCACCTTGCAGGTCCTCTTTTTCCTGCCATCGGATTCCTTTTTATTATTATCCTGCTCAAATCAGATCCCTTGAATGTGAAACGCCAGTACCGTCAAATTGTCGTAAAAACACATCCCATTATCCGTGCATTTTTCTAGTAGAAAAGAAATCCTGGAATCTGTGATTGATGTAAGGAAAAACATTGCTTGTCAAAGATCAGTTCGGTATAACTTCTTCATGCTCGGCAATATCCATACAATTTAATCGTTCTCATTTCACCTTCCTTTACTCCTTTTTCACATCCTCTTCCATTCTGCTACAGAAGAGAACTGTGGCAGAGTCTCTGGAAGCGTCCCTTCCCTTGTAGGAAGATCTCTGCAATGCCCTCTTGCTCATCCGCGAGCGTAAATGCGCATGCGTACAATTCGGAAAGCCTGTCTCTTTCTTCACTCCTCACTTTATCCTCTCCATACTATAACAACTTTCTCTCTTTCTCTCTATCTCTCTTTATCTATCTCTTCTTCTATCTCTCTCTCTCTCTGTTCCCTCTTTCTCCCTCTCTCTCTCTCATTCTCTCTCTGTTTTCTCCCAACGCTCTTCTCTAGTTCTGTATTCCCTTGCTCATAACGAACTGCCTGTCTCTTTCTGTCAACAGATCGAGAAGAAAGATCCGGCATCGACAGAATAGCACTGGAATGGTCAGACTCTCAAGAGGCAACACATATGACAGTAGGGCAGCGATTACTGTTGTGCAAGGAAAGAGAGAGAGAGAGAGAGAGAGAGAGAGAGAGAGAGAGAGTCAGAGCCAGATATATATATATATATATATATATATATATATATATATATATATATATATATATATATATATATATATACAGAAGGGAGGTAGTATGATGTTCATGGCTAGAGAGAACTAAAACTCGCAAATGAAGTATGGAAGGAAAATAGAAAAAAAGATGACTGAAAGCAGAGAAAAAGAGAAAAGAAACGTGTGTTTACGAAAGAGTTGAAATTATGTATGAGTGAGTTGGTTGTCTAGCGAATATTGGAAATGCTGTATTGCCCCCTTACAATAAGCGAGAGGTCAATGGGTAAAATAGGGCGGTCATCACTATGACTTAGAATTTATATTCATCTGCACTCTTCTTATTTGCTCCCATCATTCTGTTCGGGAAGGCTCCCGCAGTTGGTCGTCGCATTCCATCCGCTCTCCTTCACTTCTTATCAATCTTCCTGCTTTACCCCAGAATGCTTCATTACCGGGAAACGTATCATTGGCTTCTCCCTTCTCTCTCTCTCTCTCCTTAATTCTCTCTGTATTTCTCTCTCCATTGCTCTCTCTCCCCCCCCCTCTCTCTCTGACGATCTCCATGCCCATCTCATGGCACTCCTCTCTTCCAAACTGACAATGTTCATCATCAAACTGGCCATGATGGCGTTGTGCGGCATGTTGACCATTTCTTTAGTCATCTCTTGCACTCTCCCTCCTACGATCACTCTTCCTCTCTCTCTCTCTCTCGTTCTCCTTCTTTCTTTCTCTCTCTCTCTCTCTCTCTCTCTCTCTCTCTCTTTCTCCCCACCCCTCTCTCACTCGCGAACTCTCTAGCAATTTTCCTGTTCTTCCGGAGGACATTCACAATAACTCTGCGACGGTTGCCGCACGCAACGCGAGAAAAAGAACCATGCTCAGAGATGAGAGAGAAAGAGAGAGAGAGAGAGAGAGAGAGAGAGAGAGAGAGCAAGAGAGAATTTCGGAGTGAAGGCGAAGTGGGGTCCTCGACTCGACACACCGGTCATCTCCTCTGGCCATGCTCCTCCTTCCTTCTTCCACTCTCACAAGTTCTCTCTCCGAACAGCGGTCGTCTTATTGAAATGGCAGGCACAATTCCTGTCCCTGCTTATGCGTAATCTCCGCTTTGCCCACTGCTCTATGGCTTCTTTGCACTCCTTCCCTCTATTCTCATAATCTCTTTCTTTCTCACTCTCACTCTCTCTCTCTCTTCCTCTCTCTCTCTCACTCTCTTCCTCTCTCTCTCCATCTTTAAGTCTCTCTCTGTATCTGAACCCTCTCTTCACTCTATCTCTCATCTTCTGATGTCCCTCTGGCAAGAACCACGCAAGCCGTGCCGACGATTCCAACATGTGCAGTCGTTATATGCCGCAAATCTCCCTTCCAACCTCTCGATTTAAAGTCTCACATATGTATGTATGTATCTACATATGCATTTGATCTTCATAAAAGCAGCAATTTCTCCTCGCTCTGTCCCTCTCTTGTTCTCTCAGTTTCCTCTTGTCTCTGACTCCTTCTCAGCTTCTTACTCGAGATGTTTCCACCCCTTGCCAGGATGCTTGCCCCTCTTCCTCGATCACAACTCTGTTTGCCTCGTCTCCACAGCCTGGCGTGGAATCATCCACTGTACTAAAAACGTCTCATCTCCGATGCAGCAGCCCTCTCATTTATTTCTTGTCGCACCTTTCTCGTTGTCTCTCTCACTCTCTCACTCCCTCTCTCCCTTTCTAACTCTGCACCTCTCATCCCAGCCGATCTCTCCCTGTTTGCACTCTTTATCACTGATATATCATGAGTAATAATATTTACAAATGATCAGACTGTCTTGTCGCCTTCTTTGGTAAAGAGCAGGAGCTGCAACCGGCTTGTGGAAAGGAAAGCAAAGAAAGAAATGGACGGAGGGGGAGAGAGAGAAAGAGAAAGAAAGAGAGAAAGAGTGAGAGAGAGAAGCGGAATAAAAAGAGGGAGAGAGACAAAGAAAGATAATCGAAAGAATAATTGATTCATAATGAGAGAAAATGCCAGAAAATTCTGATTGGTGGTCATATTGCAGGGATGCCATAGAATTTCTAGATCTGGAATTACTGATCTAGCACTATAGAGGCACAATCCTATGTATTTCCATAATTTCTTGCAAGTTGCACCCGGCTGTTCCCGAAAGGAGTCCATCACTCATTTCAACACTACAATACATCCATCATTTTCATTGCCTCTTTATCTTTCTTTCATATTTCCTCTTGCTCTCTTTCTCTCTCGCTCTCCCTCTCTCCCTCACTCTCGCTCTCTCGATCTTTCTCGTTTCCTTTTCTATGAGCTGAATATTGGGATGGATTTGAAGATTTCTACCCCTTAACCCTTTAGTCATCTTCCCCTAGTCACCATCAACCTACATCGTTCTCTTCATCTGGCTATCTCTCTTCCCTTTTCCTTTCTCTCTTTTTCTCTCTCTTTCTCTCACTCTATTTTCCTCTCTCCCTTTCTCACTCCTCACCTCTCCCACCTTCGCTTCCTAAGTTCGTCCCTTTGAGCTGCCCCGCGTTGCCCTAAAAGTCCCACTGTTCCGATCCTTCGTACCTCTTACGCTTCCCACGACAACATTTCCGTGAGATTTCAGACACCCGAGGCTATTGCCAGCATCTTCTGCCTCGGTCACTTATTTTTTCATCCCTCTGTCACGTCCTCTCTCGCTCTCTGTCTCTCCCTGTCTGTCTCTCTCTGTCTCTCTCAGTATTAATCTGCAAACTCGTTCCTCTCTCCCCCTCCCATAGTCTCTCGGTAAACACAGTTCTTTCCGCATCTTTCGTTTCCTCTCCGTCAAGAGAGAACACTCTTGACACGCACATCAGATTTCTATCTGCCTTTTCACCCTTTCTTTACTTTCCATGATGCGCTCTTTCATTAATCGTCACTGCTTAACTTTAATTCTGTTCGCCTTCTCTTGGCCAGTCTTCAATTCTGCCGTCTTGTTCTTCGCTGAGTAGGTACTCTGACTTCCGAGTACAAGAGTTATAGACCTCGAAGTCGCATGGCCATGAGAGAAAGTGAGATGTGGAGAGAGAGATGAGGAGTGAGAGAGAGGATAAGGTGAAAGGAGCAGAGTGATTATTCCTCTCTCTCTCTCTCTCTCTCTTACTCTCTCTCTCTCTCTCTCTCTCTCTCTCTCTCTCTCTCTGTCTGTCCGTCTCTCTCGATATAAATCCTCATTGCATCAGCGTCTTCACTTTAACACTTTAATTTGCATGCTTGTACATATGTGATTTTTTTTAAATATTTATTTTTTCAATTATATAAAGAATTCCAAAGTTTGTCGAACAGTAGTTTTCATTCACGCTTTCCTTCTTTAATTGCATTTTCTACCATGTTGTGAATGTGAGTGTTCCGTCCATAGGTAATTTTGACGATGTTTTAATTGAAAAAAAGTATTAGAAGATTGAAATATTGTGCTTAGATACCTTTCACATTCGTTCATATAACATATGACTTTCTTCTTTTGTTGACTTTTAAGACACGTTTAACTATGAATGACTCATTTGAAATAGAACGTCAGGATTAGCAACTGAAGTGAAAGTCTCAGAATAGATAAGCAGAAACATGATCGAGAACGAGAGCGAGAGAGAGAGAGAGAGAGAGAGAGAGAGAGAGAGAGGGAACACTACGTGGAAAGGGTTGAAATACAGAACAACGTGGGAGTGATAGAATATGAAAAGGAAGAGTGCAAGGAAGAGAGAGAGAGAGAGAGAGAGAGAGAGAGAGAGAGAGAAAGAGAGAGAGAAATGAACAGTGCTTATCTTGTCCCTTCGCTTGCGCAATGAAGAAGTGCATCATTGCTGCTCTGTTGGAATCTTCACTCTCTCCCTTTCTCTCGTTCTCTGAGATCTTTCTATCTTCATCTCGCCCACTCTTTCTCGATCCATCTTCTGCCTCAGTATCCAATGGAGTGATATGCGATTTAGCTTCGTTTCCTTTCTCCCAGTACATCTGCAAACTTTTCCTTTTCTATTATCAGCCTTTCTCCTCTGGCTGGCATCCTCGAGTGTGGAGGGGCCATTAATTCTAACCATTAATTCAAACAGCTTGTCTCTCTTTCTTTCCCTCTCTTCTTTCTTTCTCCTTTTGCCCCAAAGTGTAAGTCTGTCTTCTTTAATGGAAGTTGCCGCCCTCCTTGGCAGTGGGTCATAATCCTCTTCTGATAGAATCAACCTTTCCAAGCTTTATTTCACTATTTCTCACTCAGTGTCGCTACGTACAGTTCTATCGCTGTTACTCTAACCACTCACTCTCTCCCTCTGCCGTTATCTATCTGTAATACACTCTCTCTCTCCCCCACGGCCTTTTGTTAATGTCATTTCTGATCGTGATTTCCTGTGAGCGGGGTCACGACAAGCGGGGATTCCTTCTTGGATGAAGGCTGTCCGCTCTCTCCCTCTCTCTCTCTGCTAATCGACTGTTGCGTGTTGTAGTAAACTGCCATTGAACAACCATGGATTGAAACCAATTACGTAGATGCTAGAGATTTTTCTTTCTCTCTTTTCCACTATCTTCATTTTCGTTTCATCCTTGCAATGTCAAAAGAAGCTGTTGATCCAATCTCTGCAATTGCTAAAAGAATTGATCTTGTCTCCATCAAGTACGTCAACATTCTGCGACAATCGCTCCTCTCCTGTCTTCTCTCTCTCTCTCTCTCTCTCTCTCTCTCTCTCTGTTTCTCTCTTTCTATTCCTGCTTCCACCATTCTCTACTCATCCAGTGTGGTGTCCCATTCGGGCAGCGGCCCTCTTTCCTTTCACTGTTTCCCGGATGTGCATAGTAACACTGATTCTGTCTAGCCGTGACATGTCAAATACATATATACAAGTTTCTTTTGTACCTTTCATTCATTTCGTTTTCGAATTAATGCAATCAACTCCTGATTTTCTGTAGAATATACATATGCTCTCGGATTGGCAGAGCGAATGAGATTAAATCATTACTGTTGGCATTCACTCCTCCTTTGCACTTTCTCTCTCGCTCACTCGGTCTCCCTCTCTTTCTTTCCTTCTCTTTCATCTCTCTCCCCTCCCTCTCTCCTCCCATCTTTCTCTGTCTCTTTCT
Organism: Allodiplogaster sudhausi; assembly: GCA_945643635.1. Classification (NCBI taxonomy): domain Eukaryota; kingdom Metazoa; phylum Nematoda; class Chromadorea; order Rhabditida; family Diplogasteridae; genus Allodiplogaster; species Allodiplogaster sudhausi. The sequence goes on along the minus strand of CALZFC010000043.1, from coordinate 2,271,423 downwards.
CATCTCCCTCTCTCCACCTCCATCTCTCTCTCATCTCTCTCTACACCTCGTTTTATCTCTCTCTCTTACTTCTTGTCTCATCTGTTTCTGTCTCCCTCTCATTCTTTCCTCTCTCATCTCTCTCCCCTCCCTCCCTTCTTGAGCTAGTTGGTTCTTATAAGTTTGGAGTGCCTTTCCGTGTTGCAGCCCGAGTGACTGGCTGAGATGCTGCACGCCGTGCAGTCTCGGCCTCATCGCCACAGCCTCTTTGAGCTCGACCCTTCACTCCTCAGCCGTATGCCATTATTTCCATTTCGTTTTCGTTCAAATTATTTCCTCATAAATAAAATAGAATAGATCATGGAATCTCCTTCTCGTACTGGCTGGCCCTCGATAACGATTCATTTGTCTTGATATTTTTTTCTCGCGTTGTGAAAGAAGTTCCACTTGTCGATTTCACTCAAATCCAACATTTCCCGTTGTGGTCGACTCGCTTCTCTCTTTCTCTACCTCTCCTTCTCCTTTTTACTAGCAACTATCTATTCTGATTTCTAATTCTTAGTTACTTCCAGCCTGTCATCATGATCGGAACATTGCATCTGTAAGTCTCTCCCCTTACCTCATTTAGTTCTCTGTTTCCCACTCAGAAACTGTCCCATTATCTACAGTCAAAGCGACAACAATGCCTACTAAACATGTCTGGGTAAATCATGTGTGATTTATCAAAAAAAAAATCCAAATCCACCAATTGAGATCATCTTTATTCACGGCCCTTCGCACATGTTAAAATAGAAACACCTGATGATTTCTCCTCTCCAGATTCGGAGTGCTCTCGCTGCTCTCTGTTCTCTCAACTCTTCTACAAATTCGTCCCTGCCTCTCCATCACTCCATATCTTTTCTTTCTTTCTCTCCTTCTCTTCAAAATCCATGTTCTTCAGCTTGGCCAAGTCATCCATGACAAAATCGGCGGATTTCGCCGACCGCATTTCGATCTTTTCTCCTCGCTTCTTCATCTCCTATTTTACTGTCTCGCTCTTCCACCCTTATCTCTCTCTCTCTCTCTCTCTCTCTCTCTCTCTCTTTCTCTCTCTCTACATCTTTCTCTCCCTCTCTATCTCTCTTCCTCTTGAAGCGCATACTAAGCGGGGCAAGTGGGCCTTTTCTTCACATCCACATTGAACATCACAAGTGTTCATTAGTCGTTCAGAGGCGCGACAACTCATCCGAGCACCTTACCATTAGAGAGTGGCGAGGGTGCGAAGTGACCAGTGGAACGGGCGTAGCAGAGAGAGCATGGGAAAGGTGGAGAGGGAAAGACAGTACGCGCAAGTTATAGAGCAATCGGAAAGTCCAACCGGTTCAGAAGCGGGAAAAGGACGGAAGGAAAGAGAGAGAGGGATAGAGAGAAGAGAAATGGTCAAGTAGAGAGTGAGAGAGAGACGACGAGAGCGAGAAAGACAAAGGCGGCGTAAGAGAGATAAAGTCAAAGAGAAGGAGAGATGTATTTAGAGAGGATATGAATAATCATGTGTGGGCTACTCGCATGTCCAGGAAAGAACATTAACAAAGTCGATATATCGCAAATATTTTGTATATTGAGAGACAAAAATATCAATTAAAAAATATCAATTCTAATTTTGGAAGAAAAGAAGGAATTGAACTGGAACAGGACTCTTGCAGCGTTGTCTTCCTCTTCGGGCCACACCACGGGCCTCTCCTCCACTGCCTCCACCGATTCACTTCATTCCTCTTCGCCCTCTTCTTCGTCGTCGAAGAGACGACGTGGCCATCTTGGCAGGCCTGTTTCCGGTGGAGGAGGCAAGGGCGGAGCACAGAGTGGGGGCGGGCAACTCAGCTCCCCTGCTAATCGGCTACCGTACAATGCGCGCATCTTCAGAGGGATGAGGAACAGTGGACAGAGGTCAGAGAGGAACAGAGAAGGAGAAGAATGGACAAAGAGGGAGGGATGAACAGGCCTGTCACAATCCTGTAAGAGAAAGTATGAAGGCAGTATAGAAGGCGAGTGATGGAGAGTACGAGAGAGGCGAGAGATAGAGAGAGAGAGAGGCAGAGAGAGAGAACACTACTGTTCAGACCCCTGGCAGATGACGTGGAGGCGACTCGTCGTGAGTCCCGGGAGGCTCTGGCTGAGTCGACTTCAATGAACGAACAGCGGACTGCCATTGCAGACGCCCTCTCCGCTCTCGATGAACTTTCCGCTTTCCTCGGCAGTGAAGACGGCGACGACAACGGTAGGCGCTCGTTTTGCTTTCCATTTATTTTTATTCTTATCATTTATTTATTAGCAATAAAAAGTGGCTAGATTCAGGCGAGAAAGATATCTTCTTCCTCTACGAGTACACGGCTTTCCTCTCCTGGGCATACACAACAATCCGATTCTGTGGCTTCATCGGAGATCTGCACTCGCATTTCCGAGATATGAAGGTTCCCATCGAGTCCTTCTCTTTCTAACTACAAACCATAAGACATGGAAAGATGTTGCTCTTGTCGAAGGAGAGTTTCCGTCGCCTTCTGCTGGCCCTGCCCGAGGGCCAAGAGCATCGCTTCCTGGCTGTTCTCCGCTTCTCTCAGCTCTGCCTGGAATATGCTGAGCTGTGCGACGGGGAGGCTCTCTCTTGGTGTCGCATCGCCCTCGAACAAATCACTGGTTTCTTTATATCTCAGTCTTCTCTCTTTTATTCATGTAGTATATAGCTTTAATTTAAATTTAAATATTCTCTTTCGCCAGCCTGAAAATGTTTAATGTATATTAAATATAAATATTCTATTTTGCCGGCCGGTATTTAATTATAGAAAGTAAGATTTGTATGGATAATATAGACGCGGTCCGGGAGAAGAACGCTCGACTTGATTCGGTTCCATTGGGAGAAGGCGAAGCAGTGGAATTGGCCAGAGAAGCAGAGAGACTGCAGGACATGGCCCAGCGCATCCTTAACAACGTTAATCAGGCCGGTCGCTCCTTCTGAGATCTTTTCAACTTCCTGACAAATAAAAGCAGTTTTGAATTTTATATTTGCAATTCGACTATATTCTGTTTCCTAAATTGAAGTTATTTGGGTTAAACGAAGAAATGATTTCAGATTGAATACACATGGACGATTCGGCTTCCTATTGGAAAGCTATCAGGGAAGCTTGTTTAGACCGATCTTTCTTTTTTTTTTCTTCATTTGACCCGCAATAGAGACATGAGAACATACAAACATTCATAGCATGTAGTTTTTTACATTCATATATTGCTTTGATCAATGCTACTGTTTTTAACATCGTGAAGCATTTTCTTTAATAATTAGTCCCTTCAAGGCCTTGAGTCTGTGTTTGTATGTATCGATTCCATGTGATGACTTGCTCACTTTGCTCACTCTTTTTTCGGTTAACGGCTTCCTTTTTCGTGCCTTCTACTTACACTTTCCCTTGTGGTGCGAGTTCTTCAAATTGCAATCCATCAAGATGGTATTGTGTTTCTTTTTAATGAGGATATAAGTGAATTAGCCTGCGGTGTACAAATCGGCTCTTTATGTTTTCACCTTTTTAACACGGGTATTGATTCCTTTAAAACCAATTCGTAGTAGAAGTGTTCAGTTTGCTAAAAGCTTTTGAATAAACTATCGCAAGCTTTTCAACAGTTTCAGCCAATATTCGCCGAACATTTAATAAACCTTGTGACGTCGATGGAACGCAAATGATGAGCCTAAAAAGCCTATAAATGGAAACAATCAGCAGCAACATTTTAAACGCATGATTTCATTAATAGAAGGGGTGATAAATGATGAAAGAGGAATTTTCGAGCCTGTTTTTGTTACATTTTATGCGTTTTTCCGGGTAAGAAATGAAGTGTGATTTCAATGTTTGATCTTGAATTTTGAAAGAAGTGAATATTGCTGCTGACGCTAGAGGCAGTTTCTGACACTTAGACAATTAATATCCACTTCGATTCTTTCTTACTAAATTTAGAGTCAAAACAATTTCACTAGTCTATCCCTGAGCTCTCATCCCTCTATCCCCCTATGACTTCCACCATCTCCTTCCTCGTATAAAGTCGGTGGGGAGGACAAGACTAGCTTTGAATGGCTCACGATACAGAAGAAATCTTAAACCTTGCAAATGCCACAGAAGACGACATAAAATACTTGAAGTTGGTTACTACTTTTCGAATATATCAGTGTATTCATTATATATTATCAGCTTTCAACTGATCAAAATTTCCATTCTGACTTCCCGGACAGTTCACTCTACTCGTGCTCTATGAAGAATTACAGAATTCCCCTGAGCTGCACCATTTACATATCAAAATATATTACTACGTTTTCCGGAAATTCAACTTTGACTTGCATGCAAGACTTGTTCTGTAAAAGAGAGATAGCTTGATAAAATTTAAATTGATTTTTCTACAATTAACAAAAAAATGTTCTCAAAGGCAAAACGAAAATCCAAGACATATCGATTATGTATGATTCGGTTGATCAACTGATTGCACTCAGCAGACTCGCTTCCTTCACGAGCGATGGAAGGTACTACTTGTACTTTGTTCTCATCATTTTTATTTTTATTGGCGAACTCTTGCGCACCGCCAACCAGCGCATTCCCATTGCCACAACAGCACTACATACTACGATTTTATCGATAACCTCTCTTTCCCTATTGCTTCCTCTCCCTGTCTCTTATCTCTCCTTCGCCCCCCCCCCTCTCTCTCTCTCTCTCTCTCTACCGCTAGCCTGTCCTCGCTTCCCATCGTACACTCATACTGTACGAATGCCTCTCTTTGTGCCGCATTAATTGATCGCATGTACATATGTATTCTTCCGAATTATAGCTTAGAACTCTTCAAAATATTAGCAAGCTAGAAAATGAGCATCTATCAATAAAGTAATGATTTAAATGCTATTAATCAATTACGAAGAGTGTACTATGCTCCCATCCTTTTACTGCATTCATCTCTAGGGCACTACGCTTGCATACTTGACTACGCTAGATAAATTATGAAAACATCAGTGCTTTCTGTCGTTTATTCTTTCTCGCGTTCTCCCTCTCCCACTCTCTTTGTCCTTCTCTCTTTCCCCTCTCTTTCTTCCTCTCAATCATGCTCGCTCTCTCTCTCTCTCTCTCTCTCTCTCTGTTCCTCCCTATCGTTCTTTTCTCTCTCTCTCTCTTTCTTCCTCTCTATCATTATTTTCTCTCTCTCCCTCTCTCTCTCTCTCTCTCTTTCTCTCTCTCTCTCTTTTCTCTCTCTCTCTCTCTCTCTCTCTCTCTCTCTCTCTCTCGTTTCTTCCATTATCTTCTTCGTCCCCTTCAGCCAGGGAGCCCTAAGATTGTGGATGGAATCGCTGGAGGCGGACATGGAGGCTCTGTCGATGTATGAGGACGCCCTCGAGGACGCCGACGACCTTGGGAAGCTCTGCCAGGACGCGAGGAAGCAGCTCAGGAGACATGAACGCAATCGAGTTGTGTCAGCAAACATTGCATTTCATTTTTGCATCCCTAAACCTCGAGAACAAATTTTTATGAATCACATTTTTTTCCTTTTTTAAAAGTTATTTATGAGCGTAAAAAAGCGGATGAACTTATAGCCATGCAAAGCCGCCGCTTCTGCTGCAGTGCTCGCCCACTCCCACCACTGCCACCCTCCCAGCCAAGCGCTCTTCCAGCAGTGAACACTCCAGCATTGAGAAGCTGGCCAGTGGAGGTCAGGCCGTTCTTCTCTTCCAGTCGAAGAGACACTTCTCTCTTGAGACTCTACCAGTTTCTAATCTAGTCACGTTCTGTAGCTTCAACCCGCTTTTGCATCCTTCAATACAAAGAAATAATGGTCGCTGTAGTTTAAATCGTTTCGTATGTACGCCCAATCTCAATCAAGCACGATCTCTCTCAATCCTGCCTGGTCTCTCTATTATCTCCGTCTTTCATGCCCCCACTGTCAAACAATTTCTATACAAGTCTATCCAAAGGATGCGATGACGCCAACTCTGCTCATTTCGTTCGAATTTCTTCTTTTGACCCGATAAAGAAGCGGTATTGAAATTATTTTGAAACAGTAGCGACTACAAGCGGATTCCGGAGTCGGAGAGGGACGAAGAGGAAGAAGCAGAAGAGTGGAAGTTCGCACTCTCAGTCGGCGGAGGGGTCGCCTGAGGAGTTCCGACTTGTCAACTATGCAGTCAGAGTCTGCTGGGACTATCTCATGGCAATTTTTGTCCTTTTTCTTTGTATTATTTGAACTTGATTTGAAAAGAGCTTCTTTGACATCCCCATTTCTCCCTCCCTTGACTTTTTCTAGTTTCATGATGTGTCCGCATACCCGGTCATGGTCCAGCTCAATCAGCAACTCCAACTCGTTTCTCGTCAACTCTATGAGATTGAGACGACGAATGCTCTTCAGCTGAAGATCATCTCACGGATGCTCACCGTTCTCATCGAGGTCTTTTATTAAAGCTATTTTTTAAAGCCCTACTTTAAAAAATTGAAACATAAATTGCAGTCTCGTAAGCGTACTCCATGGTATTCTCCTTCTCGTTGGCTGCGACAGATTTCACTTCTTCCACTTTTAATCATCTGGCCATTCATCACAAAATTGATCTACTCCTGGTGGACGCGGTCTGTTTATTTCTCCTGCTGATCTTAAGTTCATTCCTCATCATTTCACTGTTTGGTTCTAACCTAATATATTCCAGAAGAAGGCAAATCGCAACGCTGAAGATGTTGAGGAACATGTGAGAGTACACTTATACACTTTCATTCACTTATATGGATAGCTTTTAAATCATATTCGAATATTGAATAATAGCTAATTTCACGGGTTTCAATTCACAATGCTCAACATCGGAATTCTGTTTCCAGTACCACAACATTATTAAGAATTTTATCTTGCAAGATGAAAGAATAAATTTTAGCGGATGAATGGTTCATGGTCAGAAACATTTGCGCAGTACAACTAACATATCTTCATTAAAAACCCATCTGCGCCTCGAATGCACACATCAAAAATTAGATAAGCAGTCTGATCAATACAAGAGGGATTGGGAGATAGCGAAAGGGAAAGAGAAGGAGAGAAAGAGAGAGAACGATATATAGAGAGAGAAGCGTCCAGATAAGATAGGGTGAATGTGGTAGGTAGGGTGCAGGGACTCGCGAGTGGCGAGTGAGTGGCCGTGTCGAAGTTAGCAGCAGTCACACAAGGAATTGTGCACAAAGACACTACGACACACACAAGGCAAGAATGTCTCTTCCATTGTCAACCGCTCCCGTTCTTCTGCTGTTTCACCGATTCTTCCACACTTGAATCTGGAAGAACGTCTCCTGCCAGACCGTAGTTTCGCTGTCAGCGGCTTTTCGTTCTCTTGTCATACATATGTACATATGTATGTATGTATATATATATATATATATATGTACTTGTTCATGTATGAGTAATATCAATGTGCATTACATATCCTATTTCAGGAAGTTACGCCGCTAATTACAGTCGAAATCACTTTGAATGGACTCAGACGAGTTCGCGAGCGATTTTTCAGAGAACCCAATTTGTTAGTTATTCTTTCCTTTAGCATGCATAATATCTGAAGAAGTGAGTCCCCCAGGGAACGCTTCCTTCCTTGTCCTCGAAGCCAATTGTTCCCTTAGAGTGAACCGATATCCATTACGGTCCACTTCAATGGAAAGGGGATCCTTTTCATACGAATCCGTCCAGCTTCTTCCTCTCATTTTCGCTCTTGAGTTGCCTTTCTTTGGTTTCCTTCCTTTCAGTGCAAATCATCGTAGTCATGGCCTGCGCCGTTGGAATCTTCTTTCTCTTTCGATGCTTTCTTCGTTGTGCAGACGAGAACGCCGCAGCATCCAGCCGGAGGAACTATCAACCCATCATTGAACTCGTCCCTTGAGGCGATCAAGAGATATGATGACGACACTCATAATATTCTTTCATTTAATCTTATCCTCTTCTATTTTGATAAGTTCTCGCATTTTTCTGTTGTTACTGCCACATTTTTTTCACATAATACTCAAAGGGGTCGAATGCTATTTATTATTTTTCCCAATAACGGATTAGCTTTTTTGTGCAAAAAACGACGAGGCCGATACATTTTGTTTTCGGAACTAAAGAAGTGTGGAAAGTGCAGAGAAGGACAGAGGGCGAGAGAGAAAGAGAGAGAGAGAGAGAGAGAGAGAGGAAAAGAGGGAGAGAGAGATAGAGAGAGAGAGAGAAAGAGAGAGGGAGAGGTATTGGTAGAGAAAGATGTGAGAGAGACGACTAGAAGATGATTGTGAATTGAGGAGCTATTTTGTATGGACATGCCGGTAGGGTAAATACTGCCGGTGATGAACAACGAAACGGCGTATTGAATGGTGCATGAGGAAGGGAAAGAAGGGAAAGTGAGGATTCATTTACTTAATGGGAGAGATAGAAAGGAGAAAGGGAAAGAGAGAGATAGAGGGAGAAACGACAGTAGCGAGAAAATAAGCCGTGGACTCCGAATTCACAACCGTTTCCATGGTGGGTTATAGAGCAGCCCCGTGACTGGCAGAGCAGAAAGGGCTCTTGCTTCCGTCTTTCTTCCGTTCTTTTGATGTCCCAAAAACATAGTATTTAAAAACGTAGTACAATATTGTACACAGTAAAAAATAGTATTTTTTTTAGAGTTTTATTTTGTAGCGGAAGGTCACCTTCTGCGCACTCGTGGACACTATTTGTTCATTCCGGATCCAAAGGTTCCATGGGAGAAGCTCTATGATAGAGAAGCCTCAAGATGCGGATTCAGTGACCGTATATGTTGACCACGAGGGTGGCAAGAGAAACGAGAGAGGAAGAGAGAGAGAGAGAGAGAGAGAGAGAGAGAGAGAGAAAGACAGAATAAGATGTTGGAGAGAGCAAAGACGGAGTGTGTGAGAAGATATATAAGATGAGAGGATAAAAGGATAAAAGTAATGGGACGACAAATGACAGTGATTGTCAGTGGCAGGGCTGCAGTTGCTCAGCCCCCTCTTCCCTCTGTCAGCTTCTCCTCCCCTCCCTTCTTCCTCATTCCCTCTTCCCTCTGTCAGCTTCTCCTCCCCTCCCTTCTTCCTCATTCCCTCTTCCCTCTGTCAGCTTCTCCTCCCCTCCCTTCTTCCTCATTCCCTCTTCCCTCTGTCAGCTTCTCCTCCCCTCCCTTCTTCCTCATTCCCTCTTCCCTCTGTCAGCTTCTCCTCCCCTCCCTTCTTCCTCATTCCCTCTTCCCTCTGTCAGCTTCTCCTCCCCTCCCTTCTTCCTCATTCCCTCTTCCCTCTGTCAGCTTCTCCTCCCCTCCCTTCTTCCTCATTCCCTCTTCCCTCTGTCAGCTTCTCCTCCCCTCCCTTCTTCCTCATTCCCTCTTCCCTCTGTCAGCTTCTCCTCCCCTCCCTTCTTCCTCATTCCCTCTTCCCTCTGTCAGCTTCTCCTCCCCTCCCTTCTTCCTCATTCCCTCTGTCAGCTTCTCCTCCCCTCCCTTCTTCCTCATTCCCTCTTCCCTCTGTCAGCTTCTCCTCCCCTCCCTTCTTCCTCATTCCCTCTTCCCTCTGTCAGCTTCTCCTCCCCTCCCTTCTTCCTCATTCCCTCTTCCCTCTGTCAGCTTCTCCTCCCCTCCCTTCTTCCTCATTCCCTCTTCCCTCTGTCAGCTTCTCCTCCCCTCCCTTCTTCCTCATTCCCTCTTCCCTCTGTCAGCTTCTCCTCCCCTCCCTTCTTCCTCATTCCCTCTTCCCTCTGTCAGCTTCTCCTCCCCTCCCTTCTTCCTCATTCCCTCTTCCCTCTGTCAGCTTCTCCTCCCCTCCCTTCTTCCTCATTCCCTCTTCCCTCTGTCAGCTTCTCCTCCCCTCCCTTCTTCCTCATTCCCTCTTCCCTCTGTCAGCTTCTCCTCCCCTCCCTTCTTCCTCATTCCCTCTTCCCTCTGTCAGCTTCTCCTCCCCTCCCTTCTTCCTCATTCCCTCTTCCCTCTGTCAGCTTCTCCTCCCCTCCCTTCTTCCTCATTCCCTCTTCCCTCTGTCAGCTTCTCCTCCCCTCCCTTCTTCCTCATTCCCCTGTCCTCTCCAAATGGCCATGATTAATTGGTGTTTTCTCGTTTGCCTTCTCTTCTCCGAGTGCTTTCTTTTCGTGAGATTACATGAAATGTCGTATCTTTCAATCCGTTAATGGATGTTCTGGTTGTCAGAGAGCAGATGTACGCTCCTTTCGGTCTCTACGGCACGGCTGCCTCTTCCAGTCGGTACTGTATGTATTATTAGTTTCCACTACTTATCAACGCATCTTGACACATAAATGAGACACTATGTTTGCATTGCTCTCCTTGATTCAGTCACATGGCTCATCCGGATGGCTTGAGCTCCGTCGAGATTCTCGATCTTGGCCGAGTCAGGAACATTGAAGGTATCTGAAATGATTTCCTCTCTACTTTAACATCCCTTTGAATATATGTAGTGTCATCTGCTTCTTCTGTTAGCACAACGCCACGCTTCGCTGCTAATTCTGCCATGTCTCTCCAAATGTTTCGGTGGCCACATCCATGGCCATTTGTGTGGATGAGAGAGGAAGTGGGTGGACACAAACAAAAACGGGAAGAGAAAGAAGGAAGGAAAGAGAGAATTGTAGCAGAGTGAGGGTAAGTGGCGGAAGGAAAGTGGATGAGAGAGAGGAACAGAGAGGAGAGAGCGCGAGAGAGAGATGGAGAGAGAGAGAGAGAGGGAGAAGCTGAAAGGGCAAGCAGGGGTGCGGGGGAGGAGGCAGTGTGTCTGTTGCCGTATGCCTGGCCGGCCATGACTGAGATCCCGGCTGATTCTGCCAGCCAGAGTCGCCGTCTCTCCATTGCAGCTCTGAAGAATCTCCGTCATGTCGTCGCTGCTTCTGTCAATGGCCGCGTTTCCACTGCCCCGGGTGCCAATTTCACGGTTGACGAAGAGACATCTTACTTTGTCTGTCAGTTCACTCTCTCACTCTTACTCTCTCTCTCTCTCTCTCTCTCTCTCTCTCTCTCTCTCTATCGTTCAAAGCAGGAAACCTTAAGTCCGCAAACGTCATGGCATTTCGAATGTATCGCATTGCACTGACACAGGGAGATTGACGTGGAAAATGTTGTTTGAAAAGATCTGCCAATCTATACCCTTTCTGACATCCCGAGACTTATCGTGAAATATTTATATTTTCTCCTTGCAATGTGTTTCAAACAATTTGGGCAGGTGGTTCTTATATACATACAGTACCGCTCAGCGGCCAGGGGTCAATGCTATAGCGGCTATAGCGGCTATAGCCAAAAGAGGCCAAGCGAAATTAAGGCCTGTAACATTTATTTTTGTTTTCAGAATTCATTGTTATTTCTGTCTTCAGGGCAATGCTCTGCATCCATTAAGCTCAAAAACTCTACAAAACAATGCATATTCACCAAAATGGAAAATCTTGTAAATATGTGGTGCAGGAACACCACAATTTGTAGTGTGTGAATGTGTCATCGTTTCAGTGAACTTTATAAAGGCACTTGCTCGAACCGTATAACAACTTTAAATTACAGTTTCAAGCTCTATTTTGCATCCTTTTGTCTTAAGAAGATACTTTTAATGCTACAAGTGAAAAAGGAATGGCAAAAAATCTTGCAAAAAAATTTGGAAGAAATAAGCTCAAAGGAGGAACCGAACACCAGCTCTTCCGTTCATGCACATGCTAAGCATACCAATGCTCCATCCAGCCATAATGTTAGCCAACTCGAAACAATTTTAAGAAACATTTTGACGGCTTTTAAGAGTTGTTAGAGTCCATGCCATAAAAATTCATTGCTTTCAGTAGTGTTCTGTAAGTTGCCACATTTCAATTTCGAAAACAAAGTTTTGGGTTGCCTCCTCTCCTCTCATTGGAATATATTTTTTACGAACGAACTTTCCAGATTTGAATTCCAAAAGCTCAGAAAAACGTTTGCTGCGATTGGGGTTAGAACCTGTGACATGCAAAATCGCAGGCTGGCGCTTAACCCACTGCGCCACAACTATCATATCCGTTCGCCTCCCAAGCCAAACTTTAGCAGTGGGTACTTCGAAAATTTACCCCCTCTTTCTCTCTCTCGATTTATTCTCCCTTTTCTTCGCTTTGAATTGCTTCGCCTCCTCTTTGAGTTCTTATTTTGATTCTCCTTATTTTTTTTGTCAAAACATTCGCCCCGGTTGGGATTCGTACCTGCGACGCTCAAAACAGCACGCTAACGCGCAGCCTACTGCGCTACGCAGGCCATGTACGGGCTCTCAAGCCCGATAAAGATAATGGCAAATCAGCCATATACGTCGCCATTCAATTTCTTTCTCTCACTCTCTCTCTCTCGCTCTCTCGGTACGTATTGTTTTGTCCTATCTTTGCTTCGCTCGAAGTGGCACGAATTTAGAGCAACTTCGAGTCCACAGAGCAAAAAGTTACGTTACCCTTGGGTATTACTTATAAGTAAACCATTGAAAGTTAGTACAAAGTGTCCAGGCCGAAATCCAGATAGCGTCGCTGCAATCGCACTGATGTCAATTAGAGCTCAAAGGGGATTGCTCAAAGCGGAAACAAAGGGAGACCAGTCAACGCCTGGCTTTAGGCCTCTGATGTGGCCTGCGGAACGCAGTAAGTTGCTCTCAAGCTTGAACTTTTGTGCGTCGCAGGTTCGAATCCCTACCGGGGCGAAAATTTGCCTAGGAAAAATTAAGGAGAGTCAAGATCGGAGCTCAAAGTGTAGGATTGTTCAAAGCGAAGCAAAGAGAGGGCAAATCAAGACGTAATACAGAGACCCACTTTCAAGGTTTGGCTTGGTCGAACAGACATAATTGGTGTAGCGCAGTGGGTTAAGCGCTAGTCTGCGATTTTGCATGTCACAGGTTCTAACCCCAATCGTAGCAAACGTTTTTTTTCTGATTGTGAGCGTTTGGAATTCAAATCTGGAAAGTTCGTTCGTAAAAAAATATATTCCGATGAGAGGAGAGGAGACAACCCGAAACTTTGTTTTTGAAATTGAAATGTGGCAACTTACAGAACACTACTGAAAGCAATGAATTTTTATGGCATGGACTCTAACAACACTTAAAAGCCGTCAAAATGTTTCCTAAAATTGTTTCGAGTTGGCTAACGTTATGGCTGGATGGAGCATTGGTATGCTTAGCATGTTCATGAGCCGAAGAGCCGGTGTTCGGTTCCTCTTTTGAGCTAATTTCTTCCAATTTTTTTGCAAGATTTTTTGCCATACCTTTTTCACTTGTAGCATTAAAAGTATCTTCATAAGACAAAAGGATGCAAAATATAGCTTGAAACTGTAATTTAAAGTTGTTATACGGTTCGAGCAAGTGCCTTTATAAATTTCACTGAAACGATGACACATTCACACACTACAAATTGTGGTGTTCCTGCACCACATATTTACAAGATTTTCCATTTTGGTGAATATGCATTGTTTTGTAGAGTTTTTGAGCTTAATGGATGCAGAACATTGCCCTGAAGACAGAAATAACAATTAATTCTGAAAACAAAAATGTTACAGGCCTTAATTTCGCTTGACCTCTTTTGGCTATAGCCGCTATAGCCGCTATAGCATTGACCCCTGGCCGCTGAGCGGTACTGTACATACAGTCATAAATACTTAAGACATACATACTTATATACATATATGTATGTACATATGTATATACTTAAGAATGTACATATGTACATATATGTATGTATATATTTATGCTATTAGATAAGTAGTGATGCTCTCATGTAATTCCTGATATTTAAGTTGAAGTGATCATCCTCTGCGTCTCAGCCATGCTTCTCCTCGTACTCTGTCGTCTGTGCACTCACTGCGTCGACAACTACAATGAGCGGCGTGGCTATGAGACACTCATCTGATGAATTCGAGGTGGCAGGTGAGAGGGAAGAGCTGAATAGAAAGAGAGCGAGAGGGCGAGAGAGAATGAAAAGAGTGGAGGGAGATGGGAAGAGGGGAAGAGAAAGAGAGAAAGAGAGCGAGAGAGAATGGAAAGAGTGGAGGGAGACGGAAAATGAGAGCGAGAAAAAAAAGATGTAGAAGCCTTTTCAGGATGCTAATCTCAACTCGACTTTTTAATTAATGATGCACCATAAAAGCTTGATGTAACGCATTCGTGAGATATTTGCTTGTTTACTGTTGTTTTCAATAGTTCTCTTTCTGTATCATCAGCGAATGCCGCCAGCAACATTTGAAGCATTCCAAAGTTTGTGAATAGTTTACATGATCAGATTCATTATGCACTAGATACGGGTATACGATGTATAAAGACTTCAGTTTATCTTCTAATGTATTCTTATGCCAATAAAAATTACAATGATTATGGAATGGTGTTCTTCGTTATTACAGTAGTGGATAAAAGAGGCAGAAAAACATATGTATTAAAATAGCGAATACTAAAAAAGCCATAACTACATCTGGAATGGATGGGAACTGTCGATTGCGAGATTGGACTTGCATCTTGGAGAACGAGGGAGTCGTAAAATGAGACATTCTGCTGTCCATTATCAGCAAAGTTTTAAGGACTCATTCCGACGGGGAAAAAGAGACGCCCTGCTCTTCCCCTTTCACACTTTTGCTGCAGATCTTGAGTCAACAATTCCTGCTTGAGGCGACAGATGCATCCCATCATTCCTGTGGTGTGCTTTCTCTCGCTGGCGGCTGCCTCCCCTCTTCATCTGCCGGCTGCTCTCCCTCAGCCAGTCGGAGATCCTTCCGATCAATGTCTTCTTCTCCCTTCTGCCATTGTCAGGAATTCATTTTGATATGCCTTATCGGCTGTTTCAGTTGTAGGAATCGATTGTCTGTTTGTTTCAGAAGAAGTTCCTCGACACGCTGAAGATCAGCTCGGATCTGTCATGGAAGGACAGTGCCGAGACCATTTCTTTCTTCGTGAACCGACTCGCCACCAAGTCCATCGATGACTTCATCGCAGTCTGCAAGTCAGTTGTATTCGTTCAGTTTCAATGACTGCTCCTCCCGTTTTAAGCGCGCGCCAGTCCTTCTACAACTCGATGGGAGTATCGTACGAGTCGTGTCTGAACCGTCTGACTCTCTTCTCTCAAGGTGGAACGACTCTCACGAATGTTCTGCATCTCGAGCACCTCTTCAAGATGCTGCAGTTCGAGTGCTCGACTGGCTTCGACAGTTGGTGTCCTGTCCATTCCCTTGCCCAGTGTAATTCATGAATGGTGTGCATTGAGTCTTCAACCTGAACCACGACTGCATCGTCGCTGCGGATGCGGATGAGATTCAGTCGGCGTGCTTCCACCAATTCAACGCAACGATCCACGCCAACCCGAGCAGCCTCTGCGGGTATCGCTCTCTTGCATATGTCGTATGTATGTATGTATGTATGTATGTATGTATGTATGTATGTATGTATGTATGTATGTATGTATGTATGTATGTATGTATGTATGTATGTATGTATGTATGTATGTATGTATGTATGTATGTATGTATGTATGTATGTATGTATGTATAAGTATGGCTTCTGCAAATTATTCTCCGGAACGTTGTGGATGGCTGGAATGTGTGGAGTGATTGCAGACAACTCGGCCTGCCTCGCTACCTCAGCTGCATCCAGGAACCCTACGTCCGTCTCTGTGCTCACAGCGGGAGTGGCACTGGACATTTGGTGAAGCCTTCCCTTCATTACGCTTTCCTTCTCTCGCACTATTTACCTTTCTTATTTACTCCTTCTTTATATATGTACATATGTACGTATGTTCACCTTCTCTCTTTATCTCTCTCTCTCTCTCTATCTCTCTCTCTCTATCTATCTATCTATTTCTCTCAACTTCTCTCTCTCTACCTCCATCCCTCTCTCTCTCTATATATCTATCTGTCTCAACTTCTCTCTCTACTTCCATCCCTCTCTCGCTCTATCTATCTATCTCTCACTATTTCTCTCTCTACTTCCGTACTTCCGCCCCTCTCTCTCTCTCTCTCACCTCCCTATCCCCTCCTCTCTCTCTCTCTTCCCTTTCTCTCTCCCTCTCTCTCTCCCTCTCTTCCCTCTTTCTCTCTCTCTCTCTCTCTCTCTCAATATGTCTTGTTTAGGTTGGCTGGTTCGCATGCGAGAGAGAGCGAGTCAGCTGGGGTCCGGACTGCGTCAACACGAAATGTGACGTTACCGCTTAGAAAGAGAATAGAAAGCACACGCTTTTCCATCAACATCGAAATCAACTTAAATGTTTTATAAGATATCTGTGTTACTACATATTGGCTATAAAATTCGGAATCCTTCATGAATGCTAAGCCACCGGAATATATTATTAGTGAGGATAATTCTGCAAGAGTTGAGCCTCTCTCTTCCGGTAGACCCTGAGTAGTTCTTCGTATATCGGAGCAGTCTCCAAGCGCGGCTTCACCACTTCTGCCTGGATATCACACGACGCATTCGCGAAGTAATCGTCGAAGGGAACTCCCGGGTTGTCGTAAGCTGAAAAGTTAAGGCGGATGTGGAAGACCAAGCCGGTAAAAGCACAGGCGTAAAACCACATGAACTTGAAATCTGCTTGAGGAATATGGTGGAATGAATTTGAATAAATTATAACCAACATTTGGTTTTTTGAAAATTTAAGTACTGTACAGATAGAAAACAATCTCTACCATATTTCGCCCGCTTGGCGCCAACCAGAGCTGCAGAATCTGAGTCGTTAGTCATGAAGACTGGACAGCCGAAGATGTCTGCGATGACTTGTCTGCAGAGGAGGGTGAAGGAAAAGAGTAGAAGTGGAGAGTGGAAACGAACTGAATGGCCTGGTTGACACTGGCCCCTCCGGTTACGATGACTCTTTTGATCTGCTCGGGTGAATTCGCACGAAGATGAAGAATCTGGCCCTCCAGCAAGGCTCTCGCCTGCATTTCCCTCCATTAGATCTGCACATTCACGCAGCAGCAACTGACGATATTTCAATTTCGGTACACTTTGAATTGAGTTTTCCCGGTGGACGGTGACTTTTGGGACCTCTACCCTTGGTAAGTAACCTACTTTGTATAAACTAATCCACATAGCACAAATATGTGTAATAATCATTTTCCAAGTCTATTAAAAGCAGGTTTTCCGAACAAACTCGGCATAAAATTCTTAGTTCTACTTTTGATTTCTCGACTTTTATTACACCCCGGGTCGGAGGCTAAAGAGATGGCATTTATATTCGCGCGGAGAGCGTGAAGAAAGAATGCCTTCTGATCCCTCTTAAGGCAGGGGGAACAAGGGCACTTTTCTTCCTTTCGCAAAGGGAACCTCAATGTGAGGTGGAAAAGGTTCTTTGCATGGCTCTCCGTCTGGCTTCCATCGATAGTCTCCCGCACGCACTCGCGGCTCCTGCTCGTCGTGGTCATAGAAGAGGCCTATGCATCGGTATGCCCTCTAGCTCATGTCTCCTCTTTCCAACCAAAGTATCCGTTATTGCCTGGGGGCGACTCGCTGAGGAGACGGGCGAAGCCACTCCAGTCCACTCCGAGACTCGCTCGAATTCGCTCACGAGTCAGTGAACCGTTCTTGTAGCTTACATTTTAAGTCATTTGTATGTTAATTAAGCATTCCACAATAGTGTTCTGACCACATGAGTGTGACGTAGCTTTGAGTATCGCTTGTAGGATGAATGAAGACATGACCGAGAGGGAGGGTGTGGAAGGCTATGGAGAGGAACAAAGCGTTGTCTGAGGTACCCAGGGAAAGGACAACGTCTCCTTGGCAGACATTCAAGCCCGCCATCGATGCTGAAGAGACAATCAGATGAAGTGAGAGAGTGAGAGAGAGAAAGAAGGAGAGAAAGAACGAAAGGAAGAAGAAGCTGACAGATTTGATCACCGGTGAAGGCGATGACTTTGCATTGAGGAGAGAAGGAGTAGGCCTCGACAAGATAGCGACTAACAGAACCCTTGAAACATTTCTGTTGACTCTTTGAGTTCTTGCGTGAATGAGGCTTGCCAGGAGAGCAGAGGCTGGCACGAGATGACCAAGCCGTTGTCTAATCCCATTGACATGCTCCGTCTTCTCCACCACAATTTGCAGGCATTCCTCGCTCCAATCGCCTGCATTTAGAAGGGAAGCTGTTCATTGGAAGAGTGGGAGAGGCGTACCCTGCTTGATGTCGAGGAGATTCGTGCCGCCCGCGTCCGTCAGATCAATCGGAGCCACTCTTCCAATGAAGAAAGAAGCAGCGAACGAAGACACGAGCGAGATCCTCTTCAGGAAACTAATTTCATCTTCATTGATCGAATGGAAAATCATACGGATGTTTGTTGATAAGTGGCCGGCTCGAAGATCTTTGCGATTTGGGGGCCGCTGAAGCGGAGATAACCAATGGATCCGCCCAGCTCGCTCAGATTCTAGGAAGTGACAGGTTCTTTCTTTCCATTTCAGTTCTACCCGCAGGGCACTTCAAAGAGAGATGTTTGGGTTTCTATTAGTCTTGCATATGAGCTTGCGGTTATTGTACATAGATGGGAGTTGCAGATACATACACACATACATATTTGTTTTGTAAGCTATCAATGATTGCCTGTTCAGATGTTGTATTGGAAGATAACCATGCTAGAAATGTTTGAACTGCAATAACTACTTCTACATCCTACGATTCCCAGCATGAGTATCATTGGCTTCATTAAAGAAAAAAAATTGTAATTGAGAGAAACTGGAATGCGGCGGTCGAACTTGTCGACGTATTCCGCAGTAGAAGTGTCCATCCAACTTGGACATTTGTCACGCGCGAAGCTATTCTGAAAGGTTTTCCCGTCTCTCATAAATAATGACTGTTCGATATCATAAAGGGGTGAGGTCTAACAGCTGATAAAATATGACCAATTAAGTCTCTCAAGAGAAGCTTCAAACCCGCATCGTTCCAAAGAACCCTCTACTCTTATTCTCGCCCGTCATTTCTTCGAGTTTACTCTCTGATTCGGCGCTCCAAAAGACAGTGCCGTGCATCTG